>CM059211.1:11328538-11691038 GCA_030347435.1 Clarias fuscus | reverse complement strand
TTTTTTACAAACAGAAATATCATATAATTTCTAAGAACAACCTGCGCTTACAGTGGATACCAATAATCCGATTTGGTGATGGAAATATTGTACCACTAGAAAAGCTCGTAAAACGTATATACAATGATGCAAGGTTATGTGACTGAAACTACTGTTGACCTTGTGAAAAATATTGTCTCACTCCAGCGACTGAAGCATATCCAAATACACAACTGAACTTTAACCACAAACTGCTTGATTGGAGTCCAGAAACCGGGACCATGACCTTTCTTGGGTAAACAGTCTATTTACCTCTTTTTCCTCATGTCCTTATTTACACATACAATAGTTCAAAGCTATAGAGGCATAATTAAAATGAATTTAAATGACCTTATATGTATATTTTATATATTACATAATGACAATCAAGATACTATGCATAATTAGTTATTTTTCTGCAGTGAAAAAAAAAAGTAAGTAAAAAGTCTTGCCACATATTTGATAATTCATAAACTAAAACCAGCTCTCCATTCTAATTAGCACAACTTTTCAGTGGGAAACTAATGAGTAACATCACCTGTTCTGTGGACAGGGAAAGCTATAATACATTGCATGCGGTGTCCGAATACTTTTGGCCACTATTGTAAATCTGCTTTGTTTTAAAAGGTGCCCACTCATGCATAAATGTCATCACATGCTGTAATCTTCACATGCATTTACTCTGTGTAATACAGTAAGTATAACTTCAGTGGAGCTGCTGAAACCGTTATGTTATGCCGTCTGCTTGTTGTAGGCCTGACGGTACTGAAAAGGAGGTCCAGGCAGATCTCATAGTGGGCTGTGATGGCGCTTTCTCCGCCACGAGGAAACAGTTTTTACGGCGCAGTCGCTTTGATTACAGCCAGACCTACATCCCTCATGGATACCTTGAGCTCACTATGCCTCCAAGAAATGGTGATGTAAGTAACGGCAGCCCACTCAGACCTGTAAAATTTGTCATTTTATTCCTTTTCATGGGAAATGAAAAGTAATTCCTATGTAGCTATGTTTTTATTTCTGACTAGCGTTAGTACCCGTCATTGACAGGGAAAGAGTTCGTAGAAACAGCTAAAAGGGTCAAGCTAAAAACAAGCTGATCAGCTTTAATATAATCAGTGAGATTATTATTTCAGGTTGAAGCCCACGTACATGCCCGCCTGTCTTTCTGTTCAATATCTTACGCCTTGTTTTATGCCAAGTTGTACTTCTTTTGTCATCAGCCAAACACACTCCTTGTTCAGTGATTGGAGAGTGAATCACAGATGAGAAATCGAAAAAGTAGATTGGATAAAGCTTTTGTTTTGTTTTATCAGAAATGAAATTTTCAGCATGTTAAAATTCACTTCCTGTATCACTTCAGCTTTGGAAATATTAACTAATCCAAGTAAAAATATTAATTCTAATTAATAAAATAATGAATAAATTCTAATTTCTAATAAGTACTGCAAAAGTTGTATCAAATTCTGTCCAGATGCACCCACAGTTTGATATGCACACAGTATACTGATAAAACTTGCTGCTTATAATCTGCCACAAAACTGCTCATTTGACTACATTCGGGTTTACCTTCAGACAAATACTTAAGGACTGGCAAAGTTTCAAATTCAAATTCTGTCCAACCAGTTTTTCCTGTCTGGCTCGACAGACGGACAAACATACAGTACAGCCATATAGACAGAAACTGTGTCTTTTCTGAGATGGGTTTCGGGTCCTCCAAGATATGAAATAGAAAGAGCGAGTTCTGACCAATTTAGACAGACAAAACCTTCCTTTTATTCATATAGATGGTTTAATATGGGTCAGGGGTAGCTCAGTGGTGAAGGCATTGGACTACGGTATGGAAGGTCCCAGGTTCAAACGCCACAACCACCAAGTTGCCACGGTCGGGCCCTTGAGCAAGGTCCTTACCCTTCAACTGCTCATATGTATAATGAGATAGAAATGGAAGTCGCTCTGGATAAGGGCATCTGCCTAAATGTAAAAAATGGCAATATGTGGTTGTTTATTCCTAAAAGTTAAGCTAACCTTCAGAAACCATGTGGGGAAAAATAAGAACATCTGATAAGTCAGCAACAGGGAGCACCACATTTAGGAACAATAACTTGGAATTTTAAATATTTCTGTAGTCACTAATCAGTCTACCATGATTTTCGGCCCCAATCTTCTTTTTGACATTGCATCATCAGTTCTGTTTTTTTTTATGGTGTGCTGTAGCTTTTGGTGCTGTATATAATGACTAAAAATCTCCACATCAATTTAAAGGACATAATTTCAGAACTTCATCAAATGAAATTTTGCAAACGTAATTCATGCTGAGAAAGCGCTTTCCAGCTCACCCTTCCATAAATGCCATACCTTTTCAACCTGTTTCTGGCATAAGTATAAAAACTGAAAATAATGTTCTTATAGAGTCCTATAGAAACATTTTGATGAGAGCTTCAAATAAGCTCAGTTTGTTAGTACTCAGTGCTAACAAACAACACTTTGAAACAAAGAAATCTCAAAGCAACCAGATAAACTACATATCATACAATCTTAATATATAGACGTACATCCTTATGATAAGTATATGTATAACTTCTGACCCCAACTGTAGTTATATAATTATCACTTTTATACACAGTTTATCCTTCTTATTTTTGCTTGAATTTTCAGTTTGCAATGGAGCCCAATTTTCTTCACATCTGGCCCAGGAACACATTTATGATGATTGCTCTCCCAAACATGGTAAGTGTTAATCGTATTAATCACATTTGGAAAGTTCTACACTCTTCCATATACAGTACAGTAAAGTGACTTCACGTTTCATTTTCGCTGAATAAGGGTTTCTGAAAAAAAGCTAGCTGTAATCTGGTCATTGGTCAGATCTAAGTAGCATAGAGATTTGTGAAGGAAATGTCGTTGTTATAGAGGTTTTTACCTCAATCCTGACAATCAATGTCCTGAAAAGGTTTGAGTAATATAGTGAAAAAAAAACTCCTTAAATGGAATATTTATTACATAAGTAAATGTATGCAAGTCATAAACCAACATTCTACTCTTACTTTTTGAAATTATTTGTCAATGTGTTCTAACAAACAAGTAACCATGAAGGTTTCTTGGTTTCTCAAGTGATCAACATCATTATACAATGATTCATTCATTTGGAACACTATGGTAATAGTTTATCATTTTTGGTTATGAGGTTTTTTTTACATTTACATGTATGCCATTTGGAATAATCCTCTATTTAGAGCAACTTGTATTTATCACATTATAAACAATACAGTACGTGTACGTACCTTAAGGTACACAGCAGGGGTAACTTGGTGGTGCTGGCATTTGAATCCGTGACCTTCCAATCAGTTGTCCAAGATCTTAAGCACTGAGCTACCCCTGCTGCAAAAGGGCCCACATCTCAATTTTGTTTTATAAAGAAATATATAAACACCTCTAATCGGACCGATATAATTCATTGTTCTAGCATACTGTATCTTGTTACCTTTTTGGAAGACCATGTTTCTTCCATTTTTTTTTTTTGGGTGTTTTTTTTTTGTAAAGATGCACTGAGTTCGACTGCCCTCTTGGGTAGGTACCTCTCCGGGTACTCCGGTTTCCTTCCACAGATCAAAGAATCGTAAACTTCAAATCATGCTGATTAGTCAAATTGACATTTCCAATTGACATGCCCGTAGTGTGTGAATGCATGTGTGAATGTTGACCGGAGGTCCTACCACTGTCATAAAAAATGGAAATTAACATAATGGTCACCATTGACCTCCACGGTCCCTAGTTGGACTACAAAGGTTCCGAGATTAATGAATGGATGGATGAACTTACGAGTTCCTTTTGAATTTGAGAAAAAACTAATATTTTGTAAGAAATAATGCACAACAAACTAGACATCCCTGTGTATAAACCGTTACTATAGAAACAATAATCTTATCATTTGATACACCTGGAACTCCCTGTTATGCTGCACAAAAATAATGCATATCTACTGAACAATCAGTTTTTTCAACTGCAATGTGCGATAAATTTAGAACAGGACATCCTCACTCTCACTCACTCATCATCTATACCGCTTAATCCTGTATTCAGGGTCACGGGGGCCTGGAGCCTATCCCAGGAGTCTTAGGGCACATGGCAGGGTACACCCTGGACAAGGTGCCAATCCATCGCAGGGCACAGACACACACACACACACACACACACACACATACACTCACTCATTCACACACTACGGGCAATTTGGGAACGCCAATTAGCCTTGGACTGTAGGAGGAAACCGGAGTACCCGGAGGAAACCCACCAAGCACGGGGAGAACATGCAAACTCCATGAACACAGAGACGAGAATCGAGCCTGGCCTATATTTATAGTCTTTACCGCAATTTAAGATCTCAGGGTGTTAATTTGTGTTTTAAAGGACAAGACCTTCACCTGCACACTCTTCATGCCATTTGAGAAATATGACACGATTACCACGGGCGATGAGCTGATGAACTTCTTTCAGAAATATTTCCCAGATTCCATTGCACTATTTGGAGCGTAAGAAATGTTCACTCTCTCTCTTCTTTATTCTGCGGTCTGAATTGTGATTCTGTGCTGTATATCAGGCTGTAATTCCAAGCATGCTGTCTGAGAAGTGTGAAATTGCAGGTGAACAGATGCACAGCCTGCAGTTAGGAGGTTTTAATTGGCGAAGAACAGGGTGCGTAAGGTGACTTTTCGGAAGGTGTTGAGATGTTAAGGTTTTCCTAAACATAGGAAATTCATTTGAATTCCCTCTTCAAATGCTGGGTTTAAATTCTGCCTGTTAAAGCCATTGAAATCATCATTTACAATTTGTATCAGAATATGGCATTGGAGGTTTGTTAAAATACATTTTCATGCTAATATTACAAATGTAATTTTTAAATAATTACAGGTAATTTTTTTTTTTTTTTTATTGTATGTGCTTTATTTCATTATTGATGCATATCTCATAGGAGGCCCAGCTCATATGAGCTTCACTCATGAATATTTTGTAAAAAGTCTTTGTAGTCCAAACTGAATTAAACAGTACTGGCAGATTTATAAAAGTTTCAGTAACTTTGGTTTTCTTGGCACTTACTGTATATGAGTACTATATATTGGTAAATGCCAGTCATCCATACGTGACCTGTTTACACCACATGTGATTTGCATGATTTCAATGATTCTAAGACAATTCGATAAAACAATGAAATACTGATACTTTTAGCTCATTAGTATAAAATGACCATGTTTATTTTGTTTATATAATTTGTGTGTGCAATTACTATAAAAGCTACAAAACTATTTCACTACATTTGAATTAAAAATCCATATATACTTAAACCAATTTTGCAAGAGCCAGAGTGATATTGAGTGTAACCACACTCTTGCTGGTTTTTATACAATGTATGACAATTCTCAGTACACCCCATACACACCAGCCACTGCCTATACTGCAAGCCCAAGCCCATTTAGAAAATGAGAGGGTTGTAACAGGAAGGGAATCCAGCATAAAACAAGTGCTAGATCTTGTAAGTCAAATGATCTAATTTGGTGAGCCCTGGGATAAAAGGGGGGGGGGGGGGGGGGGAAGGCTCAAGAAAATAAAAGTTCATATTTATAGCATGTCTTATGGAAATGTACAGTATACATGGAGAATTTATAGGATACATGGACAGGATACCACATTTCTTATCCATCTTGATAAATAGGCCTGCTAGAAGAGAACTAGCAAATTAACTCTTAATATGTTTTGAATTTGTCACTTGGCACAGTATTAATTTACGCTGATGTTTCTCTTCATAAGTGACATTTCAAGCTTGTCCAAATTATAGAAGTAATGCAAATTTGACCAACAAACAGGGTACAATGTTTTCAGTATTTCTATTATTGAAATAAATTGGATTTGAAGACCTGCTGTTTATTGTATGTTTCAGTGATGCTCTAAAGAGGGACTATTTCCGACTGCCTCCTCAGGCCTTGGTGTCAGTGAAGTGCTCTCCTTACCATTTGGATGATAAATGTGTCTTAATGGGGGATGCTGCTCATGCTGTGGTGCCATTTTATGGCCAGGGCATGAATGCAGTGAGTATAAATGAGAATAGTAAGACATATGAGGCCATAATTATGGATTAATGCTACTACATCATTTACCTAATAAAAAAAAATTGTAATTGTTTATTGTACAGTGTAAAAGGTGTTTAAACTATCAACCATAGTCTGAAAAAGCATTTTATTCTACAGACTTTTTAGTGCTTTTCCTTTTCACATAGTTAAAAAAAATTTTTTTTTTTAGAATTGTATCTCTAATCAGAACATTTTAGAATGATGCCAAAAGAAGAACATAAAAAATAAAAATAAAAACAGTAGAACCTTCTTTTCTGTGAACAGGCCATATGTACTGTAACACAATCTTTACATGACATAAAAACGAATTTAAAATAGCTACTTTAAATAACATGAATGTCGTTATCATTCTGCTCTTATTCTTTATTATCCTCCTTTGTGTCTTAGGGCTTTGAGGACTGTCTTGTTTTTGATGAACTTCTGGACCAGTTCAATGAAGACATTTGTAAGTCTGTTTTACTGTGTGGTTATTGCTTGCTAATAATTAAAAATAACATTAAATAACCTTTTTTTTTTTTTAGCATTATTAGGATAATTAATAATGTTTAATGATGATGTATAATTAAAGGTAATTTACCATAGGTTTACACCTAATGATGACATCAACTGTTGACAGAAATAAAATGCAATGTTGTTTAAATATACTTTTTTTTTTTTAAGCTGCTGTTCTCCCGGAGTACTCACGGGTCCGTGTACCTGATGACCAAGCCATAGCTGATTTGGCAATGTACAACTATATAGAGGTGATTTCTTTCTTCCAGACATAGTGTGATTTATTATAGTGTGTTTATATTTATATATTATATATATAGTCCAAATTATAGTGCTGTTTGGAGTAAAACCCATAAACACAGGTTACAGCAGTACAGATTGTTCTTCTTCTTCTTCTTCTTATTATTATTATTAATATTTTCTGGGTTCTTCTACTAAAATGGATAGGGACTGAAGTAACAATTTGTTTTTTCATGTCTCAGATGCGAGCACATGTGAACTCCAAATACTTTCTGTTCCGTAAATATCTGGACAACGCACTCCATTTCATCATGCCGAGGACAATAATCCCTTTGTACACAATGGTAAACCATTTTATGCTTATTGTTTTTTTTTTCTCTTTTTTGGGAAATAATAGGTCGGTTTTAATGAAGAACCTTAGAGCTGATTTACTTTCAGGTGACCTTCACCCGAACACGCTATCATGAAGCAGTGATCCGCTGGCGATGGCAGAACAAGGTGAACTCGTGTGCGTGTGTGTGTGTGTGTGTGTGTGTGTGTGTGTGGTTTGCTTGTTTCTTTATTTGGGTTGAGGAGAGAGGGCAGAGGGGGGGGGGGTAGAGAGGGGTAGTGTTGACACAGCTTTTGTTGCTACGGCAATGCTGCAAATTCTCATTATCACTGTGGCATTCTCAAACATCATTTCTGAGAAATGTGTAGACAGTGAACTGAACTTGTCAGCATCTGTGTCTATGCACTTTAGCAGTCTGAGAGCAGAACACTCTTTTAACTTGTCTAAGAAAATGTCATTGTCCGGAAGATGTTTTCCGCTTTCGATGCTCCTCAGTCCTCTTCACTAAACCCAAGTACGATATACACACGTGGACAAAATTGTTGGTACCCTTCGGTCAATGAAAGAAAAACTCACAATGGTCACATAAATAACTTTAATCTGACAAAAGTAATAATTTAAAAAAATTCTATGAATGTTAACCAATGAAAGTCAGACATTGCTTTTCAACCATGCTTCAACAGAATTTAAAAAATAAATAAACTCATGGAACAGGCCTGGACAAAAATGATGGTACCCCTAGAAAATACTGAAAATAATGTGATCAAAGGGACATGTTAATTCAAGGTGTGTCCACTAATTAGCATCACAGGTGTCTACAATCTTGTAATCAGTCAGTGGGCCTATATATAGGGCTCCAGGTAGTCACTGTGTTGTTTGGTGACATGGTATGTACCACACTCAACATGGACCAGAGGAAGCGAAGGAAAGAGTTGTCTCAGGAGATTCGAAAGAAAATTATAGACAAGCATGTTAAAGGTAAAGGCTATAAGACCATTTCCAAGCAGGTAGATGTTCCTGTGACTACAGTTGCACATATTATTCAGAAATTTAAGATCCATGGGACTGTAGCCAACCTCCCTGGACGTGGCCGCAGGAGGAAAATTGATGACAAATCAAAGAGACGGATAATCCGAATGGTAACAAAAGAGCCCAGAAAAACTTCTAAAGAGATCCAAGATGAACTTCATGCTCAAGGAACATCAGTGTCGGATCGCACCATCCGTCGTTGTTTGTGCCAAAGTGGACTACATGGGAGACGACCAAGGAGGACAGCATTGTTGAAAACAAATCATAAAAAAGCCAGACTGGAATATGCCAAACTACATGTTGACAAGCCACAAAGCTTCTGGGAGAATGTCCTATGGACAGATGAGACAAAAATTGAACTTTTTGCCAAGGCACATCAGCTCTATGTTCACAGACGGAAAAATTAAGCATATCAAGAAAAGAACACTGTCCCTACTGTGAAATATGGAGGAGGCTCTGTTATGTTCTGGGGCTGCTTTGCTGCATCTGGCACAGGGTGTCTTGAATCTGTGCAGGGTACAATGAAATCTCAAGACTATCAAGGGATTCTAGAGAGAAATGTGTTGGCCAGTGTCAGAAAGCTGGGTCTCAGTCGGTTAAAACACCCAAGAATGGCTAAGAGGAAAACATTGGACTATTCTAAAGTGGCCTTCTATGAGCCCTGACCTCAATCCTATTGAGCATCTTTGGAAGGAGCTGAAACATGCTGTCTGGAAAAGGCACCCTTCAAACCTGAAACAACTGGAGCAGCTTGCTCATGAGGAGTGGGTCAAAATACCTGCAGAGAGGTGCAGAAGTCTCATTGACAGTTACAGGAATCGTTTGATTGCAGTGATTGCCTCAAAAGGTTGTGCAACAAACTATTAAGTTAGGGGTACCATCATTTTTGTCCAGGCCTGTTCCATGAGTTTTTGAGTTTTCATTTTTTTTTTATAACTCTGTTGAAGCATGGTTGAAAAGCAATGTCTGACTTTCATTGGTTAACATTCATAGAATTCTTATTTATTATTACTTTTGTCAGATTAAAGTTATTTCTGTGACCATTGTGAGTTTTTCTTTCATTGACCGAAGGGTACCAACAATTTTGTCCACGTGTGTACAAAAGTCCAAAATAAATAAATAAAACGTGTGATTAAAAGCGACGAGCCAACAGAACAAAGCCTTTATCTCATATAATTTAATTGTAATCTCATAATGAAAAAAATTATACATCATACAAAAAAAAAGAATAATCTGATACTTCATACTATGGCATAAAGACCGTCCTTGACCTTTGCAGGTAATCACTCGGGGCCTGGTGCTTTTGGGGACCGGGTCTGCGTTGGGAGTGACTTATCTGCTAATCAGATACATTCCCAAAAAGTCCAGCATTACTGTGGCGCAGCTGTGGAGCCGATTTGTCAACCTCAACTGGTTTCAAAAAGTAAGCTTCCATAAATGGATGTAGGAGATATTTCAGGATGCCCTAGTCATTCTCTGTACATTTTTTGGTCATTCCAGTTACAGTGAATGCTTTCAAATGCTGTGACGACCTTAACCTCATTGAAGTTGAATTGGAGCAATTCACTGGTGCTATTAGAAGAAAAAGTGAAAGTGGTTAATAAGTCTGTGATTAAAGTCAAGAGGGCCAGATTGGGTTTAATTTTTACTGAAGAGAAGTTATTCTAATTACAATAGAACTGATAAATCATTATAATATATAATTAGAGAAATAATGGCATAATGTTCAAACCTCACATGTATCCAGAACGTAAAGAAGATTAAAGTTTTTATTCTACGGTAAAATTCTAATTCCAGACCTGCTTAATGTCATTGTAAAATGAATTGCAATTACTCAAGCATTGCTCAGGTTCTAGAGCAAAGCCTGAGTAATATGCCTGATCAGCTACACTATATTGCCAATATCATTCGCTCGCCTGTTTTTACATGCATATGAACTTGAGAAACATAGAATTCCTAATCCATAGGGTTTAATAAGATGTTGGCCCAACTTTTGTAGCTATAATTCTACTTATAGCTAATTCATTCCATAAAGGATGTCTATCAGGTTGAGGTCAGGACTCGTTCCAGGCCAGTCAAGTTCCTCCACACCAAACTCGCTCATCCATCTCTTTATGGACCTTACTTTGTGCACTGATGTGCAGTCATGCTGGAACTGGTGTGGGGTTATGTTTCACACATTTTGGACAATTTCATGCTCCCAACTTTGTGGGAACAGTTTGGGGATGGTCACCTCCTGGTCCAACATGACTGCACACCAGTACACAACGTTAATAATTGGATGTTGCTCAAGTTCATATGCATTTTTGAAGGCAGGCGAGCGAATATTTATGGCAGTATACTGTATATACCGGAATTTAATTAAGGAATTGTTTTTAAATTAAAGATGTTTGCATAGTAAAATATATTTTAAAGGTTACATTATCCATTTCGATCTAAACAACAGATTCTGTCATTTTTACCAATTTTATAATAATGTTTTTACTGTCTGGGATACATCTCACAGAATTGAGGAGATTCCCTTATCCAAAGTGACTTTCAGAACTGATACATGTCGAATGAACAATACATTTCCTAATGCCAAAATAGTTTACGTATGTTTGCTGCATACTGTATAACCTGAATTGTATTCCCCTCATGTGCTGAAAATGAAACACCGTTTTCCCCATTACATCTCTGCCTGATCATTTTTACTTTTGCATGCTCATTCTGTAAGCAACAATTTATCCAGATCTCGAATATAAAAATGTTCTGAATTTCTCCTTTTTCTTCTATGGATATCTGATTGTAAGTAAATGGAAGGTCATTTCATCATCTCTGCACATGACCTGAAATCAGTGAACTGAGAATCCAGCAAATGAAAGTGGAAAGTCATTTTATTGGTCTGTGCAGGCTAGTAAACAAATTCCCATTGGAAAGTCCTTTCCACCTTTTCCACAGCCAATACCGTACTGTATATTCTGCTGATCTATTGTGCTGGTGAAGAAACCACTGACCTCACATTTTACGTTGCTTTTTAATAAGTCACAGGAAGGATGTTCAAAAGATAATCCCTCTTGCAAAATTCAACAGTATTCTATGATTAAATTCTGAATTAAATGAATTAATACCTGTTTCAGAGTGATCGAAAGACCACAGCGTGGAGAAAGAATCCTATTCAGTTACAAAAACATACAAGCTCATTCATCACCCACTCTGCAGTAAGTGCCATGGCTAGGGCTTGCAATGCTGGGTCTGGAATCCACTCATTAATCTTTATTGACAAAGTTAGTCATGATGGTAGCAGCCATGTGAAATCAGTAACAATAAAAGATATGAATAGGGATAGCACAATTCTGTGCCACTTTACAGAGTGATTCAGCCAATCAAGACCAAAAGAATTAAGAATTGTAATCGACAGCATACATTACAAATATTTGTAACTTTTCTTTCATTAAAACTTTTATTGTATCTTCATAACAAAACATGGGTAAATGAATAACTTTTCAATTTAAACAAAAACTGCACAGTACCACGTGACTTTCAATCACTCAAACAAATATTAAACTGCAAATGAAACCGAGGTTACGGGACAGAGATTTTTCTTGTAAAATCTGACAGAAAACAAGGTGATGGCAACCCACCAGGCAGGTCATGTGTTTCCTCTGAAATGTGATGCCAGCCTGCTGAACGTACCGTCAGGTGGCTGATTGAAACACTTGGAGTGGAATCCACAGGCATTAATACTGTACCACTTGCACTCTGAGAGATGTGAAAATGCAAGTTTGTCATCCCTCCTCCTGAGAGCATGACCTGTCTGCTCTCTAGACTCACCCCGGGTGACTACTCGCAAGCACTGCATGATGGGGCAGACACTATTCAGCCCATGCATGTAAATTTCACTAACAAGGAATCAGATATGTCTGGGACTGATTGTCTGGGTTACCGGTCATGGCCGGTCAAGCTGACAACTGGCTGATTCCAAGTATCGGACGTTTGATGGGTGCAACTTTAATATTCATAAATTGATCTCAAACCCATATGTCTTTTTAAAGTATGGCAAAAAAAAAAGAAAATGCCTTTCCGTACCAACACTTTTAGAGTACTGTACTTGTGGGTGACTCAAAGGGGTTTTACTCTAATCACATTGATCTCTGATGACTCACGACATTTGTAGCTAACGTCCAAAGGGTCTGTGTCATTGCTGCCAATGATGAAAACGATGGAAGAGGAGTTGAAGGTCACTCTTTTCTTAGGCCTGACGTCACGGCTTTGGGACATCATGATTGGACGTACAGGTTGGCTGGAGTAGGTCAGCGGGTGGTCCTTAATGATGCACTGCAGGTGGGCCAGACGGGAGCACAGCAACTTTAAAACGCAACGCCGAAACTAGGAAACAATACAAATGCACAAGCAGAAGTTGAAGAGACGTTATACAACCGTCTTCCATTTTTGTTTTAATGACTAATGACATCCTTGTGTTGATACACACAGTAAATATAGTATATTTAGTATCATTCTATTTTACCATGCTGTGAGCGCTAACTCAATAATCTCAAGACCTGATCTAACGTATAGTGTCTATTCCCTTCACCTTCTTGCTCATGAAGCCATATATAATTGGGTTATAAACAGTGCTGGACTTGGCAAAGAATGAGGGGATGATGGCAGCAGTGGGCGAGACGACATTCTTCTTGCCAAATGCTACCAGCATGGAGACTATGGCATAAGGTGTCCAGCACACAAGATAACAGGATATCATCAGCAGGAACATGGCTGCTAACTTCTTCTCATAGCGCAGGACCTTAATGATTTGCATCGTCTGCATATCCTCAATGGAGCGCAACTAGAGGGGAAAAATGGAGAGAAAGAAAAAAAACTGTGGTATTATGAATAACTACTGCTTTAATAACATTACAAAAGACCCTTATACATATTTGTATATAAATAAATGAATTGAGGTAAAAAAAAAAAAAAAAAAAGATTATAAAATGTTTCAAGTTTGCAATATGTAACCTGATGACATTGAGGCTTATCTGTCAATCATTTGTAAAAGATGCTTGAAAATATTTGCAAAACAAAAGTTTCTGATTACTCATACTGTATAGTGCAAAGCTACATAGCCCAAAATTTAATACCTGAAATTGTAGACACAACTTACAGAAAAGGTGGATTAGCTATGAAGTAAATGAGATGGTACGAAAATATTGTGACATGAAAATTGAGGAGAAAAAGATGTAGACATTACATCATTCCCAGGTCATCACCAACATTCCCAACAATCACGTTCCCAGGTGTTCAGTGCATTGTTAAATGGCAGAAGTTAACTGGCCATCTAGCAAAAATAATTTATTTTTTGTGTCACACTTCCATTTTGATTCAACTAAACACTGCACTAGGAAAAACACAAAGTTTTTGATAAGAGACCAGCAGCCTTTAAGTACGTCCAAGACTTTCCTACCTCAGCAAAACTCACAAAACGTGCACATGTCTTTGACAGACTACCGATGAAGAAGCTCATGGTGTGCAAGGAAATCCCCAGGAAGCTCACTAGTAACGAAAAAGTGGCTTGGAACAGCCGTTGGGAGGTTACTGGGCACTGAAAACTGGTGTTGGTTGAAATTCAGGTGAAGAATTATGGCAATAATTTGTCTCGCAAGATGTCTTCAAAAACCATATCTTTGATAAATTCTTTATAAATTTAAAGGGAACAAGGGAGCATACTTAAAGGGGCAAGGTGAGCGCTACCACCAGGATATACTATATTTCTTTACCAAGGAGTACATAACGAGAAAATTATAGTGCATCATAAAAGTGACTAATATAAACATACAGTAAATTAAAAAAAAGTATAAATAAATCTTTTGTATTTGCATTATTGTATAACTTCAGCATAAATATGTTTATTTTGATTCACATTCGCTTTACTGACTTTATGTTTATGTAAATTTTCTGGTCACAAAAGCAAAGTTTGAGAGGGGGTAAACTAGGCCTCCAGTAGGGGGCATCATAGTATTATATAAAAGAGTAGGTCAAAGTGTAGTAGGTGAATGTCACTTCATTTCTGTCTGCAGAGAAAAAATGATGCATTAATTAATATACTCTATGAATGAATTTTCCTGTGTCTTTTTAATTGTTGCTATTTGCTCCTCCATTCACTCATGCTTGGTGATACGTTTCCCTCTTTACCTGCGTGTTTTTCCTCTTATGTGGTTCACTTTCAGCTTCAGAGACCACTTGGATCCTGACATTTTCTGCAAGCTATTAAGACATTTTCTAAGTGCACTTTAATCAGGCAGACAAACTCTTCAGCACAGTGAGAATAGTTGAGTGTCTATGCTTTGATACTCTGTGAAATGTCAGAATAACTGAAACTATGCATGGAGTGAGCAGGATTGCTTTTAAGTATGACCTGCTATTGCATGCTCATGAGTACACAAGGGCTCTGACCCAGTGGAAGATCTGCACTGACATAAATACAGCTGAAAGGGGGCTAGAATCAATGAACATTCAGTGAAATTACATGTAAAGACCCAACTCCTGAACTTCAAATCATCAGAATTAATAGATTCAGGTCTGAATAAAACAGATTCTGTCTATAGCATACACATTCTTAATGTAAAAAAGGGACCTACTGTGCAATAAGCAGAATACCAATTAGTCACAGTATTAGGGTTTCTGCACAGATTATACTTTCTGTATACATTTTTAAAACATATCCTGTATTTAAAAAATATGTGCTTTTAGTTTGTATGGCATATTATTTCTTTCTCCAGGAATACATGAGGAAACAATAATTTTTTAGGTCTACAGTTTCTATTCCAGGGTGGCATGGTGGTATAGTGGTTAGCACTGTCGCCTTGCACCTCCAGGATCCAGGCTTGTTTCCCGGCCAGGTTTGATTCCCGTCTCTTTGCATGTTCTCCCCGTGCTTGGTGGGTTTCCTCCAGGTACTCTGGTTTCCTCCCACAGTCCAAAAATATGCAGATTAGGCTAATTCCCTTTGATACAGCAAAGGGGCACAAACCTGTCCTATCGTGAGCACAATGTGAGATCAATAAAAGCATGCTTTGCCAATGTTGAGGTGACTGTTGAGTTATGAAGTAACATATGACCAATTAAATAGAATAAACAATCTATGCCACAATCTATACAATTCTATACAATACAATTCATATATATATATATATATATATATATATATATATAAAAAACAGATCATTTCACTCCATTGCAGCTTTTTTCTTACCTTGTGCACTGTGAACAGAATGTTCCCATAGCAGTAGGCCATGACCCCCACAGGAACGAAGAAGCAGGCAAGGAGAAAGAAAATGATAAAGGAGGCATCATTGGGGTCCTTAGAGGCCCAGTCCAAAGAGCAGCCCAGCTGGTGGATCTCTAGGGTGTATCTGTTCCAGCCCAGGAGAGGAGCACCAGTCCATGCAAGTGAGTAGAGCCAGATATTCGTGATGGCTCTCCAGGCCCAGGGGAAGTCAATGACCTTGGCATGCACCACTCGAATGTAGCGTTCATATGCCAAGGCACATAAAGTCATGATGGACACGATACCTGAGAGAAACAAAGAAAGGCCAGAATAGATTCATCAAGAAAACTGATGCCTGATCAGACACTGAAAGCCTTCGTGTTGGATGCAAGACTTCTATTTTTTGCTAGATCTCTAATTTTGCTATAAAACTCACAAACATTTACGGGGTTTTTGGTTTGGAATAAACACTAAAAGTTCTATACAGGCCTAACAAAAAAATCAAGAAAGGTTGAATTCAATCTCCTCAAGCATTATAAGAACATGTAACTGTATTCTTAGGAAATAATGCTAATCAGGACTTCATTGTCATCACCATTGTTTGGAAAGTCTATTCTAAGAACTCTCAAGGAACTCTGCATTGTATGCTGCACTGGGTCACAGTAATCCATCCATAAATCCATCTAATGACCTATTAAGACACCAAATCTTTTGATCCTCAAACATTACACACATCTTATACTTGCAACTGTCACTAGCTTTCTTATTAAGCATCTATATTTACAGTACCTTCAGATTTCTCTATACCTGTCTTGAGACAATATCAGATGTTAAATGCTGTCTCTGAGCTTTCTACAAAAGCCTACTGTTGCTTTTCCTGTCCAATCGGTGAAAGGAAAGGGTTTTTTTTGTTTGTTTGTTTGTCTGTTTTTGATAGCTCATATTTCGAATTTTCCAAAATGTTCCTAGTTTGAAACTTTTCTGAGTGATTGGTTCTAGGGTAGCATGGAAGCTTCTACTGAGATCTAGCAGTGGCATGTTTACACGTGCCACTGCTAAAAGACTAAGTGCAAATCCCTGCCTTCCATTAATGTAGCCGTGACCCAAAACTAGGCCATTCACAGGCAGTCTCTCAATCTCCTTCCATGGCTATTACCATGATATGCTGGATTCTGTCTCCTATAAAGCACTTCAAGAACATCAACTGATCTGCAGGGGCAGATTTACAATATACATTTAAGTCAGTGAGATATTTTCCTACATGCACCTTTTTACACTGACCTAATTACCCAGATATGTATAAATATACAGTGAACATGCTCCTTTATTAAATAGAGCATTGTGCATGTATATGGTTGGTTATACTGGAATCTATTTAGAACAAATTTGACTTTTTAATTATTCCACTAGATCTTTATGTAGAGGTATTTTTCACAAGAATTAGACAGATTATAAATTATTTTACCTGTATATACTGTACATAGTTGTATAAAGCATGTTTCATAGTTGTATAAATGTTCAAGCCATATTCATCATTTCAAATGTTTAAAAACACACTGTAAATCTTTACACTTTACAATCATGCTTTGTGAGCAAATAAATATCCTCCTTAACTCTATTATCAGTAATGCAGGTGCTAAGGCAGTAATCAAGCACTTTCATTGCGATTCTGTAAGCACCATAATTTAAAAATGAATCAAAAAATGTAATTTTATATAAACCACATGAAAGAATCACAATACATTACTGAAACTAATTTTCTTGTTAATTTCTTGTTAATGAGAGTCATTAGCGGACGACCAGACTGGTATGTGCTAACAGGAAGTCTATAGAAAAATAAGCACTCTACAACAGTCAGCAAATATCAGGGACAACTGATCATGATAGTACACAAGAGGCTAAAATATTTATCTGTCAATAGCTCAATAAGTAAACTAGTAGAGCTCTGCAATGTATTATATCACAAGGTCATCGGCATCCTAATAAGAATGATGTTGACATATTATCCTGGTCATCCTGCTACATGATGAGTGTAGCTAAACATACACTGCCATGTCTGGGTCAAGTTATATTTGCTCAGCAGTGGTCCTGTGGTGGCGTTCGCTGACGGTACTCACTGACTAAATGACTTTAATTTAAATCCCTAACTGTAGACATATAAAACAGACCTGTAGACTCTCTGAAAATATGAAGTTTCTGAGAGTACGAACCTGAATTGTTCCTTGTTGCGACCTTTAGTCTGTATATTTCAGTTTAAAGCTTTGAAAACAAATAGGGTCCAATTATGTACCTTCACTAGATCATTCACTCACTCACTCACATTGTCAATACCACTTTATCCTGTATACAGGGTCGTTGGGGGCCTGGACAGGGTGCCAAAACATCACAAAAGAATGCAGTTTAGTGATATCAGTAGGTCTCTGGCTTGTACACACACATGGTGGTTAAATGAAATTTTACACACAGTAAAATTTCACTTAACCCCCTTTAGCATCAATTGTAGCCAATTCACGTGTAAAAAATATTCCTCACGCCATCAGAACCACACTTTTACAATTTGATTCTTGGAATATACCCACTCACTCATTGTCTATATCACTCTATCCTGTGTACAGGGCCCAGGTGCCATAGAGTGTGAGGCGGGTCAATCCATCGAAGGGCGCACACACACACACACACACACACACTACAGACAATTCGGGAATGCCAATTAGCCTAATCTGCTTGTCTTTGGACTGTGGGAGAACTAAGAACATGCAAACCTGAGACGGGAATCGAACCTGGACCTTGGAGGTGCGAGGTGACAGTGCTACCGCCACCATGTCACCGCCTGTGCTGTAATAATTTAAAGTTTATTTTCCAAAAGGTTCCTGTATCCACATTTCCGGATCAAAGAGATATGCAGAAAGACATATGAACAGTTTAACAGCATTTTCTATTGACTCTGGGTTTATGGTTCCTACACGCTCTAACCTGTAAGTACATCTCATTACAGTACTGTATATCCTATAAAAAACTGAGCAAAACATCACATTCTGGACGGAGACTGACCGAACAGGCTGTTGCTGAAGCCGTCCCAGACGCATGTAGTGGAGTCCCACACCCACCCGCGCTCCAAACACGAGACCAGGGTGAAGTTGGTCCCGAACACCGACACCAGCAGGTCGCTCACACCGATGTTCACCAGCAGCAAGCTAGTGGGCGTCCGCAGCTTCTTAAACCTGTAGTAAAGTGCGACGACGAGGAGATTGTTGCAGAATCCCAGCGCGCCGATGGTCCCGATGGTGAAGGCGAGAAGTTTGTACGTTCCGACCGGGAACATCGAGGCGTCTGTGCGCAGCCGAGTCCCGGTGTCGTTTAGAGGAGACATCGCATGAATAACTCAGCATCTGCCATTCTGATGGACGCCTAACCTAGCGCAGTGTGTGTGTGTGTGTGTGAGTGTGCGCGCGCGCGTGTGAAACTGTCCTTCATCGCGGTCTAAGCGTCCTCTGGTTACACAGCGCACCACAGAGCAGTTGCGCACGAGCTGCCGGTGCTGATGCGCGCGCTACTCATTTACACGACCTACCCTACACACGCGCGCGCGCGCGATCACGGCTTATTTGCATTATTATTTTGCACTGTTATTTTTTTTTACACCTGGACACTACAGCCATCAATCAATTACAGTATAAACCTAAATGAAAAACAGGATGCTACAAATTTTCTGGTCTACATCTGGTGATTTCAGGTACACTTTTTGGAAAATGTTAAAGACTGTGCAAGCAAAACCGTCTTTACTTAACCCAGGAATGATTTCCTTAATTTATTTTCATTTCATCCTTTCTGTGTTAAAATAAATATAAGCTGGCAGCACGGTGGCACCTCAAGGTTCAGGGTTCGATTCCTGTCTGTGTGGAGTTTGCATTTTCTCCTCAGTGGTTTTCCTCCAGGTGATCCAGTTTTCTCCCACAGTCCAAAGATTAGGTTATCGGCTTTCCAAATTCACTGTAGTGTGTGTGTGTGCGCCCTGTGATGGATTGGCACTCTGTCCAGGGTGTACCCTGCCTTATGCACTAAGTTGTGCCCGTGACCCTGTATACAGGATAAAGCAGTATAGATGATGAGTGAGTTTTATAAGCTACACCAATTTAAACAGAACATGATGTGAGACATCTTGATTGGTATGTGGGACATGCGGGACAGTCAAAACGGATTACTTTACCACTTTGCAGTCACTGCACAACCTTTGACTGTTTTTATTGTTTACTACTACTGCCAAGTTTGTTTACACCAAGAATTTTCAATCATGTTATTCAATGCTAATCAAAGTATATTGTAGATTTTCAAAATGGTCTTTTCTTTCATTGCCGATGTCACATTTAGAAGTAGAATAACAACCATTAATCATATTTTGGATATGATTAATGGTTCTTATGATTTTGGATATAAATACCCCTATTTAGGAATACTAATCATGTAGTAATATTAAGACTTTATCATCTATTTAGGTCTTTTTAAAGTAGATTGTACATTTTCAAAATTATGTTTTCATTCAGGAAGGCAATGTTGTGTAGTGGCTAGGTCTTACACCTCCAGGGTTGAGGGTTCGATCCCTACCTTGGGTCTGTGTGTGTGCAAGTTGCATGGGTGAGTTTCCTCTGTCCTCTGGTTTCCTCCCACAGTCCAAAGACATGCACAGTAGGCTAACTGCCATGTCCAAATTGCTTGCAG
This sequence comes from Clarias fuscus, assembly GCA_030347435.1. Taxonomy (NCBI): domain Eukaryota; kingdom Metazoa; phylum Chordata; class Actinopteri; order Siluriformes; family Clariidae; genus Clarias; species Clarias fuscus. The sequence goes on along the minus strand of CM059211.1, from coordinate 11,670,847 downwards.
TGTGTAAGCGTGTAAGCGAGTGTATACATGCTTGTGTCCTGTGACTGATTAACACCCTGTCCAGGGTGTAACCCACCTTATTTGATAATAGTTTATTAAATAATGAACTGCAGTGTAATGCTGTCATATACTGCAATATAATGCTACTATTCATTCTAAATGTATATTGTTAAATGATTTTTTTTTTTCATTTAATATTGTTGCCAGTTTTACTCACTCTATACCGCTTTATCCTGTGTACAAGGTCACATAAACGCAGCATACGTAAATCAATGTCCCACATGACTTGATCAATACTGTCCCATTTAGTCAAACTGATTCATGTTATATGGGATGGAGCATTAAAACAATGCATTTTTCATAAAAAACAATGAATTGAATCCAAATAATGTTATTTGTTTCAACCAGAAGATAAAACAGTTTAAGATGATCCATTGCAAGAGGTTTCAACCAAATTAAACCTTCCAGACAGACCTTATCATAGAAATGCAATTTGTCATGTGTCAATGAACTTATCATGTGCTTTTGCTGAACAGGCTTTGTTTCAAGATCGATCCTGTCCACACTGATTATCCCAGATCAATCAAAAGTTTAAATTATTATGATTGTTGTTGTTGTTGTTATTAGTTGTAGTAGTAGTAGTAGTAGTATGGCATAGATCACTCTGCATGGACCGAATTAAACTACTATTTCTCTCTCACTGTAATGTATAATTACAAATGAGATTACAAATCTCATTTCGTTGGCAATAATTACAAATGCCCAAAGACAGTCTCACATTTGGAAAAAGTATACTTTAATGCATAATTGTTAATAATTATTCTGCCCAGTTGTGCACATTGTAGTGATTCAGGTATTTTCTAGACTCTCATACACCAAGCTCATACAGTGAGTGATACGGTATTTAGTTAATTATTTGCATCAGTCATGATGGAGCAGACGAACCACAATCCACATGATTCAGTTCCCCGCACTGGAATTGAATCACTCGTTATACACTCACTGACTACTTTATTTTTCACACTGGCCATCTTCCTTCCAAGACTCATTTTCTTTTTTTATCAGATATAGCCTTACTTATCCATCAGTGAACAAGGGGCAGACGTGCAGATGACACATTATAAGAAGTGTGTATTATTCTTGGTGCAGCAAGGAAACTTCCTAATAATGTCATCTCAGTGGGTGTTATGCTAGCCAATTTATTAGACACACCAATCTCGCTGGTATTAGAAATACCTATTTTACTGATCCAATTTCTTCCCCCCCCCTGTATAAAGGGGTTAATCCTCATACAACAGTTCACTTTTGTTAACTGAATACTGTACTGTGATTCACAGACTACTCTCAATTAGTGTTGGTGAAGTGTTTAACTATGATGTCAGTCGAGCACCCAAATGAGGCCCTTTGATGGATGTGATAATACGTGAAGACAGTTTTATGGAAAACACTGACGCATTGTGTGGCTTCAAATTAGCTGACCTTTTTTTCTCATGACTTTTAATGTCACAGGATGTCACTGGAATAGCTTTTAGTATTGCATATAACCTTTAGCACACCTTTGCTTTGCATTTGAAATGGATTGAGGAGTTATGAAATGGGGAAAGAAATACAATTTTTGATTGCACACGAGACCTTGCACATCAGACCTTAGTTTCTTATTTGGTAGCGACTTACAGTATAGAGGGAAGGGTTTCTTATATATATGAGCGAATTTGGTGTGGAAGAACTTGACAGTTCTGTACAGAGTCATGACCTCACCCTGATAGAACACCTTTGGGATGAATTAGAGCGAAGACGGCAAGCCAGGCCTTCTCGTCCAACATCAGCAGTGTCTGACCTCATGAATGTGATTCTGAAGAAATGCTCAAAGATTCCCATAAACACACTCCTAAACCTTGTGGAAAGCCATTCCAGAAGAGTTGAAGCTGTAATCACAGCAAAGGGTGGGCCAACATCATATTAAACCCTATGCATTAAGAATGGAATGTTACTCAAGTTCATATGCATGTGAAGACAGTCGACTGAATACTTTTGGCAGTATAGTGTGTGTATCATAACTGCATGACAAGAGAAGATGGGAAAATAATAATAATAAATCTTGTGGTTGGTCTTGTCGAATTGTTTCATGATTATTTTATAGTATGAGTTGCTCAGGCTGCGATAATTGCATATCAGGTGCACGTCTTTCAAATACGAGGAGTCTGGGTACTGTAACAATACACTGCTTCCTAACATGAGTCTCTGTTACTATGTCAGTCTTCAATTAATTATTAAGGTTTCATTGATTAATTGAAACCTCAATTAAGAGTTAATATGATCGGCATTCATTCAAATTCATTTACATGACAAACAAATATCCACATCTTCCTGTAGCAGAAATCCACAGACTGACCTGATTTTACTTGTTGTTGTTGTTGTTATTATAAAATGTAGAGAATTGCTATTTTTAGTAGTACAGAATCTGTTGCAAATGAAATTTATTTGGTTTCAATTACATTCATTTATTGTTGCTATTAAATGATCCTAATAAGACTCACCAATAGCAGGAAACCACATCATGGATATAAACAGGAAACAAATTCTGATACCTAGAGTAGCTTCCGTACATGGCAGTGCTTACACGTTTTTTCAGAGTATTGCAGACACACACACAAAAAATATTTTGAGAGTGCTTTCACGTCAACAGTGAGATGAATGATACAGGTCACAATTTGTATCAGCACATGTTTTTTAGATGGTTGCTTGTTTTGCCTAAAGATGAAAATATGCAAAAATAAAATTCAAGTACAGCAAGATTTTGGTTTTATAACCTTACCTTTGGGTGGCACGGTGGCTTAATGGTTGCCTTGCACCTCCAGGGTCCAGGTTTGATTCCTGGCAAGGTTCGATTCGCGTTGCATGTTTTCCCGTGCTTGGTGGGTTTCCCCCAGTACTCCAGTTTCCTCCCTCCCTCCAAAGACATGCAGATTAGGTTGATTGTCATTTCCAAATTGCCTGTAGCGTGTGAGTGTGTGCCCTACGTTGGATTGGTTCCCCATCCAGGGTGTACTCCGCTTCGTGGCATAAGTCTCCTGCGATAGGCTACAGCCCCCATGCCCTGTAAACAGGATAAAGCAGTATAGGCAATGAGTTGATGATGAGATGGACCTTTGGAACACTTGGCCCGAGGTGGGAATATACCATGGATGGGTCATTAGTCCATCCTCTTAGGGCACTATGCACATGTTCAGTCACTCAGTAACACCAACTACTATTACGGCACATGGTTTCATTTTGATAAATAAAAGAAATCTGGTCAAAATGTCACACATACTATAACTTTACATCACTACAGCATGTTCCTTTATGCACAGGAATTAAAATTACTGTTGAAACTTAACTGTACCAAATCAAACAAAATGTATTTTTGTACATTGGATCATAACAGCTCCAACACCAAGGAAATCAAAAGCTGAATAAAATAGTTCTGTGCCTTTGAGTTCTAATGCAAAGCCTCAGTGTCACAGTCGCTTGGGCATTTTGAATTTGTGTGGGCAGATTACAAGGAAAGGTTTTTGTAAGAAGCAAACCAAAGCTAAGACCTTAGGATAATCAGACAAATTAGAAGATTTTCCTCCTCTGTCACAGCATGTGTACTGGACAGTACCATCCATATCTTTATATTAGTGGAATATTGGTGTTGTGGCACTGGGAGTATTGTCTTACATACAGTATGTCTTTTGCTGGGTGACCAACAGAGTGCATTATTTGGTGAATAGGGAACAAACTCAGATACTACAGTACCTTTCAACTTGGACATACTGTACTGTATGAAACCCATACCCTAAACTGATATACAGTATAATTAAAAATAGAATGTTTCAAAAACTTTGGTTTGCAGAGCAATAGGAGAGAATAATCAAATCCAGGTATAAAAAAGTTTTTTAGCCCAGTGCTCAATAAGACAGAACATTTATGATGACATGAAACTCAGTCTGATTCTGAACTACAGTATGTGGCCATAAAAGAGTTTAATAAGTAGCAGGCATTGTTTGTGTTATAGAAATGTCTGCCTTTTGGTAATTCTATAAGTGTCATGAGATGTCATGAACATTTATATCATCCTGTATAACACATACATATACAGTATATACTAGAGTATGTACAAGATGTACAGTACTGTACTATAAGAGCGCCAATAGTCAGTGTCAACTGAAAAAGATAATAGCCACGATAATTCACTAAATAACCCAAAACCACTTACATTATACAAACGCTACTTATCTATGACTTTTCTTTTTTTTTTTTATCATAAATAAAATGGAAACTTTTCATGATTTTATCTTGGCTTACTTTAAAAAAAACAAAAAAAAAACACACACACACACACACACACACACACACACACACACACACAACCCCCCAGATTACCGCCATATAAGTCTCTTGTTATTGTTAAATCTAAAAGAAAATGCGATATCGGTTAATATTAGATTGTTTTTAATACATTATTTAATACATCTGTGTGCATAGAGTTTGCATGTTCTCCCCATGCGGTGGGTTTTCACCAGGTTTCCTCCCACATGGAGATTAGGCTAACTGGTGTTTTCAAATTGCCTGTAGTGTGTGTGTGTGTGTGTGTGTGTGTGTGTGTGTGTGTGTGTGTGTGTGCGAGTACTTTTAGGAGGAGGCGGGAAAGTCCTTATGTAACACCAAAATATCATTTTGTCATATTTTGAGCTTTGTTACATGTAAACAAAATTCTGAGCCATATTCTTCTTCTGCAGATACTGTCATCATCTTTGTAATGCATTGGGAAAGGTTAGTCCACTTAAACCACCACCCTACTGGTTTGGCCATTATAGTCCTTATAATTCACAAAAACCAATATAGGTGTGTGTGTGTTTGTGTATGCATGTGTGCTTGTGTCCTGCAACGGACAGGCATCCAGTGTACCCCGCTTAGTGTTCCGAGTCCCCTGAGATAGGCTCCAAGCTTTCCACAACCTTGTACAGGATAAGCGGTATACAGAAGGAAGGAAGTGAGGTTCTACAGTAACAGCTCATACATGAAGATATGTACTGTATGGCGGATGATCCACTAAATTTAAGACTATTATTATTACTAATAAAAAAGTGTTATAATCATTGATGCTGAACATTTACAATTTATGAATACCTCTCAGGCGGCATTGTGGTGTAGTGGTTAGCACTGTTGCCTTGCACCTCCAGGGTCCGGGTTCGATTCCCATCTCTGTGTGCATGTTCCCCTCGTGTTTGGTGGGTTTCCTCCCACAGTCCAAAGACATGTAGGTTCGGTTAGTTGGCATTCCCAAATTGAACGTAGAGTGTGTGGCACCCTGTCCAGGGTGTACCCTGCCTTGTGCCTGAAGTCTCCAGGTCCTCCATGACCCTGAATACAGGATTAAGTGGTATAGATGATGAGTGAGAGAATATGTCTCAGTTGTAAGTGCTTTTTTAACAGTTACAGTTTCTCATGGGAAAATCCTCAAAGCAGAGAAGCTTATACTTTATTTATTTAAAATATATAAAATTGATTATTTATTTATTTATTTTGAGAGAGAGAGAGAGCGAGAGCGAGAGACTGGTGAGAAAATTACCATTTATTTCAGCGAAAGTATAGTTAAAATCGGAAATTAATGTTTCACTTCTGGGGGTGATGACGCTCCACTTGTATGTTGTGTCACATCTTACTCACCTCGGAATATATTATTTTTATATAACAGAACAGTCTGTCGTATGCCATTTATTCTCCCACTGAAGTTTGCTTGGTCTGGTTGTCAGATTGAGAACTGATTAAATATTTAAGTGTCATAATGACACTCAGTTATGAGTCAGAGGAGGTGCAGTCTTCTCATTTAACTCTAATGGAGTTGTGCAGAGCTGTAGACTGTGTCATGGGTACGTCTGCTGGGGGTCAGGCAGGAGGTCAGGTAGGGGGTGAGAACTGAAACTCAAACACATTGTTTCACTGATCAGTGAACTTGCTTTGAACCTGTCTAACACTTGATCAATGTAATATTTCTTGTATATACTGTACTGTGTATTATATGCAAAGCAGTATAATATATATTCCCACACACACTGCATTAAAGTAAGAGCTGAGGTGTAATATGTAAAGTATAGGAAAGATTTATGTTCAATGCTCAATAGTAGTTTCAGATGAGGTCTAGCACGCATTTGTGGTCTAAGGTTGTCTCAGTCGTATTTATTTAGTTACTAAATTATAGCTTGTTTTTACGAGTTTAAAGAAGCTTCTCTAATTCTCTTGTTTCTCTCTCAAGCATGTGAATGGATAGTAATGTGCTCAGTGGATCACATCTCTGTACAGGGAGGGAGAGTATGAAAGGAAGAAACAGTAACCCAATTACCCTGTGTAACCCTGTTTCTGTAAACAAAGTTCCTTGCAAATACTTTTACGGTATGTTGCACTCCAGTGAAAATCATGAAAACATTTGTTGGACCCAGGGCTACAGGCAACATGTGAAGGTAATACACACACTAATGAGCTAATGTACAAGCAAACGGAACAAAACTAACTCTAAACATCTTTTCCCCCTTTTAACAGACCAGTCTGGGTGTTTTCGACCATCATTTTGTGTGTATGTGTGTCAATACACACCAGGGAGTCTCTTTTCTATTTTTTAATGAGAACCTTGAAAGCACTGCAGAATAATGCAATGTATTATTTCACAATGTGAGATCTTTAAAGAGGAATATAATTGTGCATATACTGTACATATGCATATACAAAATAGAGACCTTCCAATGTTGTTTAACAGTGCGTAAGCAGCAATGTTGTACCGTATGGACTTTCCCTTTCTGATGAATCAGTACCGAGCCATGGTGAGAGAGGTTGCGCAACCCAGTGACGATGAGAGCAATGTGGTCCGATAATGAGTACTAAAGCAACCTCTGTTGCAACACCTTTTTAACGTCCCAACGTGTCAGTTCACCCATGTGCCATGGAACAGGAGTTACTCTGGGATTAAGGAGTTTTGGAATCATTTTTTCCATTCATTTCCATCCACATGAATATGGCTTCAGAATGTTTTGTCTACTATCTGTCAGTTATGTTTGGCAGGAACATGAACGCACTGATCAAGGTAAAAAATTACATGGAAGCATCCAAAATCGAAGTAATAGTATTGTTGTAATACCATTATAACAAAAGTTTATGTCACGTATTGCAAAATTTTTTATTTATTTTTTTACACCTTTTTTGATACCTTTTTGCTGAGCCAAAGGTTCAGTTTATTAAATGGATTGAAAAAAAAAATGTTAGTATTAGAATATTTATTTGTACATGGTTCTCTCCACTGCAGAATAGGAAAATACATAATTTGCCCTTATTTGGTGTTTGTTCCTTAAAAAAAGGGGGAAAAAAACAGTTAAATTACCAGCATATGTGCAGTTGTTTCCCTTTGGACCAAATCTCAGGTCAAGTCTCTCACAGTTCCTTTGCTCACAATTTATTTAAAACTGTGGGTCATATTAAAAACATGACACTTTTTTCCTGCTACAACACACAACACAACACACATAACCTAGATTGCTAATAGACAGATTAAAAGGACACTCTTCTCATTCTTTTTATGACTCCATACTGATACCATGTTAACGCCAAGCCTAAAGCACATGGAACGCCAAAGTCTCAGGAAGCAACTCAACATCAGCTAACTTTGTGATGATAAAAGTGTTGAGGTCTACGTGGAAGTTGACTCACCAGCTACATCAAATATATATATATATATTTCTGAAAAAAAGATTCTATCTTAGTCACAGGTTTTTGAGTATTCAGACCAGTTTCATGTGCTGGTTTGAATACCCCAGGGCGCGGGGCAGAGATAGCTCAGTGGTTAGGTCAAGGATTCAAACCCAAGCACCACAAGTTGCCCCTGGTCGCCTCTTGAGCAAGGCCCTTAACCCTGAACTGCTCAGATATATACAGTAATGGGATAAAAATGTAGGTCATTCTTAATAAGAGCGTTTACCAAATGCCATGAATGTACTTACCCACATTGGTGCACAAACTATGATTTGAAAGACCTTCCATAATTTACCTGCAGTAAACCCTAATGCTATGTGGTGTGCTTTTATCCATGTCTGTGTAAAGAACTCGGTTTTGAAGCATTTTACACCATGTACAGTATACTACTTCATGAGTAAAGTAATACTAATATACTAATTAAATTGATTGTAATATTACTGTCTCTAAACACTAAGTTAAACCTTTCACTTCTTAGACTTACTTTTGTAACTTACCTATTATTTTTTATTGTATTAAAATGAAAAAAAAAAATCTTAGTACAGTATATGCCTGGAAATTGGCATGCAGAATGCCATGAAAAAGAAGAAGAAGCTATGTGAGCAATTAGCAGTATTTTTCACGGCTCATGTAATGATCTGTTACAGGTACAGTTACAGTAGTATGATGCAGTTAAACATGACCAGATGTGGATTAAGATGTAAGACTTCGGTTTACCTGAGACTTTAACAACAAAAGTGTGAAAAGTCTCTCATAATTGAAAAATACATACTTTAACTGAACATATTCAACATATGAGATATATTTGTAAATACCATATTTTTAAGAATTCAGAAATATACTTTTTTCATGGTTGAGAGTAAAACTGTCTAGCTTTTGCTAAATCACACTATCTGAATGTATATGTAGTAGATTCTCCCGATGCTAAATGTATTGATCCATACATAATTATGAATGCAGGCCATGTACTGAGACTCAGGCATCCAGGTCACAGATAATTAAAGAGAGAGATGGTAAATATCCCTCTCTGATTCTAACACAGCCAACAAGGGCAAAAAGATCAATAGAGTTTAGAGTTTAATAAGTTTCAAAGTCATTCAAGTTGTGTGAGTGAAAGCATCTTTCTGTATGGCACTCTGAATACTGATCTCAAGTCTGTTTATTGTGTATTCTGTAAATAACACTGTCCATATAACTCTGGTATCACCCTACAATTTGCACTACCTGTATTTAGAAATGCAATAAATTTTAAAAAGTTTAACAAAGTACACAGGGGCTCTTATTCAACAGATTTGTGTGGAGAAATGAATAATGATGGGTGTATAATAAGTCCAGAGAGACATTTTAATAAGCTCTTCTGGGCAGGTGATGACTGTTGTACTGTACATACGTCACTCAACAGGCTCTTGGGATTTAATTAAGGACTAGTGAGTCCTTATTTTGGATGCTAAAAAAAGAAAAACAGCAACTACAATCTGTATTTCTTTCTTTCATTTCTGAATCTGTTTTTTTTAATAGAATTACTTAAATTCAAGCAGTGTATTGATATTATATGGATTGTGATGAGCTAACTGATTTTTTTTGTTAGGACGGAGACAATAGGAAACATAATGACTCCTGGTAAAGAGGAGGAAATCTATTATTTTAAGAGAGAATGTGGCTGTGCTATGTTGTGGTCATAACTGGTTTTTGTGTGTTCTTAAGTGGCACCAGGTGGTGCTATAGTCCAAACATGCAGCTATACACGCGCGCATACTGGTTGAGTTCAGGTTCCAGGTTCAGTTATAAAATTGATGTATTATTTTACCTAGAAAATTATTTCAACTGTTTACTCTGCAGTCATGGTGCAGAATGTGTGAATGTATACAAATGGCGAGACTGTGTAATTAAATGGCTGTTATTCCTAAACTCTTAATGCAAAACATAGATATTAATGAATACGATACATTAAACCTATATAAAAAATTGTGTCACTAGTCAAATACTTCTGTGTGCCACTGCATGTAAGTGTGGTTCTATGATAACCTCCAGAACCACTGTTTTAACATCTGGATACCTTTTTTGTTAGTATTAGTATTTGCACATACTGTACAACTACTGGGACCATAACACAAAGCCACATGTTGAAGTAGACCATATGAAGTAATACTTTCAATAAAATCTACCGTTATCCTCAATGTAAACGCCATACTCATCCCACTGGGAACGGCTATATAATTGTTTTTTGGAGAAGTAACTATAGTGCGTAGTCCCCATGAAGATAGAACCTCCTTGTGTCATGATATTTCAGTATAGAATTGGTGATGATTTGTCCATCTCTGCTTAGAAAGAGTAGCACCACATGTTTGGGCACCATGACAGATAAATAACTGATCCAATGAATGAATAGCAGCTCATAGTCCGCATCATAAAGCATGCACATAAAGCGTGCTGTCTGCAGTAGAACTCTGCAAGGTCAATCACCTGGTTCAGGAAACCCTTGGGTGCAACCACAGAGTAACTCATGAATCCTCCAATTGCCATCAAAAACTCTTCTATGATCTTTATCGCTCACAGAGTACAAAGCCCTTGTGCAAAGTCCTCAAGGGTTCTAGCATTCAAAACTGTTTCCTGATCTGTGGTTTTTGTCTGCCCTTAATACCAAGAAAGCAGTCTAATAGGTGCAGATAGCATGGCAGATCGTATACCTGTGAATAAATGGCCAGATTCCATGAAAACACAGTATTAATCAAATAATCTCAATATAGATCAAAGGGACTTTCCATTTGGTCCATTCTATGTAATATTTGAGCACTAAAACCACACCATTAGGTGGCAGATTACCATCAAAATTTAAGATTTCTCACAAGAGCAAAATGTACTGTATAACACCAAATACACAAATTAGATTTGGTTAAAGGCATATAATTTTGGGGCTATTCAGGAAATTTAAAAGATTCTTCAGCATGCAACAAATGTTTTCTCTTCTTGCTCATAGTTTTGATTATAACATTAATCTGTTGATGAGTTCTGTTGCTAGAGAAAATCTTTGCTACTGCTATTGAAGCACAAAACTCATACATTTTTGTTTTACCATTTATTTTAACATTTTCTAATTGTTAATTTTTGACATTTTTCTTCAGTTTTTCCCGACCTCCAGAAATATGCAGGTAGGCGGTTTGCTAAATTGCCCCTAGGAGTGAATGATTGTGTGGATGTATGTGCCCTGTAATAGAACAGCATCCCATTCAGAGTGGATTCTGTGAATTAGATCCAGCCTAAAGATTTTAGATGTTGGAATGTAATGAGATGAACTTAAAAGAATAAGATAAAAAAATTAATGACATCTTTTCTTCCTTCCTGATTTTTTTTTGTTGCCATATTTGTCACACATAAATAATTCAAATCATCAAACTAATTTTAATATTACACAAAAGATAACCTGAGAAAATACAAAACATAGTTTTTAAATAATGATTGAATTTATTAAGGGAAAAAAATTCTGTCCAACCTTCCTGGCCCTATATACAAAGGTAAATGCCACTAAACCTAATAATTGGTTGTGCCATGCTTGTCTGCAACAACTATAAAAAAAATTTAGATAATTTATTTTTCATCTCTTTCCTTAGATCTTGGCATGAATGACTAGAGATCTTTTAACGCACTTCACTTTGTCTGACATGGTCTAATCAAGGGATTTCTTGATTCAACGGGTCTGGTAGTAATCGGGTCTGGGTGTGACAAGTGAAATCTATCACAGTGGAGAAAGAATTGAAAGTTTGGATATTTTTCTACAATATGAAAAAGAAAAACCAATGTTGCTCTAATTAGAGCATCTGTAACTTAGCAAACCTGGCACATCAGATGAACAGTTTATATTTTCTCAATGAAATCCATTTATTTTAGGCTTTCTTTCCTTGGAAAGATTTCCAGAAGTAAAGTAAATATGTTTGTAATACATCTTTAATTCACTCTAATCTAATCAGCTTTGACTGGAAGTCAGATTGATACAGGAACAGTAGCAATTGTTTCCTCTATTGGCCCACTTTTTTTTTTATAAAGAAACTTTAGTTATCTTCTTGCTAATTAAAAAATTTTGTGCAAGATTCGCCACCCAGTAGCCCTGAATGAAGATGAACCAGACGTATGAAAAAATCTTGGTTGACTGCTGCTTGAGGTTGGCAAAAGATGATAAAAAAAACATTTTTGGATTTTACTTATTTTGCCAAATTATTATTCTCTGACACATAAGTTGACACAGCTGACGCAGATTGTCTATAACAAAATTTGGAAATCACTATATAACTTTAAAAAAAAAAACATTTTTAAAAAATATATTTTTAGAAGCAATACACCTCCACATTTAGGCAAACAAGGACACATACTATAGCTGCCAGATGTTGAGCCAATCAGATTGTTTCTTTCTGTCACATGATCAGTGAATCAAAGACAATTTCAACACAGTAGCTTCCGCAAGTGGTTTAGATGTGTTCCATGGTTTGTGTACAAGAGATGCGAGATGCACATGCTGTGTGTGGGAAGCTGTTAGTTGAATGGTGCACATCTGTACTAGGATAGCAAGCTGTTGTCATTTAACCAAGTGGAGGAGGCTGATGATGTGGTAAACTGAAGTTTGTTCTGTATGACTTATAATGCTTCTCATGATCTTCAACAAAATGTTAGAATAAAAAAGGTTTTGTGTGCAACTAAACTCAACATTTCTGTCCTTCATATATTTTACTACATCTGTTTTTGTGTGACTCACTACAAAATCACACTAAATTGCATACCTAAATCACCAAAAATACAACTGCACACTGATTTATCCATTCTGCCAAAACTGGCGGCTTTGTTAATCCTTTTTGAAAAATCTAAAAAAAATTCACATTGATTTACTTTACCTCAAATATATTGGTAATATTTTGGGACAAATAAGTTTGCAGTGCTTATTGCTTCATTTGAGAAAAACTGTAAAATTGGAGAATTTTGCTGTCAAATGTATTTTTCATTGTCTTAAAGATTTTTCAGTGTTTGGGCATCATATTAGGAACTTCAGACCTTGTCTCACCTAAGCCTTACCTTGTAAATGATCACGAATTAGTGCTACAATAGATCTAGAAAGGTTAAAAACAGATTTTATGCAATTAACACAGTGATAATGAGAGGTAAATGAATGGGCCTAGGTCCACGTACGAGCACTGACCAGTTTACCTGGACTGGATGCCAAACTGACATCTAACTAAGAATTATGGTTTAATTTTAGACTTGTGTAAAACAAAGATTGAAGCCTTGAGGCATGGTTCATGCCACCCGCAGACCTTTCTGATCTTCAAAGTATTAAATTTCGACCACCCATAAAACTAATGAAACATGATACTCACAGGTGTGGAATTTTCCAGTCTTTCAAATGTGCTGAAACACTTAGTGTAGGTTGATCCTCATAGATAACTGTTATGTGCGTTATTTACATGTTACAGGAGGTTTACACACTAGTTAGTAAATTATATTGAAAAATTCCTTTAGTTAGACTTGCCACATGTGTGGATGTATTGTATGTGCATAGCTACAAAAGATCAATATATGTTACTTCATCTTTGAGAAAAACTATTATTTGCACTTTGCTGCATATACGTACAGTATGGTTTGCTCTTTACGCTTGATATTGAAAAAACAAGTGGCAAAAAAAGGGGAAAAAGGAATAAAGCACAAGTATTCTGTATATTTTTGTCAATGAACTTTGAATTGCATTGTATCAGTATGAGATTGTGCCATAAACACTATACTATGTATCAGATCTTATAGAGAAGAAACTTTTCATTTCTCTGTAATGCTCTTTTGTGGCAATGTACTATAGAAAAATATACACTGTTAAAAGTGTAATACAAATGAAATTGTATTTAATTAAATGATCTTAAGTCATGTGGTGGGATTTGGTGTGATGGGGAATGCGATACTTGCTTCTCATTAAGGATCCACTTTTACTTTAACTTTTACTGAGATTATGATTATACTGTAATAACACAAGACATGCACACACTTGTAACATGCTTCTGTATATAGATACTGTGCTGTAAGCTTTTCCATTATAACAGGATTGCCCAGGCTGAAAGGGAGCATGTCTAGTCATGGATTACTATGAAGTGCCTTCTACCAATGCTTCCATTTTATTCGACATACCAAGCTGCATACCTAACCGCATCTGCGGTCTCAGGGTCAGGGTTGACCCTTGTCTTTAGTGAGGTCAGGATTTATTGACCACAGTCTTCGCAGAGAACGCCACTGGTGTCTTGGAGTAAATGCATTCTTCATGCTGTAGATGTTCACATGGGCTCTGTTGACACATTTTAACATGAATCAAAAGACAGATGTTAACAGTTGATAAAGCTCAGAAGTGTGGAAAAAATATCCTGTAGTTGTGAAAAAGCATTTTATGACTCTTAAAAGCAGGGTGACTAAAGCCAATTGAGTAACCCTTTATTAAAAATGCAATCATGCAGCATTAAAATATTTATGGGCTCTGGTTGCTCATTAGGGGAAAAATCCCAGATTTCTACATAATTTCTAATTACATTTGATTACAAATAGCAGAAACTTTTAATAAATGTAGAGACAAAATGTCAAACAAATGACAATTTTATCAGGAAGTGTTGCTGCATGCTGAATTCCCTAATGCACTTTACAATTATCTTAAAAGTAAATTTAAACTTGTGTTAAACTTTAAGGTTTAAACTTTTTCCAGTACAGTACAACTACCAGTTTGGTATTATTATGATTATGATAATAATAATAATAATAATAATTATTATTATTATTATTATTAAGCCTGTGGCCTGGACTTTGTTTTTTTGTAAACATACTGATAGCTTTGTGGAGCTGATAGACTGTTGGCCTTGGTGGCCTTGGTAAATGCCTCAGTATTGTGCCTGTGATCTGAATTTCATGAGAAAGACAAGGACTTAAGCCAGCCTAATGGCATATTGTATAAACCACTTCCTTTCGAGACAAGAACTCTGTCCATGGAGAATAAACCGTGTAGATAAGTTAGCTTTGCAGCTCTCAGGAAAAGGTTACAGTTAATGGGTCATTTTCACTGTACTTGGAAGGTGTTCTGTTGTACTTTTACATTACTTTCAAATTTTTATTTGCACAGGGAAATTTTACAGTATGAAAAATGTTATCATCAAATGATGCAAGATTTGGGTGGCGATGTATTTTTCGTTTTTGCTGTATGAAGTTAGCGCTTGTGTGTGTCGAACTAATCTCAAATGGGCAGATGAACAAGAGATTCTGCACTCCTTGAAAACCTCATTTTATGCACCACCGACCTTGACAAAGTCACCCCTTTTCAGTTACCCATAGTATTTTTAGGGTCCCTTGTCTCTTAGGGGCCCTTGAAATCATCCTCACCCAACCCTCCCCTGCCATGTGGACATTGTTAGCACAGTTATGATAAGGTTTAATGTGAGAAAAGAATTCAATGATCTCAAACATAAGTGATAAAGATCACGCTTTGCTGTTAGCGCCTAAATATTTTTTTTTTCTGAAATTGGGGATTCCATTCGGGTTGCAGTGGATCTAAAGCCAATCTTGGCAAGTCCAGTGAATACTGGACATGAGACAAGAATATACCGTGGAGTATAACACACACATCCATATTCACTTATTCATTCTCAGCTAAGGTGACTTATCTTAACCAGTCTACCTACTGGCATGTTTTTTGTTAATTTTTTTAATGTATGAATACCTATACAGCTATAACAAGATCATGCACTGAACCGCCACACAAACAGTAACCTGAGTTCAGAATTGAACCAAGGACCCAGGGGATGTGATGCATGATGTAAGCTAAAATTATATATTCGGACTTGAACACACAATAAACTGTTTAAACTTTGCAGCTATGCAAGTCATTCAGAGTGGATTTTTACTTTGACGCTGTAGGTAATTCATATTATACTGTAATATACTGTATGTGTGTACATACTTAATACACATAATATATTATATACAATAGATCCAACTTACACTGCTGTGTGAAAATCTCATGTTTCATGTTCTTTTTATATGCATTTAAATCAATTACTTACTTTAAAGAGACCAAACTCGAAAGGGTTAAGAGAAGAACACACGGAAGGTTTAAACAGTGCTCAGAGCCTCAGTGTGGAACCGCTTCTTAGACACTTATAAGGTGAGAAGTAAGCGTTTCGCCTTTCATTACTGAATAATAGCAATGAACCATACAGTATGAATACACATTGCTGTATCATAAACAAAGGTTTACGCTTGAGTACCTTGAGTCTTTAGTAGCTGTATGAGAATGAATGAATGTGTGAAAGCTCACTATAAACAAAGCATAAAGGGAAAGTCTGCCAGCTGCTGCTGCTCACCCGACAGTAGGAACACCCGAACCTGAGAAACTGCTTGAAACGTATTTTATACATTACGTAATTGTAACTGCATGACAGCACTGTGATGGCGGGTTATGACAATGGCAAAGACCCTCTGTCCTATGGAGAAAAAGTGCCAGGAGAAACACAGAGAAAGACAGAGATCCTAAAGCAGGTGGAAAGAGAAAGATAGAAATGCAAGAAACAGAAACTCCACCACAAATGGTAGAAAGTGAAAGAAGTTTACAGCCATAATAACGGCAATGTAGTGCTGACCTATGCCTGAATATTTTCCAGGTATCTTCAGATTCAATATCTTTGAATGTACATCTTTGATTCATTTTGTATAGAATAGGGTCCGTGTACGTTTGTAACTAATGGGTCATCCTTTCTAAGAACAAAGTGTGGCAGTATTACCCAGAAGTCTACATTCATAATAATTCATTCCATGATTCTTTTTTCTGTTAAAAATTTAGCTAAAAAATGTAAATGTTTAAGATAATTTATAATGTAAGATAATATATAAGGGATCTTCTATGAGATCTTTCAGTCCTCTCTAGAAATGCAACAATGTGTTTACATATGAAATATAGTTGAATAAGTATATTTATATAATATTATATAAACTCACAAGCAGTGCAACAGCTTATTGGAACAGTAAAACATTTTGACATGTTTTCAGGCATGTTTATTTAATGAAAATGGACATGAAATAAATCTAGACAGTGTTAGAGGAACTGAGCATAAACCACCTTAAATGTGATCATATTTTTGTGTAACACTTTTATATAGCACATCAAACTGGGGAGAAATAATTTTGCAGGGCTTAATATGTCCAGTCCATGACAGCACAATTAGAAGAAGACTGAACAAGTACATTTTGTTTGGAAGCGTTGCCAGGAGAAAAAGCCACTTCTCTCTTAAAGAACATGGAAGCATGACTGAGGTTAACTCCTTCTGAACAAACCACAAGGCTTCTGGAACTTTCTTAGACAGGTAAAACCAAAGTGGAGTTGTTTGGCCGTAATACCCAGTGCTATGGTTGGCAAAAACCAAACAGCATTTCAGCAGAAACACCACGTACCCAGTGTTAAGCACATGAACTGCTCTGTACCAGAATATTTTAGAGGCAGATTTGAGGCCATCTGACTGACATCTAAAACTTAAAGCTAAAAGCTAAAGCTAAAACTGATCTGAAGCACTGATGTTCTGTGCATAAGTGAATGCTCAAGAACCTCAAAGGACTGAAGCAATGTTGTAAAGAAAAAATTTGAAGAATTTCCTCCACAACAATGTGAGAGACTGATAAATTAATACGGGAAATTATTACTTGGACTTGGACATTTAACACGCTCAGTGAGGCCTATGCGGTCTCTTTGTTTTTTAGGGGGATTTCTCTGAGCATTTTTATGAGCATTGAGGGAAACTGCATTTCATTACATTTTAATCAGTAGGCAGGGGTTAGTACCTACCAAAAGTGGTCCAAGAACATTTCCATATGCACAGTGTGAAATGAGAAATCACAAGAATGGAACTAAACAGATGTGTCCCCATAAGAAAACCACTTGATAGGGAGGCTAATCAGTAAAAGACAGTTTTAAAGAGGGCATAAAGATTGGACACGTTTTTTGCATTTGTTAAACAGAATTTTAAGGGGAAGACATTTTTTCTCACTGATATTTATATGCTTCTTATAATTCAAGAAAATCAGGGTGAAGTGACAGGACAGAGCAGGGAGAGAAGGGCTGGCAGGATCCATGTAGCAGAGACTGAGGGGAGTTAGAATACAACATCTGTCCTTGACCACATTAACCTCTGGAAGGTGTTCAATCATTGCTTTTATTTTTGGTGTTAACAATGATACATTTTGTACAATGCTAAGGTTATTTAATAAACAGTTAATTAGCAATTAATTAAATTAATTTCATTAATTAATCTCATATAGTTGGTAGTACTGTCAGTACTGCTATCTAATCCCTAGAATGACTTTAAATATGAAACCAAATGTTATGGGCACGGCGATTTGGTGGTAAGTACTGCACATCCAAGGTATAGGTTCGATTCCCACCTTAAGTCTGTGTGCATGGAGTTTGCATGTTCTCCCTGTGCTTGGTGGGTTTCCTCTGAGTACTCCGTTTTCCTCCCACAGTCCAAAGACATGCAGGTTAGATTGATTTGGCATTCCCAGATTGCCCATAGTCGTGTCATGGGATAGGCTCCAGGCCCCCCACAACCCTGTACACAGGATAAAGTGGTAAAGAAGATGAGATGAAGCTGTTATGTCAGTAATTTATTGGTATTTCTTGCTTAGTTAACAAAGCCATGCTGTTTTTTGCCCTGTACAGTATGTCAGTCTGAGCATTTTGCCCATGATGCCTTGTAATAACTAGTAAAACTAGTAAAATGTGTGTGAACATGTGTGTATGTTTAAAAAAAAAAAAAAAGTATTTCAATTGTTCACTTTATTCATTGCCATTGCTTTTAATATTCCTTCATCCAAAGTGCAACTTACTGTATATAGACAACAAACGTTTATAATAAAAAACAATTTTGAGTTCTTAGGTTCTTAGCTGCTTACAGTGTGAAATAAAAACTACATGGAAGTTAAGTCTTGATTTCAAGGTAAAAGAACATCACATTATGATAAGCTTATGAGGTTTTATCACATGTGATAGAAATGGTATGAATGAATCTAAGGGGGAAAAAATCCCTGTCTTTGTAATAATTTTCTTTTACTTTTAAAAATGTTTAACTTTATCAGTTTAAATCGTTACTTGACTTGCTCCTTTGGGAAAACCA
Organism: Clarias fuscus; assembly: GCA_030347435.1. Lineage (NCBI taxonomy): Eukaryota > Metazoa > Chordata > Actinopteri > Siluriformes > Clariidae > Clarias > Clarias fuscus. Next base: position 11,651,915 of record CM059211.1, on the reverse strand, counting down.
TCCTGTTTAGAACCCCTCAGCAGAAGGCTTCCCCTTTAGAGCGGGTTCCCAGTAAACCCAATTTAGAAAGCTCAAAAAACCTTGATTCTTGAGTGTATGCTCTGGAACAGAATTATATCATTAGATTTTTAGAGGCAGGATTTCTCCTTGGGGTTTAGCAATGAACTACTACTTTGGGTTGCTGAATACACACAATCTGATCTGTTTTCTATCACACTGTCTCTGATGTGACATCAGATTGGAAACAGTGATGGGAAACCAGATTGAGCCACTGACAGTGACAGCAGCAATGTTTCTAGAGATACCGGTTATATGGGAACAACAAAAACAGCAGTGAGCATTATCAGTATTCAGTCTCACTCTCATTAGCTGGATCACTATGCCGCTTTTTCTGTGTTTATCTTCATGTCATGCTTTTGGCTTTGTGTTCTCTCTTTATATAGGTAAACCAGACTGTGATTTAATTGCAATTTTTAATCAGTTTTGAAAAAGAAAAGAGCAATTCAGTAACTTGTCTTCCTACCATTTTATTGTAAAAAAAAAAACTAAAAAACTAAAAGAGAAGTCAAATAACGCTTTCATTCTTTCAGCCTAAAATAATTTACACAAGTGGGACTTGGTTTGCAGACTTGGCCCAGTAACTAGATATACTAGATCCAGCAACTTTTAGCAAAAGCCTCTCCTGCCAAAATTCCTTTATTCACATGTTAACCAACACCATTCCCTTTTCAGAAATGTATCTCTATACAATTCTCTATATAGGAAATGACATTCATTCTTTCAAACCGAGCCATGTATGCTGCACTTCCTTTTGTTCTTCCCTCTGGGCCAGTAGGTTTTGTTCAGCAGCCCCTTCAACAGCAACATGAAGCAAAAATGGAAATATGCCAACTCATATTCACCTCTTCATGGAATTAGAGCATGTCTCAGTGAAACTTGCCTCCAGGCTCCTGTCCTGTTTGTGGGTGATGTCCTGGAGATTGGTGAGAACCGACATCGACGAGGCACTGTTAAACATTATTCTGAGCCCTGCTCTGGGACAGTTGGAGAAATTCCCCCAGTTTGAGTTCTGCTTTCTTTGGCAATCCTGGACCACGGGCCAAAGCATATTCATCAAAAACCTGACAGTTTCACCACGTTCCAGGAAAAGAAAAGGGGCTGTTCTCTTACTCCATACAGGGTGAACCATTCAAAGGATTTTATACACTGCATGGCCAAAAAAAAGAAATTGTGCAGTTTAATATTTAATTATTGTGCAATAGCTTTGACTATAGTGTGCATTTGTTGTGGCTTAGTTTCTACGTCACAACATTTATTTGCGTCCACAGTTGAAGTCATTTTCGGCTGAGATCTTCCTTATGTTCCCATCACAATTTGAGCTTGATAAATCTTAGCATTGCCCCAAAATGTGCCTGTGCCATCAGGAAAAAAGGAAGCTATACGTAGATGTGGTAGTACATTTAGGTCATTAGCTGAATTAATATTATTGTTACATAACAATGATGAGCCTACACCTGTCCAACTGAAGTAACCCCTGATCATAACCCTGCCTCCAAAGTGGCTCCTATGCATAATGGATGCATCACTTCATGAGCTCCCCTTCTTCCGTGGACACACCCATCGTTCAGGCTTGGATATGGTGAGCCACATGACCTTTTTCCATCGCTATGAAGTCCAATCTTTATGCTCTCTTTAAAACTGAAGCCTTTTGCTGATTAGCCTCACTAACATGTGGTTTTCTTATGGGCACACATCTGTTTAGTTCCAATCTGGTGATTTCTCATCACATTGTGCTTGTGGAAATGTTCTTGGACTACTTTTGGTAGGTACTAACCCCTTCCTACTGGGAACACCGCACAGACCCTGCCCTATAGAGATGTTTTGACCCAGTTTTCTTGCCAACATAATTTTTCCCTTGACAAAATCTGTATGACTGACAGACTGTTCACTTGCTGCCTAATATATTCTTCCCCTTTATATCCCAAGAGAGAGAGAGAGAGAGAGAGAGCAAGAGAGAGTCATATAGTGCTGCATGAAGGATTGTTCTGCAGAAAATAGACATTTTTATGTATGTATTTTATAGTATGATTTGACTTTGGACCATAACTTTAGTAGAGGAATTATGAGACAGTATGAGGAAGTTGTTTTTGGATGCAAGCGCTACTTGGATGTCAAAGGGATCAAACTTTTGGCCAATACAGCCATCTGCCTCATTTCATTTTGCCCATATGAATTTGCAAAAAAAATAATTTATGGACCTGTGCTACACAAGATCTTCACCTTGAAATTGTATTATATTTCGCCTTTAGTTAGCACACAAAAATAGTGGTTCCCATGGAACATAAAGGAAAAGTGCACTTGAAAGGATCTAAAAGAAAAAGCAACTGAAGCAAATGTAAGGCCAAATGATCGGCTACATGTACTGTAAGAAGGTGTTGATTTGAATGAATGCATTCTTTCTGTCATAATTATAAAATAAACATTGTTCAATGACATGCAGTTAGAGAAAATACTTATTTACAAAACATTAAAATAAAAACATAACAGACAGACTTCTTATCAAGTCATCACGCCTCTGACAGCTCTTTAATAGATAATAAAACAGAAACTAAAATAAATCAGATCTCACCAGTTTCATTTATAAGGTGAATAGACTCTGGTGTTTTCCACTCATCACTGGGATCTGTTCTGCGTGACTAATGCAGTCACTATAAAACACAGCACGTAGTCTGGACAGAAAGAAAGCCCTTGAAGAAAAACAAATCTTTCATTGGAGTTTTAGTCCTGTTCACTTGTGCTTGCTTGGATTAATCTGGGGCAGATTTATATTAAATGGTGCATAAATAAACCTTCTTCCCCTGTCTAACATGTCCACACCTTCTGACCACTCAGTGTAGACTGTAATAACAGATAAGTCATATGGGCATGGAAAAAGACAGTCAGGCCCAACTTCAATGCTTTGTTGTTTCTGCTTTGCCTAGTGAATGTTTCAGGCAGAAAGCATTGCCAGATTCCTGCACCTTTGAGTCGCAAAGGCATGAAGGGATAGAAGTGTTCTTGAGTTTTTAATGAAAATTATTTATTTTCACTTTCAAATGAAAAGGGCCGTTCTTAAATAACGTAGTTGATCAACATAATTTATGGACAAACTGTACAGTAGGCATTATACTGAAAGTTGGTCGAAGAGAGGTTTTATGAGTTTATATTGATAATGTTTTTGGGAGAAATATACCTTCAACACCCAACCTAAACCAATCCATAAGGTTAATATCTTTTTTTTTTTCATATGAACAGGTGATATGTGTATGTTTGTTAATGATCAGCACTACTTGCACAAGTTTACATACACTCACCATGACCTTTTAATATCAAAGCAATATTTGGCTTGCCATTAATTATTTGAGCTGGTCTTTTGCTTGGGTAATATGATTGATTGTGCAACACACATTGTTTTAATAAAAGAAACAAGCATTAGGGGAAGATTTTTTTTTTTCCATTTATTCTGGCTTTTCTGAAATCAACACAGGCAAAATTATTTCTTTTTTGGAAATCAACAAGGCAAAATTATATATTTAGGGTCAAAATGTATTAAATATTATTTAATATATGCTCAGATTTGCTCACAAACCTAGGTTAGTGAAATATAGTAGCTAGCTAGACTAATGCTAGGCTACATTATGCTAGCCACATGTCATAGTATACTGTACATAGCATTTAAACTTAATTTGAGTGACAGTTTAAAGGGTCATGATCATATAAACTGCATATGTTAAATAAGTGGACAATTGCTTTAACTAACCCTGCGTTCACACCGAACGCGACGAGAGCGTCAAAAACGGCCGGAAGTCATTCATTTTCAATGGGAACCGGCGGCGAAGGGCGGCGCGGCGCGCTGAGAGCGGCGAAGGGACTAGAAATCAGCTCGACTTTATGGTAATGAGCTATGACGCGGTTGAGCGGCAACCAATAAAATGTAGAGGTCCTTCGCTTGAGCGGATTCCGCGGAACGCAGTCCTGTAAACTTTTGTTCCGGCGACATTAGTTCCCAAGCAAAATGGAGGAGAAGTTAATTATTGCGGTAGCGGGTTTCCCGGTTATTTATGACATGTCCCTGTTTGTGTACAGGGACATTAATTTAAAAACTTAAAAAAATATAAAATTAGACTAGCAATTCACAATGAATAGAAGCCACACCATACAAATGCCTTATAATTTGTTTATTTCTACAATACAGTTCTTTCTATCAGTCAATTTCTTGTTTTCTTCCACATTTTGGTCAGTCTCCATAAGATCAACAAGCTTGATTGCTTTGAGCTGACTTCAACTCCCTTCGCCGCTTTCGCCGCCCTCGCCGCGCCGCCCCGCCCCGCGCCGCTCTTCGCCGCCGGCTCCCATTGAAAATGAATGACTTCCGGCGTCTTTGCCGCTCTCGCCGCGTTCGGTGTGAACGCAGGGTAAGGATTAAAATAGAGGTCAGGGTTACATAGTAGCTAAGATCATTGAACCTCACAAAAGAAAAAAGGACACGTTCACCTAAATGAGTCACTTGTTTTTTTTTTTTTTTTTTACAGCTAGCTACAACTTAAAAAGTATGTCAATATGTCCTATAGTGTAGCTAATAGTTCTAATATGAACAATTTCTCAGTCAGTTTCTAGCTAAATCAGTTTGCTACTTATGCTTCATTCATACCTACCTTTCCTGGTAACCTTTAATTTCTCATAAAAAGAAATGCTTCAATCAGCCTTTACCCTACACTAGACTTGGCTAGCTAAAGTACATAACAACAGCTAGCAAGTGACTGAGGAACAATTAGCCTCTGTATTGTCAGCTATCAGCTATGCAAATCTATGCCTATGATTTAAATGTTCTTGGCTTAGAAACGCAGACAAATCAGGGTATTTAATGTGCTAATGCATTTTGTGTTTGACTTTCAAAAACAAGGCTATTTTTCATAAAATAGTACTATTCATGAAACTACAGAGCCTTGGACCATACTGGCATTCTCTGATTTCTATGATCAGATTCTGGCACAATGTCCGTGCCATTAACATTCGAGGAAAAACATTCCAAAAAGGCCAAAAACAGATTCATGCCCCCTGCAATAAGAAATGTGAAAAAAAGCATTGTTTGACCCTTGCTCATTTAAAAGCTGTTAAAGATTTAACCATAACTGTTTACAGCAAGAATGCTTTTCACAAAAATACAAAGTCCAGGCCACAGGCTTAATAATAATAATGATGATGATGATGATGATGATAATAATAAAAGTTTTACAGTATTTAATAAAAAAAAAAATGAAAGAAAAAAAAGAATTATCCAAAATTATATACATGTCGTTTTTTTTTATTGTTCTTAATTCTGAACAATACTCAAGCCGATTCTTTTTCACAAACTAAGTGATTGGCTTGAACAGATCTTCAAACTCAGATCTTAAAAAGAAAATTAAGTTGTTTTTTGTGAAATTGTGATGTGAAGTAGGGATGCTGTGCAAACACCATATTTTGCTATGTAGCATATTTTTGCATATTTCCTAAACTAAATCGGATTTTGCAGTGTAGCTGTACTATCTGAGTATGACTTTCCTAAATCATGAGCAATATAATTCATTGATTTACAACCTTTGTTTTGTTTAATAACCCTTTGTTTCACTTCCAAACTGATACCTCACCTATTGTTTTTTTCCCCTGTTATCTCTACCACAGGTTTGGCTGTGATACAGTAGAGAGCTACAGTACAAGGCACCTCACCATACTATTTTTGAAAGTAACTCAGAGAGATTATTGTGCAACAGAGATTATCGTCCATGCAGTTTGTATACAAGAGACATAAGATACTCACGTTGTGTGCAAAAGGCTGTTGTATTCGTGAACCTTTGTGCAGTCAGACGTGGTGTGAAGAACATTAAGCAGCAAAAATAGCGTAAATAAATGATGATAACCTGTTGTCTTGAGGTGATATTAGGAATATTGTTTTTGGGGTAATTGGGTTTTGATATTCAACATTATCCCAATGTAAGTTCATCAAAGCCATTCTAACTTTCAGAAACAACACTGTCCTGATGTGGTGTTTCGGGCAAACAATGTCACGACCTAATTACAATTACATGACAACATCACCAACATTAGGATTCCTGTTGGGTAGTGCCTATGTTACTAAAACTGGCTGCCAGCTGCTTTTAGTCTGAATTGAAGACATAATAGTTAACAATTTTTTAAAATTATATTTATTGAAAAATATCTACTATGTACTATATACTCTGTTATGTTGATTAATCTGGGATGTAATGAGTTCATATAATTATCCTGAATCTAAATAACTTTCGGCTGCTTCCATCAAGGAAGTTTTTGTCTATCGCGGACAATCTGATCCATACACAACTTGGCCCAGGTTTTACACTGGATGCCCTTCCTGACACAACCCTCCCATTTTTCTAATGGCACTGCATGCAGTGGCTGGGTAGTAATATTGGGTGTGGCAACCAACAACTTGAATTCTCAGATCCACAAATCAACAACCTAGAGCCTTAGACAGTGCCTCAATTCATCTAAATGTAACTACGGTTTGTTTATACACACCTAGAAAGCACATGAAGAGTGAGATCCTAAAGATCTGTCAAGAGCACATACTCTGGAGCATAACTCAGAACTCGAAATTCTGTAATTAGCCTAATCCCATATCCCTGCAGGCACAAACAAGGTAACAAGGTTTCACAAAGTCAAACCTACAATGACTTTTTCACGTAAATGAATCTCTATAGTTTACTACATAGTTTACTATGTCATACACAGTGTACAAGAAATACATTAATTAAGCACCTTGTTTGGGTACCTTCTGTGGTTTCTTTAAATGAAGGACTTGAAGCCACATCTGTTCACAAAAATTCACTGCAATGCGGAAAATACACAAGTAATGGCTACCATATGACTTCAGTTCCCGAACATCAGGAGCAATCAGATGGAATGTATCAAAGAGAACGATTGCAAAGAATATTGCCTGTATATTTTTTATTCTCATTCACAGAAGACTTTGGACTGCACCAAAACTAAAAAAAATAATTAGATAAAATAAAAAGATATTTGAGGTCTGCTTTTTTAGTTATGCCACATTAAATGCTGGATATTACAATAACCTCAAACAACAAACAAATAAACCTTTTATGAGATTTTAGGTCCAAGCACCTGGCATTATGATAATAATTATGGTGACATTTCACATTTCCTATGTTGATCATGTATAAATATGTTTATCATAAATTCAAAAGAAGGAAAAACAACCATTTCAAGCAACTGCAGCAGATATGTTAAACGTTCCTGTTTGGTTGGAACTCTTATTTTTTCAGCATTACTTACAATTGCTGCTTAATTATTGTAGCGAGTAAAGATCTTAGCCTTTGTAAGGAAAACTGTTTGCTTTTGCGCGGTTAGCTTTTACAATCCTACCCTCAGCTAAAGTCCGTAGCTCTTTGTCAGGATGTTTATTTATGTCCTATGCACTTCTGTTGCTTCAGTGGAATTTATGGAATGCTAAAGACCCTCTCTTCTTTCTGGCCAAGCAACTTGTAGACAAATGGTGCAGGCGTCCTGCTGTAGAAATGATGCACTGTTCGCCCACCTCTGATCCCACTGCAGGGCATTCTGGGTGAATGAGAAGAATGTCAGAGCTGAGGGGAAAGGTGGGTAGGCTCCATATTCTATTTGCCAGCACTGCTGTAACATTCATCTTTAATTAAAGCTTTCTCAAACTGAAAAGGAAAATATTAATACGATCTATACGCATCATTCATATGTAGAACAGATAACCAAATAAGACTTGTCAAAAAGTATTTACTTTTTTATTTTATAATTGTATCTTCACACAGTAAAAACATATGTACTGTATATGCTTTGATGTTTTTTTTAGCACAGATAAAAGAGTCAGTATAAATATAATATCTGTACAGGGTGGGGTGGGGTGGGATGGGGTGAGGAGTTGTGACACAGTTGGGAGACAATTCACACGGCTGTACATCACTTAGAGAGAGATCATTACATCATGACATAACATGTACCATTGTGCATTAGTGAGCAACAGTATACCGTAAAATGTACAGCTTTTATTTACACCTGTGATGGAACTGATGTGCACAGCAAGCAGTTTTATTTTTAGATTAAACTCGATAGTGAAAGGTAACAATATCTCTGTGTAGCTTGCCTACATTTGATAAAGCATGCATCTCTTGTTGTCTGCAAGAGAAACAAAACTGGTTAAGCGCAGAACATTGACGTTAAACAAACATACTGAGAGAAATATCACCGAGGCTCTGCCTTTTTAGTTCATTTCCAAGGTTGAATATGCATATTCAGTCGTATGTGTTTGAGTTGACTTGCAAGTCTTTCGTTTCTCTTCCTGCTTCTTACACAGGCCTACTGTAGTTCAAGACTTCCCCATGATATTGAGTATGTCATCCAAGATAGAAGGGCCCAAGTCCAATTCAAGAGAAAGCAGTGACCCACTGTTGTGGTTCACAGACTCCTGAGACAGATTCTTGCTTTTCGAGATCTCAAAGTCCAAGTCACAAATGCGTCCTTCCTCTACACCACTATCTCTGTTTTCCCAATCTCCATTCATGCTGGCCAGCTCTTTTTCATAATGGAAGATGTCACTGTTCATGTCATTATATCCATTATTGTTGATGCTGTTTTTTTTGCATTTGCTACTTCTATTGCTGTTGCCATTTTCATTGTGATTGCCATTGAGGAAGATAGGCATTAACGGCTTCTTACTGTCATCATTCTCAGAGGTGTACATGGGCGTATTCCTTTCCAGTGATTTCTCCACATGGTTAAGAGGAAATAAGGATTTCTCAGTAACCTCCTCTGGAACAGGACTGGGTTCACGTCTAAAGATAGCTATGGACTGAAGAAGGCTGTCTATTTGCAGGATCTCCAGGTCATCTGTTTCCTCTGAGCAGGCAGGTGGAGTGGGTGCATCATCCAGTGGGTCCTGGGACAAGGGTAACGTGGTGGTAGTGATATGAGGCAGTGTCAGTGCTTGGCACCCACCAATGGTAGGAAGGGAGATTGCGTTCTTCAGGATTGGTGAAGGAGTTTCAATATAGGAGGCATCTGATGCACTATTTGCTCGCATGAACTCGCCATGGGCACCATACTGTTGTCGAACGAGGCCACTTTTACCGGGAAGCAGCTCAAACTTGCCTTGAAGGAATGTCATGTCACCAAAGGTGTCACACAAACCCCCTTTCCCAATGTGGACAGTATGACGGAAGTCTCCTAGTGGAGGACTGATCATGTCTGGGGACAGAATGTCTCTTAGGCGACACTTCTTCCCTTTCTTGCTGTTGTGGGATTTTAGGTATATAGGAGTTTTGGCTGGCATGTCAGAAGAGTAAAATCCGTGAAGGAAAGTTAAATAGAAAGAAACCTACAGTCCTATGTTTCAGAACAGATGCTGATCCAAGTTCTCCCCAGAAAATTACAGGAGTTACATTCTCAGGCACTTGATAATTGTAGATATGAGAGTCTTCAGGCCTCAATATTGGGCTGGTTTGTTCCTAAAAGACCAGATGGGTTCCTTTTACCTAGGAAAAACAGAGATAAATATTTCTGTTATCAACATTGCTTAGCTTCATTTTTGCAACTTTATATTTAATGCTAAGTTAAGTTAATAATATTTAAGTTAATAAGTTAAGCTAATAATATTTGGATAACATTAATAATACACTTTTTTATACACTATTTGGATCCATTCATTCCAAGGAGAGATCTGAAAGAGTTATAATGTACATATAACCCAACAACTGATTTCCCTTACCAGAAAGGGTTCAAATTAGAAAACTTTTAATAACCAATGTTCTTTTTATGTATTCAGTCACAACAGTCTTATTTACAGTCTGTTTTATGTACTGTAACGCAGCAAAAGTGTAATACAGTATATGCAGATGTTTTACGTTGCAGGGCGATATCTTTATATATTAGCCATCTCAGTCACACAAATTACTGATGATATATGATATTTGTCATGAAACCACCGACAAAGATATTACTTTAGCTCCTAACTCATATGGAGGAAAGCCTATGGAGAGGGGAAGACCAGTGTGTGCCACTAAGGAAAGCCCATAACTGACTTCATCATACCTCTGATCTCAGATCAGTATATCAACCCGAAAAACATGAATGGTGAGGGGCCCAAGCTGTCGTTGGCTCAAAGTCAGTCCGGCTCCTGTTTAGTATGTGCTAATATGGAGCAGCTGGATTCCACACTGGTCTAAGAGAGGAGATGGGGCTTTAGAAGGATCACTGTGAGAATGACTCAGGAGAGAAAGCTACCATACTGCCATGCAAACAGAGTGAAGCCTGTATCTCGACAGATATTTGTGATCTTGCCTAAAAAGGCAACATATATTTGTGATCTTCCTATGTGCAAATCTCGGGTGTATGTAAATTACAAGATGCCAAAACAATAAGGTTTAAGAGCATTTAAAGTGGTGTGGATATATTTGTAGATGAGGAGGGTGAGTGAGTGTGAGACACAGAGACAGAGAGAGAGGCAGAGTACTTTCCCATTTATAGACATATTTACTTTTGCGAAACCTCTAAGCGCTGACCCTCACCGACAGACTGCAAGCTATCACAAAAGTAGTGGCTGGGCCAAGTCCACACCAATGAGCGTGACTGAAAAAACATCCACATTCCTGCAGCAGCAGAGCTCAGGACTTTTCTTACAACCAAGACCTCGATCAGAAAAACACCTAGAGATATGAATAGACGAATAGATATCGCGAAAAAGTGATGTCTTGACATTTCTATTACTGATTTCGATCACCCGCTTACGCATGAATGAAAATTATATTTAGCGTCTTGGCTGAAACAAGACACTAAACCTTAAGTGCTGTGCTCCCTTTACCCTGAACACAAGAAGTAACGGCCAAAACTGCCGAAATTCCAATCTGTCTACAAAACAGCAGTTGTTCCAGTTCCTAAGGATACATGACTTGACTGTGGCAGAATGCTAACAATTTATGGTGCATGTACACGGCATCAAGGTTAACGCTAGAGTGGTGTAAAGTACTTGTGACATTGTGTAGGGAAAATGAATGGTACTTAGACAAGGACTGCAATTCCTTCCTACATGCGCTGAATGAGTGCCATTGTTCTTTTTAGCCTACTCTATTTGTGTGTGTGTGTGTGTGTACGCGTGTTGTGTGTTCTCCTTTCGCACAGCCCAGTCAGTAAAGTCCACATGTCGTTAAAGACAGTTTTAGATGCTGCTCCATTTCAGCACAAATAGTCCAAACCTCACTTGACTAGCATCCAGAGAGCTATATATAGATTCTCTAAGCTTTATGGATGGATAAGGAATGTGTATGCATACGGTAATGAATGCGTGTCAGTATTCCTGCTGTCCTAGCCTAAAATTAGTGTCATTATATTATATGGCACTGTGAAAGTGTGGGTGTAGAGGTTTTATGTGTTTGTGTGAAAGACAAACATGTGGAGGGAAAAGAAAACTGGGAGTGTTAACGTTCAATCAGCGAAACTCTTCATCGCCCCGTCTGGTCACTCACCTCTATCCTTTGTCTAATCTGTCTCGGGAATAATCCCTTGAACTTCCATTATGTTTTTGCAACTCTGAAGTTTGACCTTGGCTAGAAGCGCGCTCTCGAGCGAGAAAGCAAATTGGATTCGCACCAACAATCTGGCCTGTCGCGTGCCACTAGCACCCCCTCCCCACCCGTGATCAGCATCCACATTCTTCTCTAATAGGAACTTTGTGTGTCTAAGGCTTTGTGTGTATGTGTGAAAAGAAAGAGAGTAAAGAGAGAGCTCTTTCTGCAGTGCTGAGACAGAAAAGATGTCATCACAGCTATTAGCGCTATTAGATTATTCGTCTCTCACGGGCTCTCACACGCTGAAAGACAAAATGTCTTTAAGAAAATGTACACTTGTGTTATTTATCATGAGTGTAAATTGTCAGGGCTCAAGGTTCAACGCGAATGCCCTTAACAGCTGACCGGGCTGCTTTTTAAAGCAGCGCGGAAGTTAGCAAATACCATGATGGATGCATGTCAGTAAATACAGTAATACTCTTTGAGGTGGGATTTGATGTCAAGACATGTCATGCATAGTAAATCTCGCACTTTGGCTGGGAAGCATGACTCGACGCTCAAGTTTCATATGAGGAATTTCACAAATAAGTACACATTCTGTCAGTGTTTCAAGAAATCTTGGCTCTAAACGTTTAAGGCTGAAAACATTCAACAGGATTTATATCCGACGGAGTTCACACCACATTTTTAAAGGAACAGTAACAAAAATCGAGACGAGAAACCAGCAACTTGTGTCCTTCGTCTTCTGTCTGAAGCTTGTCCAGATTTTAAGATATGGAGTTGGCAAATAGAGGACGAGAACACACAAGGGTGGAACAACCTAATTACTTTATGTACTGTATACAGCACTGGAATATCTGATTTGTTCCTTATTTGCCAACCACAAAGAAACAACCACATAATCATTCATTACTGTTTCAGATTCATAGTCTCTCTACATCTGGAACCATTAAGGATTCTCCAGATTGGCTCTCTTGAGGAACCGTTTAATATTAGAAGAACAGACAATGGAAAAAGCGTTTCCAGTCAAACTTCTATAAGTTGCTAAGAAGACATAGATATACTGTATGACCCTCCATTGAAGAACTTTTGAACCTCTGATAAGCTTTAAAGTGATAAACCTTTGAAAAGATTTAAGGTTCTACGATAAATTATAATGTGTAATATATATATAAATATATGTCATTTTAGTAAAGATTTAAAATGTACAAGTTTTTGAACTTTTATCTTTGCTTTTATTACAAAATAAAATAAAGTATATTTTAAGCTTAATTAAAAAAAAAAATTCACAATAAATTAATAAATACATTTAAATTTAGGCAGACGCTCTTATCCAGAGTGACTTCCAAAAGTGCTTTGATAGATCCTTACGTTGGTTACAATATTAGAGTAACATTAATTATTAATATCCATTTCTATTGTGACTATTTTAGTCAACATGGATTATAATAGCATCATTACATCATTAAAACTGGATATGACTAAAAGACCTCATAAACATGACTTAAGGTCAGATTTGGGGTGGAGAAACCACTAGGCAGGACATATTTCAAGACTAGCAGCTGCCACGCTGCCACACTGCCACCCACACAGCCAGGGTCAGGTCTTCTACTGCAGAAATATGACTATGCATTTCCCTTCCATCCATCCAGCCACCTCTCCTTTCTGTCACACACTCTTTTCAGAGGTGTTAATGCGGTATTATCTCATCCACAATGGAGCATACGGCTTGCGTGCCAGCAGGTCATCAGTGTATCTCAGATTGTGCTGGCTAAGTGAGAGCCGAAGCCTGGACCCACTCCAGTCACTAAGAGGGTGATGTTTAATTACGGAGATGGGTGCTCAGAAAGGGAGGAGGGGTCCTAATGGCGGGCCAGTGAGATGGTACAGTAAGTAAGGGTCCTTGTGTTGACTTATGTCAGCTTGCAAATTTGTTCTTGGTAAATAAATCACAGCCGGGGAATGTGGGTGAGTTTATTATTAGAGCGAATATGAGCATGCTGTCATCTAAACAAGTGTAATGATAACATACAGCAGTTTAAGCTCACTGTATGCAGAGGTGCATTTCGAGGACAGCCTTTAATTTAGTGCTGTCTCTGAGTGTCGCTCTGAACTATTTTAGCCTTGGCCTTTTTTGGCTGAAAATGTCTTGGCTACCTGGAACTCGGCAGTTGTTGTTGCTGATGCCGTGTTTAAGAGCCGTCCAACTGTGGCGCTGAGATGATCTTATGCGAGACATATACAGCTGATGTCTCTGAGTAAACGAATGACAAGCATGTCGTCGGAGTGACCAAACCGTCTCTGCAGGCCGACCCTTAACCCTGAAAATTCCTGCGTTCAAAATAGACCGAAGACCCCGTCTTTTGCGCTCTGTAATAAAAAAGATTAAAGGCTGACAGCACATAGGCTAATGGCAACCCTCTCTCAACATTCCTCCAGTTTGGCTTGCCAGTTTGTAACATAAAGGGAGCTGTAATTATACTTCAGGCTAGGCGCTTCCTTTCGAGGCCTGAGGGCTAGAAAGTTCTGACTCTTTCGAGACGGGCAGGGTGGAGCGAGTATTCTTCTTGTTTCAGCCTCATCTGTTATTCCCTCTTTCTTTATTTTCTTCCCTACCCTGCTGTCCACCTCCCTTCTGTTCTCAGCCCCCATGTTGTCTTTGGCCCACCGTGTGCTGGAGATGAAATGAGAGGGCTGAAAAACACGGAGGGGATGTCAAAACAGCTGGGCGAACTCTCCGAGTCCTCCTGGATGCCGCTGAATAGCAGCTCTACTGCTATTGCGGTCAGTGTGTCGAACGAGTGGGAATGTGTTTGCTGCAGTTGCGGAAAAGTATCAGGTTGCTTTTTTGCTATGCTTCAGATCTTGTTGTGGGCACATGCTTGACTACTTCTGTCCTTCTAGCACTTGCGTGTCATTGCTTCCACTTTACACTGAGATCCTCAGCAAATACAGGCAAGCGTATACTGGATGGCATTGTATGAAATAAAAAAAAACCAGAATAATCTATTGCACATATTGCCTTTCCTCTTAACCAAGAATCCTACACCCCCTTGATTTTGCTCGAGTCCCAGAATGAGAAGGTCTTGTTACTTTCTTATGGCTTCTAAACACTTATAACATGTTAGCCCTAAGCATTATTTCATATCACTCAGCAGTGCAGCATAATTTACAGTACTAATACCTCTTATACTGTGGCTAACTAGTCAACTCAGATTTAAAGATGCATAATTCAACAACAATGTTAGTACTGTAACACCCTAAGGATTATGCCTACTGTATATTGCCAGAATATCCTACGACTCAATCATTTCCAATCTGATTTTTTTTTTCTTTTACCTGTGTATCTATCTTCTTAAGATGAACCTCTCAGTTCTTCCCCCAGGCGTAGTGGCTTGCCTTGTGAAATTGTACTGATTTCCAAATTCTTTCTACGTACAGTAGTGCCGTCTACAGCGGTTTTCCTTGTCTCTCACCCTGTTTTTCCTTCTATTATCCCTGGATGTCCGTTTTCCACAGGCAGTAGGTCTGCCGGACAGCTGTTGAGGAATTCCTCTGCGTAACTGTGTGTGCGGCTTCTCTCTTCTCCGTTCTGCTGGAGGAGAAATCTCCTCCTTCTCCTTCCTGCTCCCCCTCCTATAGCACCTGTCTCTGTCTCTCTCTCTCTCTCTCTCTCTCTCTCTCTGAGTCTGTTACTCTCACTATATCTCTTTGCAATCCCTTTTGCCTCGCCTCTATTTCTGTGGTTTTTCAGCTTGATAGGATCGTTGCCACATCCATCCATGAGAATCTGCGTGAAGAGAGAGAGTGTGGAGGTGGCTGTCAACAGATGATGGTTCTCAATCCCTCGTTCCTTTCCCTCCCTCCGTCTATGGAGTAGTCTCAATCCTCCCTTTGTCTTTTTCCTGTAGCTCTCTCCTCTTCGCCCTTTTGCATTTAGATACACACGGTAAAATCCTCGGCGTAAATCTAGCAGAAAGCATGCACTCCCTTGCTATTACAGGAGAAGTATGAATTTCTTGCTATCAATCAGTCCCTCTCCCCATCTTGTTTCCCATCCAAGATACACATTCAGATACACATCAATGAGTTTCGGAATTTTTCCTCCCATGCTTGCATTCATACTTTCTTCTTGTCTTACACACACATACACGGAACACATGACATGGAGCACAACAGGGCCCATTTAAACCATGTGTAAGCGATGCAGTGCAGCCTTACTGCTCTCATTACAACAGAAAACATTTGTTTTCATTGAGTTGCCCTTCAGACAACATGCACGACAGCACACCACAGGGCTGCTCTTGTGGGAATCGCTTTAGGTTTAAAAAAAATTTTTTTTACAGCCTCTCCTCTACTGTGGTTTTTCTTAAAGGACAAGCATGTTTAAAGTGTAAATATCTCCTCCTCAGTGCTCCCAGTACAAACGCACACCAGGTTCGCTGAAGCCTCATCACTTTTCCCTTATTACAGGTTACCTTGGCAACTATCGCTGCTCGTCAGGAAGCGGGAAGAGAGGAGAGAGAGAGAGAGAGAGATGAAAAACGCCGCTGTCTACCTATGTGTTTGTGCCTCAGAGGCTCAGCGTGTCTACTGTATAAGCGAGTGGTTGTTTAAGAACAGATAGCTTCTGACGTGTTGTTGCAGGTTTGTTTAAAATGCTGTGCTCGCAGCGCCAGCATCTGACAATCATAAAAAAAAGCATATAAATCTCCTCTTGCCTTCAAGTGACTCCTCACACAGACGCTAGCTACCTAATCCGTTTAGCTGCTGCTCCGCAATGCATTTAGTCATCTAATGGGATGACTGTGTTTCTTTAGTGCCGAGCCACCCACTAATTAAGTAAAACAGGCGTCGTTTGGTAACATCTAAACAGCTTTCTGAATAGAAGCATTTTGGCCCTGGGGGTGGATGTGCGAAGAGTGATCTCATTGAGGCAGGCATGTGGAAAGCACATGGTTTTGGGCCTTCGGCATACAGTACAGTTCGGCGCAAGAAAGATGTTTACGGTTTTCCGCTACACAAACAGAACAACTTCTCCACTTCTACTGTATACAGGATTGAACTGTCTGATGAAAACGTGCTGCCCTTTCTGGTTTGCCGCTTGCACTCGAGCTATTTAGTATGGTTTCGATTCAGCCTGCGAAACTCTTCAACTGGAGCAATGCTAAAAATGATACAATAAAATACTGTTTCAACTTGTGAACCGGAGCCAGGAATGTCTCTGTCATCCGCAGGCTGACACTGAGTGTTTTCATTCCTTAAAATGTCATGTTTTCGAAACGTGGCCTAAGGAAGCACTAGCTTTTCCCAGTTTCGAAAAAGTTTCCTTTCCGTTGAGAGCGGAGAGAACAACCGGACTTTGTGCAGCCTGTCTTGAATGCAATCTGGTTAACGGCTCCTACTGAAGTCAGAGCACTGAATGTCAATAGACACTAAAATCCAAAGTGCCTGTCTGTGTTTTCTGGTGCTATTCAGATGTATTTTAGGTACATGCTGAAGAGTTGGATTTATTTGCTATCATGTGGTAAGCAGTGATGTTTTTGCCTTTTTGCTTTTTTGATCTGGTTGTGGAAGAATTTAAGAAAATCCTTAAAAAGCTTTTTTTTCTTTTCTTTTCTTTTAATTAGGACTAGTTTTGTCAAATGAGATTTGTTTGAAAACTTTTCTGAAACATAAGGGATACATTTTGTCATTAAGGTTCTTACTCTTTGTAGACGTTTTTGCGTTCTTAAGGATTCTGGTTACAGTACATGAGCCCTCCATGACACTTGACAGAAACCATACATAAAAACGAAATCTAGTGTCATAGTCGAGACCAACTATCGTCAAATCAAAGACCAGGAGATCAAGTCCTGGTCATTTATCAGATTTTTTATGCAATGCTCCTTTGTGATGTGAATAGATAAATTATGACTTGCCAATGAGAAATATTTGTTCCCACACAGTTTAAACCATTGCCCATGATATAAATATAATCATGCTACTGTACTGTACATGCACAGCTCTTCACTTTTTTCCCTCTTGAGTCAGACAGAGATTTCTCCCAAGTATCAGCACAGTGAATATGGTACTGTACTCTATCTGTCATTGGCCAATCAGAATTTTCCCACCTAAAAATCCTAATTTAGCAACATGACACAGTGGCTTAGTGGTTAGAACTGTCGCCTTGCACCAGGCTCCAGGGTATGGGTTCGATTCCCACCTGGAGTTCGCATGTTCTCGCTGTGCTTGGTAGGTTTCCTTTGGGTACACCGGTTTCCTCCCACAGTCCAAAGGTGTTGATGAGACAAGACTTATAGAGTATTACTAAGATGCATCTCGATAAGTGTGACACAGGATGTGTCAAGTTTTCATCTAATTGAGTCAGTAAAAATAATATCACCACTGTCTGTAGCTTTGAGTTCATATGATGAAGTGCACGGCTCTTAATAGACCCTGAAACATTCCC
This sequence comes from Clarias fuscus, assembly GCA_030347435.1. NCBI lineage: Eukaryota > Metazoa > Chordata > Actinopteri > Siluriformes > Clariidae > Clarias > Clarias fuscus. Next base: position 11,633,858 of record CM059211.1, on the reverse strand, counting down.
ATATTTTTTGATTATGAATTCTTTAAGTTCATATTTTTTTTTCGGAAAATGTCTTCTTGTGCTTTTTATAAATCTAGTTAAAAATCTTTCTACTCAATCATGAAAATGCCAGCTGTGGTTTTCACCAAGGCTTCTTAGAAACACACTCCCTTAATGCACAAATAAATTTCCAGCTGACAGCAGGCATGAGCGCAGTGCTTTCCTGTTGCACTTAGGTAATTCACCTAAATTAACTCAGGACGATGGCCTGGACACTTTGGAACCCCCTTTGACGTGAAAGAAATAGGCTGCATTTGGTTAGTTATAATAAAAAAAGACACAGTAAAGACAGCGAGGAGCCATTCTTCATTAATAATTATTGAATTATCGCTCTGCCTATTACTGTACTTGATGGAATCTGACGTACTTACTGTAGGCAAGAGGAAAAAGACCAATAATGGAGGCAGTAAACTTCTCAGAAGAATTCTGGTAACCTCTTGCACAGACCCCTCTGTCTTGTAATCAAATTGCGGTTGGCCCAAAGAACCGACATCAGAGTTGCCCTGGAGGACAGCTGTAGAACACAGCTATTTATTTGCTGAGAACAGGCAGCACACTTGGCCCTTATTACAGAGTGAAAATGGTACAGGGCAGAAGAGCCACAGAAAAGAAGTCACAAGGAGGCCAACCCAAGGGAGCAACTCAAGCCAATTTATACTTACGCTATGAACAAAAGCAAAAGAAAGCTGGAGTCTAGTACAATAAATAAACAATCATATTTATGCATAGGGCATGTAAATATTGCTTGGAGGTTATATTTGGACATTTATTTTTCCACACCAACCTTGGCACACCATGTTTATATGGACCTCACTTTTTGTACGGGGGCATTATCATTCTGTTTCCAGTCAAGGGAAATGATAATTTAGGGGTAGTGATGGCTCAGAGAGTTAAGGCACTGAGTTATTGACAGGAGGTTAGCAGTTCGAGCCCCACGTCCACCAAGTTGCCACTGTTGGGCCCTTAAGCAAGGCTCTGACCCAAGTTACGCTGGGATATGCGAAGAATGTATTTCACTGTGCAATAATATATATGTGACAAATAAACGCTTAACTTAACTAACTTAATGCTACACAAAACACACTACACATTCTATACAGATGTGTGCTTCTAACTATGTTGCAACCATTTGTGGAAGGCCCAAATATGGGCGTACGTCTCAGGTGTCCACAAACTATAGGCCTGACGGTGATACTGAAGTGTTAGATTTTAGCCTTGAGTCAAACCTGAAGCCTCATCCTAAATGCAGTCACAAAAACCATAGCTTATGTGAGATATGTAAGAAATCAGGAGCAGATGTGAAATGTTCCATTATGGCAGTAAAAGTCAATGTCTCTGTTTCTTTAAGAAGAAAAGCAGCTGTATTCCAATGATTCACTGCAAGGGGGTTAAATTGAGATGAATAACAGGATAGCAGCCTTTATATTTCTGAATCATATCATCTTGGCTTAAACACGTTTATAATTGGGTTAGATTAGACTTCACATTAAATTTCTAATTAGACAGTCCACTGAGCAAATACTGAGACTGCATACAGAATGGGATTAATATAGAAACACAGCACTGGTCATCTAATAAAGGGATTCTAAAGTGTGTGTGTGTGTGTGTGTGTGTGTGTGTGTGTGTGTGTGTGTGTGTGTCTAAGTCTAAGAGTTTCCATCACCCGTTAGTCAAGTTAATTTGAATGTTTTAGGTCATCTTACTGGAAGTAGCCATTTGGAAGACCTACCCATTATAATATTGTGTGATTTTACATATTATGGTTATGAATTTAGGGGGATGTTAGGAATATATAACCTATAGAAGTGGATTGTTTTTTTTTTATTATTTTTTTTAAGTAAATAAGATCATTAGATCAAACCTAATCATGACGTAGGAACGCACATTCCCAAATGAATCATTTTTTTCCTCCCATATAAAGTATTTGTCCACAATTAACTGGACACAATATCTTAAGTGCAATGTTTTCACAAAGTATGGGCTGAAGTAACACGAGCTAAAAATTCAAGGTCACAAGGAGCTTGTGACCCTACTCCTGTATATTATCTCATGACCACGCTCTATTAAAAACAACATAATTTTTTTTTTTTTGCACATAAACAATTACTTATATACTTTATCGTATAGACTTAAGAGCTGGAAGTCATCCAAAATTTCATAAAAGTGTTTCATTACTTTATTATAAAAGTTATAAACCTCTAATTTATGAGTGTGTTAAATGAAGTGTTACCATTTCCACCACTGTAATTCCAATGGTATGAATAAGTATCGCAGTAGATTTTATCAGTGTATGCTTAATTATTTATTTGTAGAAAGACCCCTCAAGGGGACATTGTCTGTCACTCCCTTTTGGGAATCCGGAAAATCCTCCTTTTCTTATCAGTATGGTCAGTAAATAGCATTCCACAGACCAAGAGATAGGTTTAATAAATGTCAGCTGACTGGGGATTTTTTTGATGTTTCCTACACTGTCAACTGCATTATACTGTATCTATCCACTGACATACAAACTATGCTTTGCATACTCACATATACTGTACATAAATTAAGAATTTGGTCATGTGCACCAAAGATGGTAAATTTTCTGCTTGAGAAAAAAAAATTCAGGACACAAAATGAACAACATGGATCAAATACAAAATCTAACATCTCATATATATATATAGGATGCACAGGCATGCAGACAGACAGACAAAAATTCCATCTCATCTCATCTTATTGTCTGTCTGTCTGTATGTCTGTGCACGCATCACATAAAAACTACTAAACAAATTTTAATGTGATTTTCAAAGGTGTATTTGGCCGAGCTTGAGGTAACATATAGGCTTTGTTGTATCACAGTGGGCCCATGGGAAGACAAGATATGCTAATTAGAATTTTAAACGAAAACGCCCTTATATCATAAAAAGTCTACTTTGAAAAAATCATTAGTTCATCTCAAAATTCAATAGATGGCGCTGTACATTTTTTTAATATGTGCTCATGTGTGTGGAATTGAAAAGTACTTAATAAATGTGATTTCACAACGTTCCTCACACTTCACGGTAACACATAAAAAAAAAAAGTAGTTCCAAAGTTCCAAAATTCAACAAATGCATGTTTTAAAACATGCGCTGCTATGATTACGCAATTAAATTCCCTGCGAACAATGTCACGGGCACATCTACAGTAGTATCGAGATATGGATAGGACAGTAGTGCATATTTACATGACTGTATGAACAGATTTTCTCATCTTCTCCTTGTGTTTGTAAGGATTTCCTCTGGGTTTTTTTTTTTGTTTGTTTGTTTTTAGCTTTGGGTTTTTTTGTTTGTTTGTTTGTTTACTCCATCTGTAGACTGATTACACCAATTTGCCCTTGGTTCTAAATTAGTGTGATGTCCTGCGATGGACCAGGGTCCTATCATACTGTACTGTATATGTGTTCTCGCCATGCATCCGGAGTTCATGACATAGCTTCACCTTGATGAAGTAAATGATTGAATGACATCTTTATCATATTTCTTGCTCTCTTCAGCAATTAGCCCTTCAGCAGTTATTCCACCACAATTATTACAAGGAGAATCTTGCACCAGGCTTTTTACCTACCATATATTTAGATTTATTCTTTCAGTTCCAGAGTGATGGTATTATCCTAAAGCTAATAGGATAATAGGACAGGTTGTCTAACATGTCTGCTTGTCAAGACTGGACTGGTTCGTCTGAACTTAACAGTTGATTTATCAGTTAAGCCTTCCAGAGTCTTGCTTACTGATAGACCCTGATGGTTCCTATTCTTGAGAATGTCGACAGTCTGGGACGGAAAATCCTAATTAATGCGACTAACAATAACATCAACTCATTTTAAAGTGGGAAATGTTTTCAATTGCGGAGTGGTCATTTTTACTGAATTGGTCAGACTGATAGAGGAGGGGAAAATAAGCACAGACCCTGATATGCTTCTGTCATGTGCATCTGTTTTGTGTCTGTGGCGTCAGAGAGGGAATTATTTGAGATGCCATGCAACATTTTATAAACACAGAAATCCCAGGATCGGCCTCAGGAAAGGAAGAGTAGTATCGTTGATAACGGTATCTTTGTAATCTGTGTAACACACACTATGTTTACAAACTGCAATGGTGGGTAAAATGAAGTCCTAATATGGCATGTGAAGTCAACATTCATTTCGAGGCCCAGAATATGCTAGAAATAAATGTGATATGTACTCTAATGCACATCTGTAAGAGTGGAGGCACAAAGGCTAGGCGTTTTTTTTTTTTTTTTCTTTTTTTGATCAGCCTGCAATTAAACTGTGTTTATCTTGATGAGTTTCTTAGAGTGTGTATGTGTGCGGGTACATATCACAGATTCTTTGGTTTGGGTCGTATTGAGCCCCGCTGAGTGTGTGCAGAGTGGAAGAAACGCATGACACATGCTGGGGAGTTGAATGTGTATGGAGGAATTAGCTTGGAATGTGTGCAGTTGCTCTGAACTTATACTGTATGTAGAGAAAAGAATCTCACATAAATCAAATATGAGGAACAAAAGAGTCCAGCCATTTGACGATTTGCTATTACAGGCCTGAATAATTTTAGCATTCTATTAAAAGTCTGTCGTCCTTACTTACATTACACACGGTCGGTTTCTTTGTGATTGGAATATACTGTATGATCCTAGACATTCACACTCCGATACATGATCTGAACCATGATACAACTGCTCTTTTATCCATAGATAATTTATAGCAGTGTACTATAGTGTTATTTTAGTGTACTATAAACAAATTATCTTATTTTGAAATCCATGTTCCACTCTTATCAAGAGTTAAATATCGCTCTATGTGCATTCTTAATTACTGCTTAGAGCAGTGCTTCTCAGCCTTATTCCCACAGGACCACTGGCCTACATACAGTATTTTAGTGTTTTCCCTGCTCCACTTCAATTACGAGAAGGCTGTTAATTAGTTGAATGGTTAAATCAAGTGTGCTGATAAAATACTCGGGAGCTGGGAAAGCACTAAAAATGTGCACAGCAGTGATCCTCCAGGACTGCAGTTGAAAACCACTGGCTTAGAAAGATCAGCATACTGCGCACTGTATGACGTCTACAGAGAGATGCGTCATTCTTCATATGGGTTCTTTTTCAGCACATATTTTGGCGAAAGCATCCAACACTCATCACATGCTCCCTTTCAGTAAGAGCTTTATCCTGGTCGGCCTCACCATGGCATAGTTATGGAAGGAAACCTGAGAACTTGTGTCATGATCCCACTTATCCGGTAGGGGGTCATGGAAAGCCTGGAGCCTCACCCACAGTAGGTGACTCGGGGCACAAGGCAGGCTACACCCTGGATGGGGTACGGACAGGAACAAGCATGTGTACATACACTCACTCACATTGGAAGCACCAATTAGACTAATCAGCCTGTCTTTAGATTGTGGGAGAACACCCACCTAGACAACATTCAAACACCCCCCCCCCCCCCAACGGCTGGAAGATATTTGGACTGTTTATTGTTTATATTGGAGGGTTTATTGAAATTAGATGCTGTGTCAGTCACCTATATAGCTCTCTGATCTTCTAGTAGCCACCTATCTGCGTTCCTGTCTTCTGCCCTTCCTGCTTTCGGCCTTGGCACTGGATCACCATGATACCGCATTCCCACAGCCTCATCAGTTTTCAGTTTCACTTAATAATCATAATCATAATCATAATAATAAATGTAAAAAATTACATTAAAATTTTTACTTTTTGTCATTTCTGTTAAAGATGAACAACCTGGATGGAGGTAAGGAGAACATGTACTGAAATGGCACGCTGACATTAACCCAAGCTCAGGACTAAACAACCAGGGGCCCTGGAGCAATACGGTTTCTATGCTACACCCCCATGCCACAATCCAAGACTAATTTCAAAATAAATATGCTAACAAGAGTGCTGTTATTAGTCTTCCAATATCTGAAATTACCGTTGTTCTAAGAGGGAACACTGTGCCAGTGGTAACAAAAAGGTTTTAGTGCCCTCTTTAAGTATTGGCACCGTTTATGAAAAGTAATCTCAAATCATTGGAATGATTCTATTTAAACATGCAACAGCTCTCTTACAATTAACTTTTCCCTCAGGGGATTATAAAAAGTTTTCATGATATACACGAAGGTGTGGTTCCAGGTGTTGAAATCTGCCTTTGAAATTGGAGATTAATATCACCTAAGCAGCTACTCCTCAGTTATCACGTTACCCAACTAAAGTGTCACAAGTAAGTAAAAGGATAAAACACATACCTTGTTTCTTAACATTATAAAAGCGTAATTCTACAGGTATACTGTAGTAAAGGCCTTACGTTGATGTACAGAATGAGTTGTGTTCAAACATACAGTATCGCGCAGCCAATTAATTGCTAAACAGGTGATCAACAGTCAACTATGAGCTTGATTGATCAACAACTCTTCTCAAACCTGATGTTTTACATCAATTATTGAAAGAGGATCAAAAATATATTTATAGAAAAGAATCACAGGCATGGCAGTTCTCAGGGATGATGAAAAATATGGCTTGCACTTTTTAAAGGTTTTTACTTAAATATGTGGAATAAAGTTTGATTTCATTTTTGTTTTTTAACAACAGGTTTATTTTATTATAGTTAACCTACAGTATTGTACAGTTTGTGGATTGAAAGATTAACCAGTTTAGGGTTCGGCATATCTAGAGCTTGCAACAGTCTGATTTAGAGAAATGAGATTTATTTTAGGAGTATAAACGTTTAAGTTGTTCGTTGCCTGCATCTTTTAATTTATGTCTTCATTTGTCACATATTCATTACTGCACAGTGAAATGTCTTTCTTCACACATGACAGCTTATTTTTATTTATTTATTTATTTATTTTTACGAGGCTCGGGTCAGAGCGGAGCATCAGCCACGATACAGTGCACCTGAAGTCAACAGGGTTAAGGGCCTTGCTCAAGGGCCCAACAATGGCAGCATGGTGGAGCTGGGGCTTGATCCGCCAACCTTGTGACCAGCAACCCAGAGTCTTAACGCACTGAGCTACAGTAACACTGCCCCACGTCATCCGTTGTTTAGTAACTGTCTTGCAGGAAACCACATTGTCAAGCAGCAATTTTAATATTAAATAATTTGTTGAGTCTCCCCAGTAATGTTAACCTAAACTATTAGACAAGTATGTACACAGGCAACGCAGCTCAACAGTCATTTTCAAGAGTCCTTGCAATGAAACTGAAACAGACTATTAAATTTGCCCTCAGCGTAACCTGAACCGTTTTGAACTCATTATTCAAGTAGCTACATGCATCTCTCTTAGACATTTCCATTTGTGGAAGCTCAGACAGAATGAAATCAGTTTCTACTGTCCTGAAGTTCTGCTGTTGACAGATAGGAGGTTTTCTTGCCACAACAACCATTAGAATCATTTTTAGCTTGTTGCTCCATCATAGGGATTCATTACTTATGTTTCTGGTTCTCCTGAGTGCTGCGGTTTGAGTTCCTTCCATAAGAGCAAAACACTTGTGGTCAATGCATTCTTTCTAATGTTTATGAATTTACAAGCACAGCATTCCTAGTGCCTGACATGCTCCTTTCTGCTCGTATTGTCCCAGTCAGTGGCCTGCACCACAGATAGTAGCTAAGCCATCATATCAACACAGTCTCATCGTTTTTTCATCCTCCCTTCATCTCACACACATCAACCAATCTCTCTCCTAGCAACCTAGCACATATTTCCCTTTTAATAAAGTGCATACAGTTTGAATGTGTTCATATAATGATTGACAATGGCATTTCATTATCTATTAATGTATGAACTGTATATCCATCTGAATCAAGAGAGTTCAGTGGTCGTGGTTAGCACTGTCGCCTTGCACCGCCAGGGTCCGGGTTCGATCCCCGGCCAGGCTCGATTCCCGTCTCTGTGTGCATGGAGTTTGCATGTTCTCCCCGTGCTTGGTGGGTTTCCTCCGGGTACTCCGGTTTCCTCCCACATTCCAAAGACATTAGTAGGTTAGGCTAATTGCCGTTTCCAAATTGCCCGTAGTGTGTGAATGAGTGAGTGTATGTGTGTGTGTCTGTGCCCTGTGATGGATTGGCACCCTGTCCAGGGTGTACCCTGCCATGTGCCCTAAGTCTCCTGGGATAGGCTCCAGGCCCCCGTGACCCTGAATACAGGATTAAGCGGTGTAGATGATGAGTGAGTGAGTGAATTTACAGCTATTAACTAACTGAGTGTGTACAATAGTATTTTGGATAAAAAGTGTACATAAGTAATTTTAGAATTTTTATTCATTTGTTACTCTAAATAAGTGTTCATTTATGAGTTATATTATTAGGGCCCAAACACTATGATTTCAACCTTATGATGTCATAGTGATGATCATGATGGCATCATCGCCTTGCTATAATAGTCTTGATGTCTCATAGTGCAGATGTCATAGTGTGCGATGGCCCTATTTTTTTTCTAAGGATTTTATTGATTTTTTAAATTTTTTTATTTCAATCATTTTCGATTTTGGAGGTTTAAACAGGCTCAAAAACTAATGAAAATCAGCCCACTCACATTGCAATCTGCTGCATGTCATTATTATTTTGGATTGTTTGCAATACGCACGGAATGGATTTTGATATTCTCTTAAGGGATTTATATGGTTGCCACCAAACCGGGGCTCTTATGATCTCAAGACTTTGAGGATGCAAATTTGTGAGGTGGTTTTAGATATCTCAAATAGTTCAGTTGTGGTGAGGCCTTAAACTTGTGGCAAAAATAGGCTAATAACTTTCTTAGTTATACACGACAGCTCAAACGTTTTAGTATTACTTGCAAATTTTGTTTTCATATTTAGTGATTTATTTTCTACATTCTACAACTTCAAATACTACTCAAATACAAAGAATTCTACAATCTACAAGTACTGGGGATTTCAAAACGGTGGAATTAAGTAATTATGTAACAACAACAATCAGTTGTCATTTTAAGACACGGAAGTCAGCTGTTCTGTAATAGTTCTTGCAAGAACAGTATTGTCAAATGCATTTGCATCAAACGCATCAAGCACTATGATGAAACTGGCTCTCCCCCTGGAAGGCAAGAACAAAACTTACCTCTGCTGCAGAGAAGACACTCATTTAAAGTTACCAGCCTCAGAAATCACCAATGAACTGGACCTTGGATTAGCCGTTATGAAGGATTTACAGGTCACAACTGTTCAAATGAGATTATTGCATATCCTTTACAATGTAGAAAAAAATCAAATCAGGAATATCCGTGAGCAGTTTTCTGCTGTGTCAGTGTCATATATATAATTGTATACTGTGGATACTATGACATAATAGTCACATTATGGGACCATCATATTCAGTGACGTCACACTAAGTGACATCATAGTGTGAGGCTATTTTTTAAACACATCACACTAAAACATATGCCGAAAATGGGCTAATAACGTCCTGAGGTCTTTTTTGAAGGTCTTAACATACTCAAAAAGTACACAGGTTGTGTGGTGCACACGGTTGGCGATGGCATACGTAAGTGCTTGGGCCCGCTCATTGTTGCTTGCAACTAAATTTACTGTATGTCGTATTCCTTTTCATACCTAAACTCTGCCACTTCAGTGAATGTGAAGTCAACCTTTTGGTACTCATCCGTCTAACCTAAAACTTTATTATAATGTGCAGTAAATATTTAGTAGCCTTAAATATTACTATACTGTAAAGTATTGAAATAGTTCATTCCATTGCAACACAAATATACCTGTTTATTAGGTATAAATAATCAAACTTACATAAGAAATAAAACATAACGTGGCATTTATTATTGTATGACGTCATATCTTTTACCCATTATTACTTTTATTTAAAGTCATGAGCCATTCACAAGACATGTTTTTAGTGTCTCTTGCATTATAAACAAGTTGTCTTCTCACCAGCCTCAATTATTTTTTATTTTTTTAATATATAGATTCTCATGTTAACAAGACAGCTGTGATGGATTGGCGCCCCATCCAGGGTGAACCCTGCCTTGTGCTCGAAGTCACCTGGGATAGGCTGCAGGCCCCTCGCGACCCTGCATACAGGATAAAGCAGTATAGACGATGAGTGAGTGAGTGAGTGTTAACAAGAAAGTCGTCAAGACCATGCCTACAAAGCACTAAGAATCAAGACTCTTTCTATAAATGTTAAATAAATATTTCCATAGATAAAGCTCTACTGTGTCAAAGATTAAGGTTTCTTTGTTGTTGTTTTTATCCGTTTATTATTAGCCTTAGGTTATGTGTAGCATCTGCCATACAAGTCTCTATAAATGGGTTGCTACCTTTGAAATGATAATATGTTAGAACATTAATCTGTGCTTTTACTTTTTTACTTTAATCTGTGAAAACCTTGGAAGTTTTAAGCCTTTATTTGTCACATATACTGTACATTACAGCACAGTGAAGTTCTTTATTCGTTGTATATTCCATCTGGGATCAGAGCGCAGGGCCATTATACAGCAGTATGAAAGGATATCTGAATTTTTTCGAGCATATCTAAATTTTTTCATCATGCCTTTCGTCACAAACACATTGGCTTTTGTATATTTCTGGCCGAAACCAAAATCATCAGTTGCATTTAAATAAGCAAATACTCAAGAGCCTTAAATTGGATAATTACTGCAGTGATTAATATGTTTCAACTGGCAATTATTCTTTTAACTCTAACTGGTGGAGAGAATAGCCTCTCATTTCTTAAACAACCATGTCATGTAATCATGGAAATATGGTGAAAAATATATTGCACGGTAACCTGCAGGATATAATAAATATATTGCACAACACCAAAGATAATATATGGCACAAAAAAATAGCAAAAATTGTGTATACTGTATGTGGAGAGACAAGGGTGAGGTTACTGTGATTTTAGTCGTCTGATGGCCAGAGGGATGAAGCTGCTGGAGTACCTTAGTTGAAAGGATGTGTGGAGTCTCTGATAATGTTCTACGATTGACTGTAGACCTCAGCGTTTGTGGCCAATTTCTTCAAAATACGGAAGAGAAACCCCAATCGTCTTCTCAGCCGCCTTTACTACTCTCTGAATCGATTTCCTATCTGAGGCCGAATGGCTGCCAAACCAGCCAAACGACTGGTCAGCACTCTTTCTACAATGCCATGGTAGAAAGTGGTTAGAATGGGAGGCGGGAGGTTTGCTCGCCTCAACCGATACAGGAAGTGCAAGCAATGTTGTGCCTGTTTCACCTCTGCTGATGTGTTCTGTGACCAGTCCAATTTGTCCATTAGTTATATTCCTAGTAATCTGGTTGTACTGACTGGTGTTGTCTCCATAGCTTTGTTGTTGATGACGAGTGGTGTGTCTGGGCTGCTTACTCCTGAAGTCGATGATCATCTCTTTGGTTTTCTTGATGTTCAGGATGAGTGTGTTGTTACTACACCAGCCCACTCCTTTGCTTCACCTTCTCTCAATAGGACACATCATTTTTGTCCTCGATAAAGCCCACCACTATGGCGTCGTCAGCATACATAATGATATGATCACTGTGTCAGTGTGAACAACAGTGGACTCAGGACACAACCTTGAGGGAAACCTATGGAGGTAGAGATGGTGCTGGAGGTGTTTTTTTTCTACTTGCACCGACTGTTGTCTGTCTGTGAGGAAGTCTAGAAGCCAGGAGTACTGATTCCCAGAGAGCTCAGTCTCATCAGTTTCTGGGGGATTATCATGTTGAACGCTGAGCTGTAATCGACACTCACCATTCTTACATGGGTGTTTTTATCCTCCAGATGTGCAATGCTCATGTGGAGAGCAAAGGAAAGAGCGTCTGCTGTGGACCGGTTTGGCCGGTAGGCAGACTGAAGTGGACCGAATGTGGGGAGGAGGAAAGAGATCTGGTCCTTTATCAATCTTTAATAATGAAAATAAGCGCATTTCCACATGCACAATGTGACAAGAACTCATAGGATGAGTGGCCATAAGAAAACCACTTGTTAGTAAGACAATTTGATGGGAAAAGTTTGGACTTCATAAAGTTTGGACATGTCATGTCTGCTAGGGAAGCACAAGTTAGCTGTCTACCTGAATGTCCTGAAATGCCAGGTTATCCCATGTAAGAATGATCTCTTTTCCAGTGATAGCATACTCCAGTGCAACACTGACAAGAATAATCAGGCTCAGATTGTGAAAGAGTGGTTCTAGGAGCATGAGGAATCATTTTGACCCATGACTTGACCACTCCAGAAGTGCTGACATCAAACCCATTGAAAGTCTTTGGGATGTGGTGGAGAAAACTTTATGAAGTGGTTATACTCTCTCATCATCAATACAAGATCACAGCCAAAGAAAATGCAAGTTTGGATGGAAATAAGTGCTGTGACATTTCAAAAAAAAGTTTGTCAAGACGATGCCAAATCAAATGCAGGCCATAGTAAAAGCTAATTGCAATCCAAAAAATATTGTGTGACTTTTTCCGCCTTTTTTAAATTATTTTTTTAAAACTTTTTTAGGTAGTGTACAATGTGTGCAATCCATCTCATACAGCATGCTTCTGAAATTTATATGAGGCAAATATATGGAATATATGGAATTATAGTAAGAGAAAGATCACACCAATAGCACCGTCTATCACACACCCCAGGACTATTGTGCTCTATTCTGGTGTAACATATAAAACACGATTTTGGCAATAGGATCCTTGCCCATGTGGCGTGGAAAAAAATCTGCCTGGTGGGTTTGTGTGTTCCTCAAATGTGGCAGATGAAAGGCGATCTCCCGGACGTCCATGTGGTTTGAGTTTCTCTTTGAGAAAGCGGCAGGTTGACAGGTCCTCGGTCCTCAGCCTGTCACTGAGCTGAGAGTAAATCATCAGACAGTCTATGTCCACTCATCCCCACTGTCCAGCTGTGTCCACTTATCTGTCATGCTGGAGCCAAAGTGGCCAGTTTGTCTGTGGACTTTAAAGGAGAACAAAATTCCAGAGCTGGGATTCCATACAAGGTAAATGATCTCTCTCTCTCGCCGTGTCTAAATTGCTAAGGTGTTTTTTTTTTAAATGGTTATTATTATTTTTTTATAACCGTGTATTAATATTTGTATATTTGTGTGTCCACTATACTACAGTATATGCACATTTGTTATCATGTGAGCACACATTGAGATATTACACAAACAGTTCTCAGTGTATGTGTTAAGGACTAAGTGTCCTCCCGCTTGTCTAGTGTCCATCAAAAGCAACGAGAAGAACAGCAGGTCAATCGGAGTTCGTCCTACTACCATGCTGGCCCTTGTAGCACATACAAGAATTTTCATGTGTTATGCAAGTGTTCTCGCCTTACCTAAGAACACTCCATGAAATACATTCTGTGCCAAATTCAACCATTTTAACAGCCATCATGCTCCTTTAAATGCATATGAACATATTGCATTCCCTTTGATTTCATTCAGTGGCTCATGTCCATATGAAACAAACCAGATGCTTCAAAATGTTGTCCTTGAAGCTTGAAAACGATAAAGTACTCAGAACTGGTTCCTATTTTGTATGACTCGTTTTAATCCAGGTACGACTTCCTGAACAGAGAAACGTTTCATGTTTTTTCATGTTTTTCTCCCACTATGTTCAGTTCACAGTATGAGAAAGGCTGTATTACAGTATATCTGCTTATTACATTTTGAACTTTTACACTTCTTAGAACGACCCATTTTCTTCTCTCTTTTGGTTTCTGCCCCGGTACTTTCTCTATTAGGCCCAATGCAGCTGGAAAGATGGTGGCGGTGGTAGTGGGGAGGTGTCGCGGAGGGAGGAGGGAGAGGGAGAGAGACTGAAATAGCAGAGGGTGTGTAGGCAGAAGGCTGACCACTGGCATGCATAAGGAAACAGGCTCCTCTGGCCTCGGCATGGAGCAGCACTGCAAGTGCCCACATGTAAGTCTGCACTCCTAAACCAAGCAGAACTATTTAAATCCCACACACAGAAGTGCTCCTATGGCCAAATCTAATTCGTCCTAAAGTGGTGATCAGTTTATATATAACAGCAGCTTAGTTCATGGTTCATGACATCAACTCTGGCTGTAAGGCTTATATTAAATAATTAAGTGAGTTTTTTTTTGTTCTTGTTCTTATTTCTGTGAGGAGAAATGCATTAGCCATTTTATAAAGAAATCTTCAGGTTGTTGTTTTTTTTCAGTATAAGAAATGTTCCAGACAGAGGGCTTCACAATAAGCATTATATGTTGTGTCACTTGCACCAGGAATGTGCCGTGCGTGTATATTGCTAAGAACCCTAATTTGTAAAAAAGCGTTAGCAATTTTATTTTCATATTCTAAAGATATGCAAATGAAAGATCATTTTGCACCTCCAAAAAGTAACATCATTCAAAGCTAACAGCTTCTGTTTCGCAGCACACATTTTTGTTAAGCCTATAAATCTAAACACTTTTTTTTTTTTCCTCATTTGGATAACTGCCATTCAAAAGCTTGCGTGAAAAGTTCCAAATGCTTCAGACGATTTGTTGGCGTTACAGAAACAGCTTGAGACATGATGTTGCATGATTCAGTCCACAGGATCAGAAAGCGCATTTACTGTGCATGCAAAAATTAGTTAAACCAAAAAGCTTATTTTTAATTATTACCATGTTGCTGTATAATGTTGTTTATGTCTTGGCTAGACATGATTTCATACTGACGGTTTTGCATTAATCAACATATATGAGTCATAGAAATATTTTTTTCTGTTTGCTGAAGCTAGTGTTCAGTGTAATCACAGTCTGAACACACTGTTTTGCTGTGAGAAATGAAGGCAAAGTTTTTACAAATCCAGTATTCATACAGTGATGTGGTCATAGGGTATGTCAGACACAAAGAATCTACAAAATCAATATTTTGCCATCAGGTCTAACACCTAGGATAGGCTGAGGGAGCAATCATTAGACAATGATTTTTATACAAATAAGACAATAATATCAGTTCTTTTTTTAAACTATATATGTCTATATATATATAGATATATATAGATATATATAGATATATATATATATTGCCTGTCTCATTATATGTAGATTGATTTTATGTAGACAACAGTGATTCACAACAAAATGGCTTTAGCTGCGTTTCAGAGACAGAGTCACACATGAGATGGTTATATTAAGCCTGGCGGATTGTTTCATGATTCCTGTGCTATTTAGTCACTGTGCAATTTAAACTTTTTTTAAAATCATTTTCAGCACTTTATCTAAGAAGAAAATGTATGTTTATTTTTTTTTTATATTTTTTTTTTTAGTATGAAAAAACATGGTTAACTAGCTAGCATGCTAACAGTATGGGGACATCAATAACAGTGTAACTGTATGTATAATTATAATAATAATTAATAGGCAGCAAGGTGGCATAGTGGTTAGCACTGTGGCCTCGCACCTCCAGGGTCGAGGGTTCGATTCCTGCCACAGGTCTATGTGCATTGAGTTTGCATGTTCTCCCCATGCTTGGTGGGTTACCTATGGGTACTCCAGTTTCCTCCCACTGTCCAAGGACATGCAGATTAAGATAATTGGCATTTACTAATTGCCCCATAGTGTGTGAATAAGCATGTACAGTATGTGTGTGTGCCATGCGATGGATTGGCACCCTGTCCAGGGTGTACCTCACCTTGTGCCCAAAGTCTCCAGCCTCCATCCACTTACAGTATAAGCAGTATAGACAATGAATGAATTATAATTATTATAACTTGGATAGAGTTACTGTCAGTCAAAAATAGAAGATCATCAAAAATAAAGGAAATGCAGCATCCTGTATGTATGTGACATATGGACTATATTCCAAATATAGTGTTATATTATAGTGTAATATTTTATGGATTGCAAACATTTTTCCAGAATAATGCAATAATAATGATCAATAATATTTAATAATTAGATTTCAAGGTAAATTGCAGTCATAGTGGAGTATGCTATTGTCTAAGTGCTGTACAGTCTTTTTCTTAATTAAATTTTATTAATAATAAAAATATATTTAAAAAAATCAAATATAAAAATAAAAAAATCAAATATATTTTATTTTATTTTTTACAATTATTGATCGGAAACACGTGCACCATTTCACTCCATCCATGGTGAGAAAATGTGACGCTCCAATGACAGTAACGCAAGCGCCATCTGCTGGTCAATATCTATACTGTATGTGCCAAAAGTGATGATTTGCATCTAAACTTGAATGTGATTAATGTGATTTTAACTACTGTAGCGTTTTAGATGGAGTCCAGGTTTATTATTTAAGCACATTAATCATGTTTTAAAGGCATTTCCCCAGGGAGTGCTATAGTACACAGAGACTCTGCTTAGGTATTTCACAAAAGTTCCCATATTATGCATACCTTACATTATGCCCATAGCTATCTGTTAGGTTGTTGTATATTATTTAAGTGAGGAGTGTTTAGGTCTATAAGCATGTGATTAAACTTCTAAATCAAGATGTGACAACATGTGAGTCAATTGATTTTTTTTCTTGTTTATATACACGTATCACTGTCCTGTATCATTGTCAACAGTCATGTCTGGACAGTATGTACAATGACAACAGGACAGTATGTACAATGACAACAGGATTCTAGTATTAATAGCATATTAAAATGATTGCATTAAAATGATTGCATATTGAAATTATTCTACTGTCAAAACCAATTTTCATGTTAGAATGAAATCGGTCTTTTAAGCATTAACTATTTCGAAATTATGACTTGTTTATTCATTATTTAACTTGAGTGAAGCATTTGAAGCTTTACCAAAATATTTTTATAGAAGTACTGTACTTTCATTTTTCCTTTGGTCTGTGTATCACTAAACAACTTAAATAACTCTTTGGGTTTTAGCAAATAAAAATAATTCACTTAGAGAATTATTAAACATTAAGAGGTGCGGGTCCAGTTACAGTGCTGTAACTGTATTCCTTTTCTATTACTTTCACACTAATTACTAAATAAATCATAGTTAATATTATGAATCATAAGGTTAAAATACCACAATATATACTGTATAATATCATGAAAAGAAATAAAAAACTGACAAATACTGAATTCCTTCGTGAATTTTCAGGTTTCATCTCAATCCTGTTTTTTTTTTTTTTTATTTATATTCATAATATTTACTCATTGTCTATACCACTATCTCGTACAGGGTCGCGAGTCCCAGAGCTTATCCCAGGAGACTTAGGGCATGCCGCTGTCATGGGTCTAGGGTTGTGGTACTCGCTAACCCAGCTGATGTTGTTGCCGTGGGCATATATAGTAGGCATGAACGCAGAGGGGTGTGCAAACAGAAATAGTCTTTATTAACAAAACTCAAAACAGACACAAACAAACAAAGGAACCAAAACAACAAACGTAAACTAAAACTAGGGCTCAGGAAAAACACATGGAACGGCGCGCTAACACAGGGACAAAAACTGAACACAGGGAACCAGGAGCTGACATGGGATCTAGGAGCTGACACAGGGAACCCGGAGCGGACACAGGGATCTGACACAGAGAACTGGGGATGAGGAAACATGGAGCTGGAGCTAACTAAAGATACATAGGGGAACTAGAGACTGGAGAGACAGGACTGGAGACTGGACCAGGAGCACAGAGACTAGAGACCAGATGGGTTAGTGGTTAGTGAGGTTAGTAGCTACATGGAATTCTGGGGACACTGGATGCTGACCTAACCAGGTTAGTATCTAATGGGGTTAGTGGCTAACCGGGTTAGTACTGACCTAATAGGGGGGAACTGAACACAAAAGGCAGGGCACACATGAGGCTATACCAAACTAGCGGCTAACCTACTAGCAACCAGAACCACTAGCAGTCAATCCCACTAGAGGCTAGCCTACTGGAGGCTAACCCTACTAGCAATCAAGGCCTACTAGCGGCCAACCCTGCTAGCGGCTAGGCCCTCATGTGGCTACACAAAACTAAACAGACAAAGAACTACACAAGAAGACCAACACTGGGAAGACACAGAACAGTACTTACACTGTACACAGGAGGAGACACAGACTAACTAAACATGAAACAGGACAGCTCCATGAATCCACTAACACAAGGAACATAAGGAAAACTAAACTAGAGCCCTCTAGAAAAGCAAAGGTGAACTTAATTACTAAAATATAAACTCAAACAAACAAAAAGGAATGCCCACATGACGGTAGTTACAAACAAACATACCAAACAAATAAACAAACAATGCTCGACCCAGTTTCCCGGAACAAACTGCTATTTATAGAAACTTTAATGAGGCACCTCAGTTCAGGTGAGCACTCATCACCTGACTGAGGTGCCTTCTGGGAAACTGAGTCGACCAACAAAAACTACAGACAGAGACAGTGACCTCTGGTGGAGGTTCCTAACAGCCGCCTAGCATTTTATATAAATTTTGATCATCCAAAAAGACCCTTTGAAAAAAGCAGTTACCTCAGGATTAATCAGATCATGGTGGGAGCCACTCATAATGATGGTCACAACCAATATTTATAATATATAATTATAAAATATAGAAACTATAATCACATTCAGTGAATAGCAGATAGAGAGAAATTTCCACTACAGTCATGTACATCCTCGATTACATCCTAATCACCCATAGATACAGTATGTACGTGTCAAAGACAGATGAGGAGTTATGCACCTACACAGGCACAAAACACGCAGCTGGAATGGTCTGAGCCTGATATTTATCGTCTGGGTATGGTACAGTATGCAAGGCCACTGCAGGGTGTGACGTACAGTGGTAGCCAGGGCTTCGCGTGCAAGCTCTAATAGCATCATGAGAGCACCGGGTCATGGTAAGGACATGGTAAGTGCAAACTTGTTTTTACTGTCCATGTTAAGTTATATTGCATCTTAATGATATGCATTTAATATAGAATTATCAGACAAAGACTTTTACTTAACTCATTGCATAATGTGCATGGTAATGAAACAAATGGTTCTATATTTATTCTAAATACAATTCTTATACATTGTTTTAACTAACAGTATATTTTCCTTTGCCATCTAAAGTTCAAATAAGTGAACTATTTACACCAGTCATTTCTCATATTATACACTCCTACATGAATATATACAATATACCTGAGTATTCTATCCATCTTTTATATACAGTAAGGTCTAGAACTCTTAAACTGTCAACACTAACTTCTACAGTTCCAAAGAATATTATTAATCATAATAAATTAGGGGGCAGTGATACTCCTGGGTTGCAATTACAGTACTTGACCGCTAAATAGCACAAGTGCATTCTACTATGATTCACAGAGGAATATCAGCACAGACAATCTTATCAGTAAGAACGAACTTGTCACATATCAGGACGCTTATCATGAATGCCGTTCATGTTTTTGTCGCATGTAAAAGGTCCCTAGAGAACGCTAAAAATGCAGATGCGTGTATTATACTGTACCGCCTACCTGCAGTTCCCTACTGTCGACAGATTGATTCTGTGTTGCTATGATTATGAACGTGAATAATTTCAAACAGGTTGGATATGCATTCTTTAAGTTATTTACTATGTATTCCATTTTAATGGTGTGAAATAATCAATAAACAAATTCAATAAATACAATCAATAAATAAATTCGTAAAATAAAAAAAATAAAAATTAGATGGGTATAAACCTCACAGTTGTGGGGATTTCTCCATGGAGTTTGAATTACTGTATGTTTGTGATATTGAGTTGTTGGGGGGCAAGCTCCCAAAAATCAGCCAAAGACTGTGTTGTTGTGAATAAGACATAAGTGCCAGATGCAAAACGAGCGGGATCAATGCTTCCTGATGGAGGCATTCCAACCTACAACCTAATTTGACGGTAAGTCTAGTCTATTAGTGCTACCACTAACCTGAATAGAGGATACTGGAAATGAACAGTCGATATCTACACATCTACACATACTGTAGATATAAAACCCTGGCTACGAGCTACAACCTGGACTCTACAGTATAAAGAACAGTTATAGCTAATTTAGTCCCAGTGACTCAGGAATCTGCAGTGGCATGCCTCAATGACTGCCAAGCAGCAGCGCTTAATCTGATTATAGTAAAATGTTTTGAAAATTTGCCTCGAACATATCAGAGATGCATGCCTACTGGTCTAGACCCCCATCAGTTTTGATTATATCATAGCATTAAACTGCTCACTAAGCTTAAGTCGGTGAAGCTTCATTCAAGCTTCATTTACTAAAGCCCTCCACAACTGTTCGGGCATATCAGATCTGTACTCACCTCATGGTGCTTTCAGTCAAGATTGCAGACTAACCTGGAGCTCCGCAGGATTTCATGTTCAGTCCCATTGCTCCACTCAGTTTATCTATGATTGCAGCCCTAGTCATGAGACGTTCTCAATTATTACCATTTCAGATAACATATTTGTTACACTACGGATTACATCCTAAAAACAGCAAGCAATAGAGACCCAAGCTAGTTGTGTCATGGGCAAAGTGGTTAGTGCTTTTATATGAGCATTGAGAGCAAAGTCACCATGAAACTCTCACTCCCTTATTGTGTATACCACTTAATCCTGTATACAGGGTCACATGGGGCCTGGAGCCTATCCCAGGAGACCCAGCGCACAAGGCGGGGTACACCGTTGACTGGGCGCACACCTACAGTACACACACACCCACACACCAGGGGCAATTCGGGAATGCCAATTAGCCTAATGTGCATTTTTTTGGAATGTGGGAGGAAATCGGAATACCCGGAGGGAACCCACCAAGCACGGGGAGAACATGCAAACTCCATGCACATAAAGGCGGGAATTGAACCTGGCTGGGAATCGAACCCGGACCCTGGAGGTGCAAGGCAACAGTGCTAACCACTAAACTACCATGAGGCTCATTCTGCAAAAAGTTTTGCTTTCTTTTTTTTCTTTCTTGCCTTTTCCCTTTTTCGTATATGGAATCAATACTGTTACTCTACTTATTTTTTAATAATATATAAAAATATGCTTTTAATTGGACTCATTTGTTGTGAGACATCTGTGTAACTCTTAGATATGTGTAAGGCAGCATGGCAGAGAAATGTGTCCATGTGTTAAAGACAAGTCAGCGTATTACAGCAGACGATTATTTTGAATGGTTTAGTAAACATAATAAAAATGACATTTTGCTTTTTTTGTGATTATATTATCGTTATGTTTATTTAAAGTTAGCCTAAGATTTCAAAGGCAACTTTATCTATAATAAGAACGGGAATGAGTGAGTAGAGTGAAGAAGATAATTCAAATAAAGTACTGTTCAAAAGTGTTAGGCACCATAAATGTTTTAATTTGGCCTGTCTTAGTGGTTTACACTGTGACCTTTCACTTCTAGGGTCGAGGGTCAGAGTCCCATCTCGGGGTCTGTGTGCGCGGAGTTTGCATGTTCTCCCCGTGCGTGGAGGGTTTCCTTCGGGTGCTCCGGTTTCCTCCCACAGTCCAAAGACTTCTTAGGTGGCATTGTAGTCAAGTATGACCTCTGGCCTACGGTCCTCCCGACTATTTATTGTTTCATCCCTGTGTAGAGTGCTCACGATTCTTCATTCAATTAGCCTATGAGTGTGTTAATGAGTGTGTGTATGCAGGATAAAGAGGCATAGACAATAAGTGAGTGAATAATTTGGTATTAAACATTCTGTACTACCAAGTCAATAAAAAACACCACTTTTTAGACAAAACTCATAATGAAGTCCACATGCATGCACATACTCCAGCTTAGTACACATTATCAGCTAATTTCCTTATAAAATCGCACAAAGAAGTGGAAAAAGTTGTCTCATTTAATATTGTTTGTTGTTTTTTATACTGATAATTTTTTTTATGTATATTTTTTCTATCACCTTCACTTTTATTCTGTGTTATGGAACTGAACATGCTGTATTGTGATACTATTTTCTATATCTACATCAAGAGCACCTCTATTGTATGCAAGAATTATCATTCATAATCAGTCATAATTCAGTCATAATCATTCCATCAAGACGTTCTGTTCACACTCAATGGCTGCGGTCTTTTTCAGATGTTGTGATAAGCACAGATCATTTTAAACTTTTTCCGTTCTTGAGTGTCTAGCTGAGATGGATCACATTATATGTCGTGTTTTGTGCTGAACCGTGAGGCCTGGAGCAGCTGTTACAATTGGAAATTGTCTTTAGTTTCAGGATTGTGTATAATTTATAAGCTTTGGCCTTAACAAAGCAAGGTCATGGCTGGTTGCATGACTGATATCGTCTCATCTCTTCAATTGGCTGTTGGGTTAGCCCAAAGACATGAAGACCCGTCTTCTCCTTTAGCTGTTTGTGTGTCTACCTGCAATGGATTTCAAAATGCAGAACTTTCACCATGTGGGCTTGGAACAATACAGAGCTCCCAAAGACAGAAGATGTCGAAGAAACTGCACGTAGCCATCACAGCGGCGCCACGGCAACTCCCTTCCCCTCCATGCGGGCTACATTTTCCTTATCTCACTTTTTTATGAGATAATGTTAAACTATTCAGTAGTTCTATCTATAAATAGTTGGCAGTGCATTACTGTAAATGTGAACCCAGTTCATGCGGAAGTAAAGTGCATGTTAAGTCGTGGTTGTGTATGGCACCCTGGGCAAACTCTCTTTCAGTGCCACACCATATATATATATATATATATATATATACACACACAGTACAGACCAAAAGTTTGGACACACCTTCTCATTCAAAGAGTTTTCTTTATTGTCTTCTTTATTGTGTTCTTTAGCTCAAACAAGTCTCTTCTGCTTGTTGCCTGTCCTTAGCAGTGGTTTCCTAGCAGATATTCTACCATGAAGGCCTGATTCACACAGTCTCCTCTTAACAGTTGTTCTAGAGATGTGTGAACACAATAAAGTAAACTCTTTGAATGAGAAGGTGTGTCCAAACTTTTGGTCTGTACTATATATATTGCCTTTACAAACATTTCAAAAAGTATTTGTCTAGCACATTTTCATACATACACACATGGACAAAATTGTTGGTACCCTTCGGTCAATGAAAGAAAAACTCACAATGGTCACAGAAATAACTTTAATCTGACAAAAGTAATAATTAAAAAAAATTCTATGAATGTTAACCAATGAAAGTCAGACATTGCTTTTCAACCATGCTTCAACGGAATTATTTACAAAAATAAACTCATGGAACAGGCCTGGACAAAAATGATGGTACCCCTAGAAAATACTGAAAATAATGTGACCAAAGGGACATGCTAATTCAAGGTGTGTCCACTAATTAGCATCACAGGTGTCTACAATCTTGTAATCAGTCAGTGGGCCTATATATAGGGCTCCAGGTAGTCACTGTGTTGTTTGGTGACATGGTATGTACCACACTCAACATGGACCAGAGGAAGCGAAGGAAAGAGTTGTCTCGGGAGATTCGAAAGAAAATTATAGACAAGCATGTTAAAGGTAAAGGCTATAAGACCATTTCCAAGCAGCTAGATGTTCCTGTGACTACAGTTGCACATATTATTCAGAAATTTAAGATCCATGGGACTGTAGCCAACCTCCCTGGACGTGGCCGCAGGAGGAAAATTGATGACAAATCAAAGAGACGGATAATCCGAATGGTAACAAAAGAGCCCAGAAAGACTTCTAAAGAGATCCAAGGTGAACTTCATGCTCAAGGAACATCAGTGTCGGGTCGCACCATCCGTCGTTGTTTGAGCCAAAGTGGACTACATGGGAGATGACCAAGGAGGACACCATTGTTGAAAACAAATCATAAAAACGCCAGACTGGAATATGCCAAACTACATGTTGACAAGCCACAAAGCTTCTGGGAGAATGAGAGATGAGACAAAAATGGAACGTTTTGCCAAGGCACATCAGCTCTATGTTCACAGACGGAAAAATTAAGCATATCAAGAAAAGAACACTGTCCCTACTGTGAAACATGGAGGAGGCTCTGTTATGTTCTGGGGCTGCTTTGCTGCATCTGGCACAGGGTGTCTTGAATCTGTGCAGGGTACAATGAAATCTCGAGACTATCAAGGGATTCTAGAGAGAAATGTGCTGGCCAGTGTCAGAAAGCTGGGTCTCAGTCGCAGGTCATGGGTCTTGCAACAGGACAATGACCCAAAACACACAGCTAAAAACACCCAAGAATGGCTAAGAGGAAAACATTGGACTATTCTAAAGTGGCCTTCTATGAGCCCTGACCTCAATCCTATTGAGCATCTTTGGAAGGAGCTGAAACATGCCGTCTGGAAAAGGCATCCTTCAAACCGGAAACAACCGGAGCAGCTTGCTCATGAGGAGTGGGCCAAAATACCTGCAGAGAGGTGCAGAAGTCTCATTGACAGTTACAGGAATCGTTTGATTGCAGTGATTGCCTCAAAAGGTTGTGCAACAAACTATTAAGTTAGGGGTACCATCATTTTTGTCCAGGCCTGTTCCATGAGTTCATTTTTTTTTATAATTCCGTTGAAGCATGGTTGAAAAGCAATGTCTGACTTTCATTGGTTAACATTCATAGAATTCTTATTTATTATTACTTTTGTCAGATTAAAGTTATTTCTGTGACCATTGTGAGTTTTTCTTTCATTGACCGAAGGGTACCAACAATTTTGTCCACG
This sequence comes from Clarias fuscus, assembly GCA_030347435.1. Classification (NCBI taxonomy): domain Eukaryota; kingdom Metazoa; phylum Chordata; class Actinopteri; order Siluriformes; family Clariidae; genus Clarias; species Clarias fuscus. The sequence goes on along the minus strand of CM059211.1, from coordinate 11,609,257 downwards.
TGTGTACATAATATTATGCTCATAAAATAATGACATGGCCCATGTCTTTTGCCCATTTCATCTAGTGGCTTGGCCCTTATTACTTTTAAAATCTTTTAAATTCTTTATTCAATTTCTTTTTTAATTCAGAGTCAAGACTAACCCTTTCACATCAGGCGTGTGTAAACTGGTTATATATTATTCTTAACTCATGCTCTCGCCCATATGTTCATATGTTAAATGATAAATGTAACACTGAAGTTGCATTCACAACTGTAATTTACTTTGTTAAAGGTGGGGTAATCGATCCTGGAGAAACATTTCTACATTGAATATTTTAACTCATCAGCCAAACAAATACAATCACACCACACACCCCATTCAGTGCTCCCCCAGAAGCTCTGCCCCAAAATTATTGGATACACATTTCCAAAGCTACTGAAGTTGTACTTAGAAACATGGCGGATCTACTGCATTTAGGAATTTAATGAGCCCTGATTTGAGATTTGCATTATATGAATATGGTGGCAATAAACAGACCACTGGGGTGTGTATTTTACAATTCACTTAATGGTCCCATTCACAGAGCGCCTCCTTGGCATTAGCACTGGGGGTAATAAACACAGAAACAATTTCAACACTATTGAAAAAAATAAAAATAAATGCATTAAATGCAAGTAAAAAATAATAAAAGGTCTACATCTAACAGTCACAAACTCCACAAGCGATGAGCAGTAACTTTTGCTAACAGAGTTCTTGTGCAATTCCAAATTGTTGTAAAAACATAAGCCATCACAAGTCTTACTGCGCAGAGCTGTATTTCTTTTAGCACAGAATGAGGATAGCCCAGGTAGCTGAATGGCACCTTCTCAACGAAATTAAGCCGCAGCAGTTTTGAGACTTACGCTGAGTAATCTGCTTGAGTTGCATGTAGTCCAATTTATTTCTCCAGAAATAGACATTAGAGAGCAAGCTTAATGTGAGAGCTTAGCCTTTTAGCATAGCATGAACCCCTGCCCCCTCGTTTTGCTTCCATTTTTAAGCACATCACTTTTGATGCCCTCTGTCCAGGCCATGGCATTGGGCGATGCTGAGGTCTGGAGACCTGGTGCTGCGGCAAGACAAGAATGTGTTCTCTAAAATTCTCTTCCAAAGATCATTGTGTAGGTTGGCTTGTGTGTTATTTCTGTAGTTTAGCAACTAACTTGCTAACTAACTTTATACATGAACACTTAAATGTTTATATTACTGTAATTTTCCAAAATTCCAGTTAGGAAATTAGTGTATGTTTGTAAATTGTCAAATAGGCTAACAAGGCAAGCGACATCTACAGCACTGTTACCTACCACAGCATTTCCAATTGAGCATCAATCCAAATAATCCCGCTGTGCTAGCAAATTTGTGTTTGGGGTCTTTCTGGCCATAAAACTCTTGCAAACTTTATATGGAAAAATAACCTGATCCAACATACTGTAAGACCAAACACTGATGAGTAATGTTGGCTAACGTTAGCAAACTGCCACTACTGCAAAGCTAACAAACTGAGATTAGCTTTATTAGCACAAACCTTACCAAACAGGAGAAAATAATACAGATGTATTGGTTATGTAAAAAGCAAAAAATGAACAAACAAAAAAAAAGTTACAGGAAGAAATTAGCATATTTATTACTGTTCGTGCCTTTGAGCTCTGGAGGAGGTCTCTTCACCGTTGAAATGCAAACTGAGGAAAGGAGCGATCTTTGTTCAGCCGGCTCAAGCAGCAAATCCTGGAGTTCACCACCCCAGTGTAAAATAAACAGCACTTCGTCTCTGGAGCTCTCTGGCTGGCTGACTTCCAGGCCTAGGGCAAACCCTGGAAAAGAGAAAAGAGGCTGATCGATCATTAAACATTATGGGAGTGTTAATTTACCCCAAATGTGCTTTTGTGTCACATATCAAGTAACTGAGAACAGCGATTACATTTAACCTCTTGAGAACCAAACATCTTCATGCAAGGACATTTTCTCCCAGCTACATTGCCTGTATACAGTACAGTACACCAATTAGCCATAACATTAAGAACACCTGCCTAATGTTGAGTATGTCCCCTGTTCTGTAACCAAAACACTAATTCAATGTTTGTTCTGACACTTTTTTTATAAGAACCAGCATTAATCATTACAGCAATTTGAACTACAATAGCTCTCTTGGGTCAGACTGCACGGACCAGCCTTCACTCCTCATGTGCATCAGTGAGCTTTGGTCACCCATCACCCTGTTTCTGGTTTACTGGTTTTCCTTACTCACTACTTTTGTCCACTTATTTTCCTGACCACTGAAGACTAGGAACACCCTACAAGAGCTGCAGTTTTGGAGTGGCTCTGATCCAGTCATCTAACCGTTACAATTTGGCCCTGGTCAAAGTCCATCAAATCCTTACGCTTCCCCATTTTTAAATGTATTTATTTTTGCTTCCAACACATCAAGTTCAGTGACAAATTGCACACTTGTTACCTAATATATCCAACCAAATTCCAGGTACCATTGTAATGAGATATTGTAACTGTAGTTACTGTGAGAAGGGTTTTTTTTTTTTTTTTTTTTTAATTCATTGATGACTAGACAAAAGGGTCAGAGCAACTCCAAAACTGCAGCTTGCAGCTTGTTTGGTTTGCACATCGAGGGTGAAGGCTGGCCAGTGTAATTCGGTCTAATAGAAGAGCTACAGTACCGTAGCTCAAATTGCTGAAAATATTAATGCTGGTTTCAGTAGAAAGATGTCAGAACAGAAAATGCAGTATTGTTTTGGTTGCAGAAGGGAGGACCTACTCAATTTTAGGCACGTGGTCATAATGTTATAGGTGATCGGAGTGTGTTTCTGTGACTCTCATATGAGGACCATTCTGTGTATCATCCTGTTGAGGAGTTACTCTTTGTGTAGTGCTCTTTTTATGCTAGTTCATACTAAAGCTTCCTGGTTTTGTAGGAAGAATTCTTTGAAGTGACTAGAATACTTGGTAATTACAAATTACTTAGCAATAACCTTCAACCTTTTTTAACAGTGCACAAAAGTTAAATTCAATCAAGCATATGTACTGTATATGGAATATGTTATGGAATGTCCATTAAACAAGCTCTCTCTCTCTCTCTCTCTCTCTCTCTCTCTCTCTCAGATATGAAGAAAATGAAATTGTCTCTTTTTACGGGTAAACTAAAAAGAGCGAAGTCCCTGGACCTCAAGACAATAGTGATAAACTTACTAGGTATTAGACTCAAGACTGGCACCTGAAATTAATTTCATACATGTTTTATGAATTACTCTTAACAGAAAGCTTTTTCATAAATGAAAATATACATTTCTTTAAATTGTTTGTGTGTACCGTGCACATTCCTTGTGTTTCTAAAAGAATAATAATTCATTGTACAGCATATAAAATGTATTGTAGATATCTGAAGGTTTGCAATTGATTGCAAATCTATTCAGTTGATCGGTAACAAAAGAAATGAAAATACAGTTTAATAGGGCATGTGATAACATCAAGGCACTGTTTTAGGTCCGAATAAATCTAATCTTTGCCATGTTCACACACATGCAGTCTCACTCTCTATACAGGTTATCCAGTACATGGTTGAAAGAGGTCTAGAGCCAATACCAGGGCACTTGGGGCATGAGGGGGGAAACCTCCAGACATGGTGTGAGTTCATCGCAGACGTACAGTACATGCAATCAAAATCCCAACCGCTAAATCAGAGCCTAATTGTTACTGTTTTGAAAATTACAGTTGTTTTGGGCTTTCATATACAGTATGCCTTTTGAATGAAAGTACAAATTGTTTTAGGGCCAGGTTAGCTTTGAAACATGTCCATTCCCCTCTTTTAATCCCACTACTTTTAGAAGTGACTATGCTAAGACTTATGCTGTCCTATATAAATCATCTTTAAAAAGGGTCCTCCTTAGTTAATATTAAACACCAACAGTTAACATCAGAATCTGACCGTCAGTTAGAGCAGCCTTGCTGGAAAAGGCAGCATGGTTCAAGGTTGATCAGATTATACATGTACTGTATAAACCATAGTCCACCACAGCGCAGGGATAACGAATATCACAACACAACCACAGTCCTCTGCTTAAATCAAGTAAGTTTTTTTAGACTTTTATCTATCTTTTATTTTCTGATTTACATAATATTCCAAATTTGTTTTTTTTGTTTTTTACTATTTCTGCAACATTTTAGTCAACCTTACTCGACTTACATTTTCACCAGTTAATGAGTGACTGTGATGAACTTTGCCTTTTTGTTTTGCTTATTACCGTCTGTAATCATGGTTGAATAAAGGTTATTCAACGTATCTTCTAGTAAACACGTATAGCCTTGTTTTCTTTGGGTAACCAGGTTAAGTAAAAAGAAGGTTTTCATGGATACAGGGACTAGAATGCTGCATTTTTTACTGTGAGTTTATATTATCATTAGTCATATGGTTTGCATACCGGGCTCAGGGAACAACCCAGTATTACCTTAGTTTTATAGGTATTACAAGTTCTTCTAGATATTAGTCTGTATGACTGCCAGCTTGAGAGGAACGGATTTAGACTCCAAAGTAAGTAGGCCTACAAATATTAACTTATGAACCTATTAATGATTGGCGTAATTTAAATTACAGATGTTCCCTGCTAGAGGGATGGTGGCTTAGTGGTTAGTGTCTCCTTGCATCTCCAGGGTCTGGGTTTGATTTCCACCTCAGCTCTGTGCGTGTGGAATTTTGCACATGCAGATTAGGCAACTTGGCGTCCCCAAATTGCCCGTTTTGTGTGAATGAGTGCGTGTATACAGTATGTGTGCTCTGCAATGGATTGGCAGGCTAAGTCTACTGAGATAGTCTTCAGGCCGCTGCGACCCTGTATACAGGTTCAAGAGTATAAATGATGAGTGAGTGAGTGAGTAATCAAGTTCTTCTAGATTTTTGCCTGTTTTTGCATTTTCTCCCCGAGCTTGGGTGGTTTACTCCAGTTTACTCCAGGTTTGTGTGTGTGTGTGTGTGTGTGTGCATGCTGTATGTGTATGTGTCCTGCAGTGGTCTTCTGTGATAGGCTCCTGGCCCCCTGCGACCCTGAATATAGGATAAAGCGGTGTAAACGATAAGTGAATGCAAAAAGGCTCCCTGACATATAGGTACATGTATACAGCACTATTTGTAAAGAGATTAATTTCATACAGTAATATGAGCTCGGCTAAAATGTTCCTATATGTTCATTGGTCATATGGAAACCTCTGAGTGATCATAGTAAATTTGGGAGTTAGAAAGGGAATACGGTGACTGAATGAAATTATTATTTATTTACATAATAACTGTACAAGGATGTAGAGTATACAGTATTCTGTGACATTTTATGACTCACGGGAAAAGGTGACGTCCTCCTTGCGGAACCTTTGTTCTGAAGGTTCTTGCGCCGTCAGGACTGTTGTTGATGTTGCACAGCGGAGTGTCAAACACGGGAGAGTTGCCTAGCAGTAAGCGTTAATCTGTGTTTGTAAACAGTTTTTTTCTACCGTCTTGAATGTGTGTTTTAAATTGACGCTTTATTTCAGGAATGTCTATAATCAAATGTCATTTTAGTCATGAATCATTTTAACGTCATTTTGGTAGCTTGCTAGCTATCTAGTTCTAGTTAGCGCGATGGCTTTTAAGATAATGATTGTGATTATGAGGTGTGTTCAGAGAGCTCTGCTGCTCCTCGCTCAGTGTTACGAAACGAGACACGGAGCATGTCAAAGAAATGTTATTTATGTATTATTTTAAAACGAGACAAGCCTGTAAGGTGTGTGTTAAAATTAAACTCACATGTATTTGCTGCAGTGGTAATATTTTTTATAATTTCCCCAAATTTAAGTGACTGATCCAGGTAAAGCTGGTCGCCTCTTTTTTTTTTCTTGTGGTGTTGCTGGTACAGTATATTAGTTGCTTATTACATTCTTTGGGAGAACCTGATAACTATGGAAAATGTATTCGAGCAGGAATAGATTGGAAGAGTGAATGTGGTATATGACCAGTGTAATGAGGTGAAATGATGAAAACATTTTTATTAAATTACTTTCAGTTTAATTTATACGAGGTGGTATTAAAAAAATTTGAGCCTAGTTTTTTAGGAGAGGTGTTTAAGTTAATATGAAGTCCAATTTCGTTATTGGAGGCTCAGTGTTTTATGAATCAGAATGTTCTGGAGGGCAGATCAAGTCCCTGTGAGCTCAGGAGTGACATATGTAGCTCGACAGACAGAGAGAGAGAACAGTTAAGTATGGTCACAGTCACTTAATGTATATTTAGTTCAGCCTGCATGTAGGGACTCTGCGAGACTGACTATGACAGGTTACCTAAAAGGGAGCGCCAGAAGGAAACACAGACATGAGGGCTTCCTGGCAGCCCGGACCAGTTTACACTGACGATAAATGGTAGCCTGTGCTGTGAAGATGAAACGGGTTTCCCCAGTTCCTTTTAACGTGCCATTATAGCATGCAGTGTAGTTATAGCATTCTTATGTGTAGCTTTTGGATACTTTTACAGTACTTGTGCTGACAAGTGGATGATCAGTTTCTACTTCCCTTGTTTCTTCATCCAGACATTTATTACAAAACAATTTTATAGGTAAACAGTGGTACACTGTGAGGTTTTTGTGGTTGTTACAGTCAGTAAATTCTGAAAAGTACCTTAACTACTGTATAAGCCAATATGTTTGACTGAACGTTCTGGAAAATTCTTATGCAGTAAGAAAAAATAAAAAGATTTGCATTGCTTATTAAGCTAGATCACAAAAAAAAAAGGCTGGGGCGGGGAGGGGGAGGGGGTTTAGCAAGCAATGAATAACCACTTTATATGTTTGGCAGGTGTACTCATAAAACCTGATGTTTTTAACACAATTTATATTGACCTGTTTATGTGACATGCAAACCTCAGATATAATAGTTGCTTGTAGCCACAACAAGCAAAACCATTAACACTACCTATGCATTGTTGGAAGTTTTATTTGATGAGCAAATGCAAAATTACTCCTCTGGGATTTGAACCTAAAGAAAAATGTATTTGTAATTTGGGTGTTAAAGTTTCACTGCTACAGCAACTATATCTGTTCATATATGCAGGATGGCTCAGGATGGAAAGGTCCTGGCTCTGGGAGTTCTGGCTGGTGCTGCAGGGATCAGTTTGGCTGCTTTTTGGTACCAGAGCCGGAGAGCCACGGTGAGGGCGGCAGGGGCAGGTACCTATTATCTGTCAAACAGCAGAAGTGTACATCAGCTTGGAGATGGTGTGGTGCTGCAAGCAGGCCAGTCTGAGGTCCTGGATCGGCTCGGGGCACTGATTCAGTGTGTGTCAGAGCTAAAAGAGGAGGTGAAGGCCTTAAAGAATGCTCTTCCACACCTACAAGACCACATCAGAGATGAGTTAACTGGGCGAAGTCGCAAGGCAAGTCCACTGAATAGAACTACACCCACAAGGAAGAAGAGAAGTAGCGGAGCGGCCAGGGGAGAGGGGCAGAGCTCAGAAGAAGCAGAAAGTGAAGGAGGGTGAGTGCGTGCATAAGTGTATTATGAACACCTATTTGAAGTTTAAATACATTTAATTTGAAGTAATTAAAATAGTTTTTTTTTTTTAAAGCAGTTCGCACATTTCTTGTTAACAAACTACTGCATGTGTTTGGCAAGCTGGTTAGGACGTCTACTTTATGCATGACACAAGTAATTTTTTCAGCAATTGTTTACAGATGGATAATTTCACTTATTACTTAATATATTACACTTTCAGTGTGTCAAAGGTTTAAATAAATTCAGTTTGACTGACTGTGCCTTTAAATCAGCCAAGATCTCAGTAAAAGAACAAAAACTTGGTTCAAATTTGGTTCATCCTTGGAAGCATTTTCCAAATACCTAAAGGTACCACGTTTATCTGTACAAACAATATCACTCAAGTACAGGTATAGACAACATGCCATCATACCACTCAATGGAGGAGACAGCAGCTTCCAGATGAAATCAATCCTAGAACAACAGCAAAGGACCCTGTGAAGAAAATTGAAGGAAACTGGTACAAAACAATCTATATCCACAAAATTATTGCTGTATTGACAGAACCTGAAAGGCTGCTCAGCAAGGAAGACGCCACTGCTCTGACACTGCCATAAAAAAGCCAGACTAGCAGCACATTCACATTCATCTGGTCTGATGAATAAAAAAACTATATTAGCTGTTTTGCCATAATGTGCATCGCTGTCTGGAGTAAAAAAAGGGGAAGGCTTGCAAACCGAAGAACACTGTCCTAACCTGGTAAACTGAAGCATTGTAAACTGGTGTACTTTACAATGTAGATGGCATCATGAGGGAGGTAGAGTATGTGATTTATATTGAAGAAAGATTTTAAGACATCAGCAAGAATCCAGATGGACAATGACCCCAAGCTTACTTCCAAAGATGAGCAAAATGGCTTAAGGACAGAACTCAGTTATGCCAGTTCTGTCATAAGAAAAATTCCAGCAACTTTTTACAAGGCTATCTGAAAGCTTTGACCCAAGTTAAACAATTTAAAATCAATGCTATCAAATACCGACTAAGCATATGTGAATTTCTAACCCACAGGAAATGTAATGAAAGAAATAAAAGCTGAAACAAATCTTTTTCTTTACTATTATTCTGACATTTCACATTCCTAAAATCAAGTAGTAATCCTAACTGTCCTGAGAGAAGATAGAGAATGTTTACTGGCTTTAAGTTTATTCGGCTAAGATGTTCGACTTCGACTGTGCATCTAGATATTAATAAGACCAGGGCACGATGAACATTTAAAATTAGTCTGATTTATCTCACTTTAATGGTGTTGGGACCAGAAGCTCTTCAGAAGTCGTTATAACGGTGGATATTTACAATGACTGTTCCTTTGACTAATGTTCCAGACAGGTAGGGAAGCTTGTGGACAAGTGCTGAATTGCCTGAGTCTTTCCCTCTTCTGTCTGAACCACAGCACTGTTTACATTAAACGTTTCTCTCATTTTCAACTCATCTGCACTTTCATTTTCTGTGCTCTCATGCATACACACACACACACACTGCCAAATAGTAGGTATGTATAAGTGCCTGAGGTGTCAGAAATATATGTGCGTGCGTCCGTGTGTGTGTGTGTGTGTGTGTGTGTGTGTGTGTGTGTGTGTGTGTGTGTGTGTGTGTGTGTGTGTGTGTGTGTGCTTAGCATAGTCTTGTATTGCAGGAACAGTCAGCCTCATACAACCTCACCTCTTATTTCCTGATCACATGTAAGAACAAAATAACATTCAATTCAATTCAATTCAATTTTATTTCTATAGCGCTTTTAGCAATGGTCATTGTCTCAAAGCAGCTTCACAGAAATGAAAAGAAAATGAAAAGAAGACTTATGGAAATGTATATATGTGTAAGAAAAATGTGTCTAGATAATGAGATTGTCCCTGATGAGCAAGCCAAGGGTGACGGCGACAGTGGCAAGGAAAAACTCCCTGAGATGGCAATAGGACGAAACCTTGAGAGGAACCAGACTCAACAGGGAACCCATCCTCATCTGGGTGATAACAGAAATTGTATAACATCATGTGTGTTATGCAGCTGAAAGTTCGATATAACAGAAGTTATTTAAATTAGTTATTTAAATTACTTGGACAAAGTCCAGTTCAGCTCAGGGATGAGTCAGCAGGTGCAGAGGGCAGATGGGGGTCTGGATCACTGGGAGCTCAGGAGCAGCATGTGTAGCTCCAAACCACCATGAAGAAGAATCCAGCTGGACCAGGTCCTTCTCTGGATGCCTCAGGAACCTCGCAGTGTTGGCCTCTGTCTACTGAAGCTGGCACAATCTCCAGATGCCTCGGGATGGGTGGAAAAATAAAGAGCAGGTGAAAAGAATTAGCGTGGTTGCCATTCACGATAGATGTACTGGAGTATGAGGTAAAGAAATAAATTATGTGTATGCCAGATTAAAGAGATGCGTCTTGAGTCTACTTTTAAATTGGGAAACTGTGTCTGAGCCCCGAACACTGTCAGGAAGGCTATTCCAAAGTTTTGGTGCTAAATATGAAAAATCCCTACCTCCTTTTGTAGATTTTGCAAAATCATAAACAACATATCTCTTTTGATAATGCGCCAGTCTCGAAATGTAAAAATTTACGAGAAAGGTGTATTATTTGATCGCGCATTTATGTGTAACATTTCTTCGTATTTTGCTTTAGGTGGAAAAATGGTTTATGAACCTGAAAGATCAAGTGTGTGATGGTTATTAAACCAGGGCTCTATTTATAGTATTAAAAAATCCCTTTTTATCCCTCACGTTGACCCGTAGCCATAATGCTTTGAAGTACACCACACACTACTTTTGTATCTTGTGCATTGCTTCACTACGTCCCATGAAAGATTATGAGAATTTATTCAGCTGAATTTCCTAGAGCATTTTAAAAACCTTGGAAAAATCTGAAACCCTATATAGAGAGTAGATTCTTATTGAGCGTAAGTGTATGAAATATCAATGTATATTAATTACAGTATTCCAGTTCATTCACAAATGAGACACACTCATTTAAATCAATAAAATTATTGAAGTATTTGCCAAAATGAATATGGCCAAAAGTATATGGATACATATTTATGACTCCTATACGTGTGCCAGAAAGATTCCTATCGCTCAACCAGAAATAAGTCTGCAATGAAACAAATCAGAGAACCGATTTCCCAAAGGGACCACAATAAGGTAAACAATAAACCTGGACTTCTAATTGCACAGAATTACAGTACACAGTTATGAGAATAAAACTACCTTGATCTGTCTATATAATCCCCTCCATCAAGGTAGAATGTTTTCTCAGTGTGCTAGAGCCAAGGTCAGTCTGCCTGCTTCATGCCTAAAACACCTAAAACATCCCAGGAACTTCTTTAATGTCCCAAACATGTGGAAATAGATTGCGACAAGGTCAGGACTATACTGGGGATGTGGCATTAATTCCCTGCCGAGTTCCTATGATGTGCAAATGGTGTGGTGGGCAGTATGAGCTTGTGCATTGTCCTGCAAAACCAGAAGTTATCCTTTGATTTTCTGGAATCAGGCATTCCACTCGCTGAATGTTCACAAGAACGACTGAGGTGGCTTCTGAGACACCTCAACCGGGATCGCCATTCACAGATGTACAGCCTTCTTTAAAATGTTTGCACCATTCAGATGTTTTACATCACTCAACGTGCTGTGCTTGAAGTCTTTTGTAAATGTCAATCAGTTTTACACTTTTATTCCCCAGAGATTTCATCACATGTCCTGGTGTATCATATTATACAGTACTATATTTTCTTGTTTGTTTTCTTCAGTCACTTGAACATACTTGAAGAATTAGCATTTAAAAAATTTTTGAGATCACACATGTATTAGAGTTGATACCAAATCCATAAAATTTCAAATTTTAATTTAATATAGCTGGAAATTTGTCTTTCTACAACTGCATAGCCATTTTGCAATAAGTTTTATTTTGACACCTTGTTTTTTCCATTGTGTACTGATTCATGTCATTATTGGCCCCAAATTCTAAATATGTTTGGTCACTTAGTGTTATGGCCACTAATACACCATACTGTATTATTTTATTTTTTTTGTAATCAATTCCAAGTTTTTTTTTTTTCTTTTAAATTGAGGATCCAGTACAGCCGATAAAATCTCTCAAGAGTGACTGCCCCAGTAGCAGTAAACATGGGTCGTTGCTGTTTTTTGAATAAATCTAATTCAGCATCTATTACCTTTTCCAACCCCTTTGATTGAGGGGTTTAAAGTGGCGAGTTTAAATCATTCAAGCCCTTCAACATGCCATCATGCTGGCTGTTTCAGAATACACAATCACATTCTAAAGGTAAAATAGTGTTGAAAACTTCATTTGGATCCTTGTTAGGCCATGTTTTGTGTGTGAACAGTTTTCAACACTATGGTTTGCAGAATTTTACCTATAGAATGTGATTGTGTATTCTGAAACAGCCATCATGACGGCATGTTGAAGGGCTTGACTGATTTAAACTGAAAACTCTAATGGATTCTAATGTAGAAGACACCGCAGACGTTTCACGTATACAGATATGATCACATAGTCGTAGATGTATCTGTACACAGGTTCTGAAAGGAGTTTTCAGAGCACCGTGTGAAGTAATGAAAAAAGTACAGGTGTGTAGCATGATGACTGCTTGAACCTGGAATGTTTCAACACTTTTAAAAAGGATGAGTGCATGTTTGTGTGTGTCTGTGTTGTGTTTGTGTGTTTGGGTGTGGGTGTGTTCCGGAGAGATAGAAGAGGCAGGATATTTTGGCGGCATACTCAGCAATGAGAACATTGCAGGAGCTTGTTGAGGCTTCACCTGATTTGACTTCTTCTCCTCCTCACATCTTCTGTTTCCTCATTTGCCCTTTAAAACGCTGAAACTTTATAGGTATTAGGTGGGGATGTTGTCTCCTCATAGAGTGATTATAAAATGCTAAAGCCGCGCCACTTTTGTTGCTTGGCTTAACTTTGACTATCACCTTAAGTGTGTATATTAAGGATGGTATGTAATAATGAGAGTCATAAAGAAGTACTAGGAGTTGTTTAGAGAAGTCATTATATATACTTGTTTAGACTGTGTTCATACAGTTTTCTCTGAAAGTATTGGAATGGGAAGGCCAAATTGTTTTTCCCTATACACTAAAGACATTTAGGTTTGAGATCGAACTAATCAAAGATAGAATATCAGCTTCCATTTCCTGATATTTACGTCTAGATGGATCTCAACAGCAGCTGATGGCAGATGTGCTAAGAACAACCCAAAAAGAACAGTCAGTGACATCAGGAACAAGCACAGGACAGGGGTATCACAGTCTACTGTTTAATTAAGACTTTGCAGTAATTCATAAAGAAAAGAGTCCCAAAACATTAACCTCCATTAAGGGCCAAAACATATAAGCACGTCGGTGCATTTGGTATGGGTTCACTTCATTGATGAAGTAACGTATGATGGGTGCAGCAAAATTTATATCCAAGTCTACAGAACAAATTCAGAAGCAATTAGGAAATTCCAGATATCTTTTTCTCACCAACAGAGGGCGACAAATTGAGACCTCTTGCCAAGCATGAACACCTAGAAGTGACTGATGTCTCCCCTTGAATTTAATGAAAACTTTTCCTTTGCTTGTATTTCCTTTGCTGTGTCATTATTAAGCAGCAACAGCACAGAAGTCAGATGTGTGTCTCACAGCCACTTTAATTAAAGATCTCTTTCGCTCTCTGCGGCATTAAGGAAGATAAAGAAATTCCTTTCCCAGAGCCCCCGTTGCTGGCACAGACCCAGCCCAGCTGCATCCACCCTCTTAATCCCTGCATCCATTTCCATAGCTTTCTCAGTCTTTCAGACCTTTCCAGGAATCCCTATCACAACTGATCCTGGTTAAGACTTCTTAGGTTGCGCCACTACTTCTTAGGTTGCGCCGCACTACTCTAGGAATACTGTGGAATCTGCAGTCATTTTTCTGAGAATCTAAACATCATTCAGGACAGATACATTTGCTGACCACCATCATGTGGCACCAGAACAGTGCATAAAATCAAGTCAGTTAATTTACACATTCCTAGATGGGCTGGTGTGTGTATATCAAAAACTGAATAGGAATGTGAGGATTCGATGGGCACAGGCTCTGAGAACTTCACTGATATTTTGCCCATAGTCAAAACAAAACATTTCCACCTGAAGAACTGCAATTTATATGGATGTCCTTTGTAATTTCTACCAATTGCACTCTAAAGTTGTCTAATCGAATAAAAGCAGCCCGTCTGCTAACATTACAGTCATTAAGCCCACATTTCCCCCATTCTGAAGTTCGATGTAAACACTGACCAAAGCTTTTGACATATTTACATAATTTTGTGCATTGTACCACTGCCAGATTATTGGCTGATTGGGTAATTGCATGAATGAGTGGGTAGAATAAACTGACTTTTAATGTTGCTCTACAGAAAATGGATGGTTGCTCTTAATGTTAGTTTTTGGTACATATCAGGCTTGTAACATACCCGTGTTGACAAATGCCTGTACTGACAAAAAAAAAAGTGGATTAGATTTTAAAATCATCTGCCAGCTTGATCCAATCTCAGTAACTGTCATTCCTACAGGCTCTGCTGTTTGCTTTTCTATATAAAGCACATCCCATGATTATTCACTCTTATTCCTGTTTTGTTTTAAGGATTAGCTTTTAAACACCAATAATGGATTGTTGTTTCAAGCATTTGGAAAGGTTTTTGCATTTGCTCCTGCTGTCTGTCTCAACAATTTATGGAATAACTGGGTGTAGGAATGTGTTTGTAAAGTCTGCGCAAATATTGTGTGTTGTTTGGCCATGTGCAGGAATATTTCAACAATTATTTTTGTGTTGCTTCCACATATATGGATGCTTTGTTGTGATTGGTCAGAAATCTTGTATACATACATACATACATACATACATACATACACACCGACACCACACACATATGGGTATTTTTGACCATTCTTCCAGAAGAGCATTTGTGAGGTCAGACTGATGTTGGACGAGAAGGTCTGGCTCACAATCTCTACTCTAATTCATCCCAAAGGTGTTCTCTAGGGATTAGGTCAGAACTCATTCACACCAAATCTGCTCATCCATGTCTTTATAGACCTTTGGAACAGGAAGAGGCCGTGCCCAAGCTGTTGGGAGCACGCAATGTTGGGAGCATAAAATTGTTCAAAATATCTTGGTATGCCTAAGCGTTAAGAGTTCCTTTCACTGGGACTAAGGAGCCAAGCCCAACTCCTGAAAAACAACGTCAGATTATAATCCGCCCCCCTTCACCAAATACGTCTCCACTGCTCTGGAGTCCAGCGGCAGTGTGCTTTACACTATTGCATCCCATGCTTTGCTTTGCACTTGGTAATGTGACGTTTGGATGCAGCTGGGCCACAGAAAGACATTCTATGAAGCTCTCTAAGCACTGTTCTTGAGCTTATCTCAAGGCCACATGAAGTTTGGAGGTCTGTAGCCGTTGACTTTGCAGGAAGTTGGCGACCTCTGTGCACTATGCATCTCAGCATTCGCTGACCTCGCTCTGTGATTTTATGTGTATGTTATACATGTACATGTTATTGTGTGTGTGTGTGTGTGTGTGTGTGTGTGTGTGTGTGTGTGTGTATATGAGGTGATAAGATGTTTATTTAGAATTATTGAAAGGAGGATGCAGTGTAGCTTTGGTCATCACCTTCTTTACAGGAGCCGCTGTTAACCCATAAATGGGCAAAAGGGTGGAGGCATTACCCTACATGTTGAATTGTGTCAACTCCTACATTTCTCGTAGTAAGTTAAATCACAACAAGTCCAGTTAGTTGGGTAGCTGTGACTTGAATTGGTCACCCCCCCCCCCCCCCCCCCCCAAGTTATGTATAATTTTATGGGTTACTATAATTTTAACTGATTAAACGTACAGTTGTAGTGATTGGGAAATTTAGCTATTTTGTACCAGGCTGCAAATGTCTGTTTCTATTGTAAAGTTGGACATTTTAACATGAGGCTTTATGGGGATTGACTCACTTTTTCAGCCAAACTTACTTTTGGAGCCAGTCATTCGAGGAACTGCACGTTATGGCACGTTCAGCTTGGGTTTATTTTTCAGAACCGGAGGATGTCCCTTTCTCAGCTCATGCCGATCAGAGACCTGAGAAATATTTTCATTGCTCCACAGGGTTGATTGTTTACTGCTGATCTTCCTTCCCCTTGTTTTCCTGTGAGCGTGCAGACCTGTTAATTACTGCAGGGGGCTGACAAGTTGTCAGAGCCTTATATTTACCGCATCATGTACTAACTTGTAATCCCTTTGACTGTGCCGAGCACACACGTCATAGCTGTCTTTTGTTGCTTACGGATATTTTAACTAGCGCATTTGAGCAATTTATCCTTAAGAGCTGTTGATTTAGGAATATTGTTTATGTAGGCCCAGACATGTTAAATCATTCTAGGCACAGTTAAAAAAAATTAAAAAAAAGACTTGTGGTGGAAATTCTGTATATATTATAAAGACAAGCAATTCATACACTGGGTAAGAGCAAAGTCACAAAGGTTTTATTTTATACTTCTGCAGAAGGACCAGTCTCATACAGCAAACAGTTGCAGCATGGAGAAAGGTGCTCTCTTTCTCTCCGCTGTCCCATTTTATACACGAACTTCTCTGCTAACATAATCAACGCCCCGTACATGAAGTTCCTACATTCAAACTCAACTCTTTATCTGACCCAGACCAGTTGTCCATACCTTATCATTTATTCAGGGACAATTACAATCAGGTTGTTTCTGTACTATTCTCGGCCTTGTGTTTCTAAGCTTCAGCAAGTTTAAAGCGTCTGTAGTCTACGTGGCACAATTACAAATTAATACATAATTAAAATGTGATATTTCCATTAAAATTTCCCCCTTTTGTCATTCTATGACAACCTAAACATTTTAATTCTATGATTCTAGACTATACTAATAAAGCTGTGCATTAGGTAATTTTCATCAGACCAACCTGTTTTTTAAAACATCATCATCACTAGCACTCTAATGCACACAGAGGACACTACAGCTGTTTTTATGAGGGAAAGACCCCTGACACAAAAGCATCTGTGAAAAAATTAACCAATCTACTTAAATATATATACTTCACAATTCTCTAAAGATCTACATCATGACTTCTTCCATATCAGGATCTCAGTCACAATCAGGATAATAGTCACCTGAATTTTTGAAGCCTGTCAGAAATCGGGTTGTCCTAGTCATCAGTTGAGTCCAGTTTCTGTTGTTTTATGTTCTTGTCAGTCTGTCATAACATTTGATATTTTACTGTGTTCAGAACTAGTTCCTCTGTACATACAGGGTGTTCTACAGAGACCTAACTATAATCCCAATTGGTAGAACGCTATAAACCAGTCAATAACCCCAGCCTCCCCACAACTGTGTTAACCACGAGATCCACAAGACTCTACTTGGGGAGGTGTTTGCAAAGCCTTCTTCATGTGGTCTATGATGTTGCTGATATTCTAATGATTATCAGGTATATAGGAACAAGAGGTGGTTAAAACCTTACACATTCCACCTCTCTCTGCTAGTAAAATTTCCAAAGCCATTCTATTCTGAATCTTTCTAACCTGCTTAAGTTCATCATTTAATTATTGCAGGGCATTTACTGTGTCATTTTTTTGTTTCAGTAACATGTATGCTAAACCATTTTCCTTTTGATCTTGAACAACACAAGTGTCTCCTTTTTGCCAAGGGACCACATGGGTGGAATTGTCTCCATATATCTTAACAGGCAGTGGGGTACAATAACTCCCTCTATCATCAAAACGTAGGTTATTGGTATAATTACACCCAGGGACTGCTGCGTTTGGCCTCCCTGTTTGTTTTTAGTATGCCGATATCTGCAGCATGGCCATGGTGGTTATCGGTATGAGACAAGACATGTTGTCTGCATTTGCTTCTGCTGCTGTGACATTATTAAGGGGCAGTGCTACACAGCTCGAGGACATGGCATGGCATCTCCAACACGAGCCGTTGTGTATGTCTGTCATATTATCAGCAATGTCTAATGATAGAGCACATCCCCAATTCCCAGCACATCTCCTAAGATGTTATGCCTTTTTATCATACTGTCTCCTCTCTTTATTCTAGTTAAATGTATGTGGCTTGAGTTTACTAAATCGATTTTACCATGACGGTTTCTCCCTGAGTCCTCAATAACGAGGCACGTCAGGGTTACAACTATTACTATTATCGTTTCTAAAATTACCCAGATTACTTTGAGGTGTTGTTGAAATTGACTTTTAATTTTTATGGTCCAAATTTAAAAGGTCCACTCCAGCCAATTCAATGTCTGTAGTGTGAATAATCTCAGTCACTGGTATTTTCTGTCCTCTAAAACAGTCTTCTATCTTGTCATTAGTTACAATATGTTCTTAACTTTAGTCTACTTTTACATGTCACCATTTGTTACTCTGTGCTACTGCTTACAATGATACCTTACAATTTCCTCACGTGTTGGCTTCAAATGTAACTATGAGCTTGTTCTAGTGATGAATTTGAGTGGAGAGTCGTGGTTCTGCGTTGTTCCCGTCACTCTGGTTGGTTCTTCTGACCCATGCACTTTGCGTGCAGGTGAGGGTCTGTCGGGGTTTACAGGAGAGGTTACTAGCACTTCACTGCTCACCCTTGTTGACCTCTAGGTTCTCTTAGGTTCTGGAACATGTTTGGGGTGGCTGGCATGTGTACCCACATCTCTGTTTCCACTACCTTGACTTCTGTTTGTGGTGTTAGGAGCACTTTCAGTGGGGCCTGTACTTAAGATAAAACCTCAGAGTTTTGCACAATAACACAACATTTCATCTCCACAATGTCCTTTTACTTTCTGTGCTCTGGCTTCATCTTAATTCCTTTACCTATGGTACAGTATATTATTTGTAACACAAATGCACATTCTATCGCCCATTCCCCCTTTTGACACCCATGTGTCAACTTTACATAAAAAGCTATGCTGACATGCCTTGTGATTGGGGTCGTACCAAACCCCTTCTGTGAAAACACATCCCGCTTTTCTCCAGACTGTTCTCTCTACTGGAGTGGCTGTGCTCTGCAGCTCATCAAGGTTAGCTGTGGGGGTGAGAGCATGAGACACACACACACACATGTTATGGTTATAGGAAAGGGGAAGTTTGGCCTTCGCCTTCGCTGCTGCATCTGTTTTTCTGAAATAGAATCTAATTTGTTAGTTGAGCATTACATTTACACTTTTAAAATTTCATGTGCTATCACCACGGCAAACTCCTGTTAGCACCTGTTTCTGTATCACAAAATGTTGATCCATCCACGTTCATTTTATATCCGGATTCTGTAGTGGTGCATACTGTGGATCAGTCCTAGGGGAACAAAGTTGTTTAACAGTAGGCAAAGTAGCAGTGGTGTTCTCCTTTTCTTCTGTAGTAAAAAGAGTTACAGGGTTAGAACTATACATCTTTTCACAGTGATGTTTGTAATTTAGCATTGTACTTTAACCACTCTGCTGCAAATAAGTGTGATGCTTTTCTGTATGAATGATACTGAAAAGTCATGAGGAACTAGAAATGTCAAATTACTGTAACCCACTATATATCTTTATTCTACACCTGCCTTCTCAGTTTCTGGTACTGCACATAAACTCATGGGTGATTCTGCTGCTACAGGATCTGATTTGGCTGAGAAGTGAGATACAGATCTTAATTTTTCTTCTTTTCATGCTACTGTAGCAAGACTGAAATCATACGACCATTCTTTTCATCAACAGTTTTGTAAAAGGCCTTTTATAATTTGGAATGGCCAATATTAAATTAGTTTGTAATGCCAAATTTAATTCAGTGAAAGATTATTCTTGCTTCCGGAGTTTAACTAAGTGCACTGTGGGCCAGTAGACCCTTCCCATGAGTGTACAGCTCACTGGGGCCTCGAGGATTTCATTGATCAAAATAACTTTTCTGCAGTAAAAACACTTATAATTTTTTTATTTTTACTTTGGCATTCATTTCTCCTATTTGTTTTAGAATATTTTGGAATACTACTGTACTTGGATCCAAAGTTTTATCTTGTCCCAAAACAATTTGACCTAAAGACTTGACTTGTGCAAATTGTAGCTTTGATATGGCTTGCGTTATGACCTTGTTCTGCTGGTGTGTAGTATGACAACAGCTTTCAATAAAGAATTAAACACTGGAATTAGTTCAGTTAAAGACCTAGGTTTGCAGGACCTAAAATTTTACTTTGAAGTGATCACCGCCAGTTCAGTTCTCTTAATCAAACCTACATCGTACTTGCCATTAGCCCATAAACTTTAGTGAGCAAGGATAAACGTAAACTGTCATTAAAAAAAGGAAAAAAAAAGGTTTTGCATGCTGATATCATAATTTTCTGCCTGGCCAGGTCTTGTGACTGTATGTACTGTCATACAGTATATACAGTTCTTTTATACTTTATCACATAAATTAACAGCATTGCATCAGCATTTATTTCTCTGTGGCTGTAATGTAATGTCAGATAAGAGGTTCATTCTCAATCACTCTCATTCATACCACATGTCACTCAAAGGCCCAATTCTTTTTTTTTTTTTTTTTTACTCAGCCTTATTACTTATAACCAATAACACATTATAGGTGTCCCTACTGTAATTAAGGGACATTAGTGTGACATTTTCTCATGTGGACACTGCTTATATCTACATTAACTACACATCTGAGCTTATCTTTAGGGTAATAAAATTGCAGTAGATATGTGACTTACAGTGTAATGTATTTACTGTATTATTTGTCTATCATCGTAGCATTTACTGAACTCACAGCTCAAGTGCAGAGCTTCCATTCATACACATACAACAGGGGCAACGGATGACAAGAGTGAAATCCTCAGGCTCAATACTGGTTTAGTCTCAAGAGTTTTATACCTAATTTCACCTCAGTAGATTTACTGGGCAGCAATAAAATAGCAAAAAGTCCAAATGTATCATGTAGACCTGGAAAAAGCCACACACTTGGCTTTGTGAAGCTTTCTTCAGCTGCATGTCCTGAAGTGCCCACAGAGTTCAGGAATCTGCCATTCTTTTTCACTAAATTGTCAAATTCACATGCTTTTAATGACTGAATGACTTGCACAGAATCTATCAAAATGAATTTTGTTTGTCGTGGAGCTGCAATTCAATTATTGGCATTTTGCTGATATACTTCAAGATCATACTTAACATATGTACCTACAGTGGATGTTTCTAAGAGAATTAATCACACAAGAATCACTGAAAAAGATAGCAAGCTTTTCTTCATTGCGATCAGAGCAAGAAGTGTTAGTAGGAAAATAATTTTTTTGACTCACCTTCCCCTTCAGGCTGCATCACCTCAGTTCAGTCCCCTCCCACCGCTCCTTCATCTTTTCTGCCATTTTCCCATTGTGATCTGTTCCTCTCTGTGCGCTTCCTCAACTTCAAGTAGATATGTTTATCATGTCCATTCTCACTGGGAAGGCATCTGTCAGTTTGCAAACAACACTGTGATCCATATCACACATCCCTGATGATGTTGATTATTCCATACAGAATTTCGCATCATGTACTTTTCTTGTTTTTTGTGAAAGTCAGTTCCCAGTTTAGACATGAGCAGTTCTCTGAGTTCATGTGAAGTCTAAATTCCTTAGTGTCCCCAATGTATGTCCTCCAGCTTGTCTTGCATCTGACAGCTATTTGTTGACCTGCTCCAATTCTCCAGCTCCATGGTCTGTCCACGAGGGTTTTTCTTTCCATCTGACCTCGCCAGTCCGACCATGAGCATTTTCCCAGAGTTGAGCGGTTCCTCGTCCTCGTCCAGGGGCTCACTGCTGAGTCGATTGTCCAGCTTCTGTTTCTTCTGTTTCTCCGATATACGATGACACAGGTCAGGTCAGGACTGGTGTTTCTGTATGCGGTGTATGATGGGGTTGAGGGCAGTCAGGAGCAGTAGGTTGTGGACATCTTCGAGGTGGGCAGCCATCCAGGTCAGGATCTGTCTTAACACACTGGAGAGATTGTGAGATTTGACCTGTCCCTAACTGCATTGCTTTTCTGTCCCTAACACATGCTTCACACATTCACATCTCAAAAGCAGCTCAGTTATTCATAATTTCATATTTCCCCTTTTTTTCCCCCCCCTTTTTTTTTTCTCTTGAATTCCACATTTCTCAAACATAATTTAGATGATATTTTTATCACAGGAACAAGATCTTTTGTTTTGTTTGCTGTTACCCATGATTTTTACTTGTCAAATTTACGCGTGCCACTACCTCACAGTGAACTCTCACAGTCCTCTTGACTGCTACCTGTGCATCTTGCACACAGACTTGTGATATTTCCATTACAGACTTCAGTTTGTAAAATACTGTGAGTTATAGTATTTGTGGTATAGAGTATATACAACCACCGTTCATTTTATTAGAAACACCTGTGCATACATTCATGCACATTTCTAATCGGCCATACATGTAACAGCAACACAGTGCAGAAAATCATATAAATACAGGTCAAGAGCTTCAGTTAATGTTCCAATTAAACATCAGAAAGGGTGAATATGTGGCTTTGTATGTGGACTCATCGTGGGATGGTTGTTGATGTAAAATAGTCTGGTTTGAGTATTTCAGAAACTATTAATCTTCTGGAAATTTCACACACACACACACTGCTGAATGTTTGTGAAAAAAAAAAACAAATAAAAAAAAAATCCTCATGCACCTGAAGTTTAAGGATTATTTTCCTAGCCTTCAACTGGACAGTTGAAGGTTAGGGGAAAAGACCAGGTGTTTTAAGTTTGTGTGAGTCTGTGCTCATGATAGACTTCCTGTTCTTGCCCAGCAGAAGTGAAACCTATTGTGGTCTTCTGACGTTGTAACCCAACTATCTCAAAGTTCGATGTTCAGTCCTTACTGAGATGCTTTTCTGCTCCACTCAGGTGTAATCAATGGTTACTAGTTATTACAGCCATTATGTCAGCTTGAACACATTTGGCCATTTTCTTCTGACCACTCTAATCCACAAGGTGTTTCCAAATACAAAACTGGTACGTACTCCATGTTTTTTTGTTTTGTTTTTTCCCCCCCACACAATTCTGTGTAAACCTGTTTGTTGTGTAAAATCCCAGAAGATCAGAATTTTATGAAATACTCAAACCAGTATCCAAGTCATGTTCAGAGTCACAGCAATTACACATTTTTCTTCATTCTGATGTTTTATGCGAACAGGAAGTGAATCTTATGAACTGTAACTGCATGAACATTTCAGGTATACAGATGTTACTAATAAAGTGGACAGTGGGTGGATGTTGATTGCTCTACTAATGTGGAAAGATAATTTAAACTTGTAAGCAATGATGGTCAAAATTATTCAGAAATTAAACTCTGAATCTGATTATCCTATTTTTCATAATTAAAAGTGACTCCTGTATGATGGAACTTTGTTTTAAATAGGACTAATCCTTTCGGTTGGAACTATGTTTTGTTGACCCAGCAACTGACAGGATGATACATGAGTTCAGGAGACAACTGTTTGCCAAGTTTAGACTCATTCATCTATCCCTGTCGTCATTGTTTATGCTGATGATGTACTCTGCTTCCTTTTCACATCTGTACGTTATGCTTCCATTAAGTAATCCCTTTTTAACTTGGCCACCCACCACATATCTATATCGTTTCTGTTTGCTTTTATTGTACCTGTCATTACAAGGGGAATCTAATCTGCTGCACTCGAAAGAGTGGTGGAGTGAATGTGTTAGACGAAAGATAACTGCTAGCAACCTTCACTCTTTTTTTGCTTACTTCAATCATTTTTTCAACATTAGGGCATTTATAGGAAATCATGGTTGACACTCGTAGTCAAGAAGATGAAACAAAAGGAAACTTCTATTGGGCAGGAAGTAGCTTGTTTGTTTTGGCAGGTTCTCAGTTTAAAAGAGGCCTACTTGTTTTCTTTCATCAGTGTTAGACACTTCTTTATTGAAAAAAAATATTCCAGGTGAAACATTGCATCATTTCTGAGTTATTGATTCCTGTGCATTGTCTCTGTACATGCTGGGAGAGTGACAGATGTGAAAACACAGAGCTTGGGAAGAGAAGAGGAACAAAGTTTTATTGGACGTGGGGGTTAAAAAGAAGCAGACCAGTTGTTGCTTGTTGTTCGTTGCCATCATCGATGTCTGACTCATGCAGCGTGTTTGCCAACAGGTGGCGTCTGCCTCCCCAGCACCACCATGTTGCCACTGTTGGGCCCTAACCCTCAACTGCTTAGATGTATAATCTGTTTTTTTTTTTTAACTGTGGATAAGGGCATCTGTCAAAAGAAAATGCAGTACCAGGGTAAATATCATCATCTTACCAGAGCCACCAAGTTAAATAATGAAAAGTGTAGGAAGAATTGACGAGATGGGGACTGGTGTTTTCCCCTCCAGAGTTAATAAATGTTGCTTACTGGTAGTGTTTTTTTTTTTTTAACTAACTTGAATTGATTCTGAAATGCTCCAGTGCCCAGAGACTTTTTATATGTATCCAGGCACACTGAACCATTGTCTGTGTACTCCAGGGGGTTGCTGTGAATGAGATCACCTGAATTCATGCAGGTTCAGGAACTGTTGGGATGGCAACGGCTCCACAGTTGTTTTAAAGACATTTGACTTGACAATTTCTCCCTTTGAATGACTGTTTCCTGAGAGAGTGTCAGTGCCATGCATACGTAAGCATGGAGTATGGCTTGGTTCAAGTTTTTAGTAGTTTAGAACATGCTTTAGAAAGTGTAAAATGTACACAAGTCTTAGAAGCATGCAAATATTCTTAAAAATGGAAATTATTTAAGAATACTGTATGTCAAAATGTTCTATAAAAGCATTAAACGGGAAATGCCTAAATGCAATGAAATCACTATTTGGTTTGACCTAGGGGTTTTTTGCCTAGGGGTATGATCTAAATTTTTTTTTTATTTTATTTTTTATTTTATTTTTTATTTTATTTTATTTATTTATTTTTTTTTTTACTGTAGTGGTTACTAAATATAAGTAAAACGAAATACAAAAAAACAAATATAAAATTCAAGCATTGACTTTTTACATTTTTATTTCTTCACAGTAGGCATTGTTACAGTATGGAACATTCGTTAAAGAACATTTACTACACTTGGACACAAAATTTAAAAAATGCTTTACGTGTGTGCACACGTGGTCATAATGTTATAGTAAACAGTACACACATGCACAGATGTTTACTATATGAGTGACTCATGTGCAACAGACCAAGCATGGGAGACAAATACCCACAATCCCACAGTGCAAGAGACGAACCATCTGCTCGGTTGTAATCACACGATGCTCGGCAGACAGAGTATATGTACTACGTATATCAAGACTACGCTCGTTTATCAAGTTAAAATTTATTTAAATTTTTTTCTCATCTGGCAAAACGCTCAAAACTGCAATCCAAGGTTCCACTATGTTTAACTTTGCCTTTTCCTATTAACCGACTAATGCAGAAAAAATTATATTCAAGAACTTTCTTATTCAAATTTTAGGCAACATAGGACTTTTTCACGGTAATGTACATCTGCATAAAAGGTCAACAATTTTAATTATAGTTGATTACATGATTTTAAGAGAAATATTCATTCATTTCAAGTTGAATGTGGCCGTCTCAGAAGAAAGGCCATCAAAGAGCGGAAAGGTTTTGTTTGATTTATGTTATCAGTGCACTGAGGGTTATTTGACATTTGTGCTCTGTTGAACCTTATTAGCATTAGAGTATTTTGAACATAAGGGTTTTTTTTTTTTTTGGCTGGCTTGTGTAGCGTATCATGGGATGCGGAGCAGGAATGTGGTGATTTCTCGGAATTTGGGAGAACAAGCAACAGTATCAAGGACAAAGAAAGCTAAACAGGCTTTGCTGATGAGTGAGTCAAGTGGTGGAGGTTTGAATAAATAAATAAATTCAAAGCACAACAGAGCCTTTTCATGGTCATTTCCCAAACGCTGCTTTGAAAACTGGAACCCTTGTAGGCGGTTCAGATACGTGCTAAGTGTGGGTAAAGTATACCTCCATTCAGAATTCATATACACTCTCTTGCAGCACAATGTTAACTATTGATCAATCCAATTCCTTATTTATGAACATGTAGTAAATTATAGGAGTCTGTGTCCCAGGTATCAGTGAGGCAATACCAAGAAACTAGCTATAAATGTACTCAGTAAGAAAGACTGGGTAAAATCCTGGCAGTCTTTTGCAGAATATTGGATTTCAGACTTAGAAGCAAAGAAAACAACTAAGGAGATTGCAGAAATTAAAATTGGAATTGGGTTAAGGACTGTGGTAGAAAAATTTTAATCAACTATGTGTTTTATTTAAAGTCTGCATAATCATTGGTCAGTTGGAGTTGCAGATTTGGAAAATGCATGCATGCAAGTTTAGCACAAGATGTACAGGGAGTAAAGGCCTTGATCTATCTACTTCGACAGAGACTTAGCGCCAGCAGGCACTCTCCTGCTTGTCATCACTCGAGGGAACCGCTATGTTGTTTTCTTAAACATTATGTGTTTTATGAGATGTCACTATGACCTGTTCCATTATAATATATCAGGCACTGTGAGATGGGAAGGGGTTACCTCTCTCACAGACAGTTTTGCGGTGTGTGTAACAGAGATCAGCGCTGTTTAATTAAACCTCTACTCTTGTTGTGGTCATCTAAGTTGTTAATTGAGTTGTTGACCTAATTTCCACCACAGTTCTGTCCAAAGTGTTATTAAAACCTTAAAGATATAGTGATAAACTATAAGCTTTGTGGAAGAAACGTGATCGTGTGTGATCGTGATTAAAGCTCTGTAGACATCACAGCTTTGTTTACTAGTGAGAGTAAGAGCATTTCCAGACAAACAATATGATGAGAACTCCACAGGAAATCTTGTTGTTAGTGAGGCTAAAAAGGCTTCCTTTAGAAGATTGAATTATAAAGCAACGGAAAAAGGTGTGGTTTGAAATCATGAGTCCAAATTTACCCTATTACAGAGTGATGAGCGCATCAGGGTAAGAAGGGAAGTGCATGAAATGACACTTTGTCATGTGTTTTTTAAACAAATCTTGTGACTGTTTGGATCTAAACTTTAAACGCTAATCAGTGTCTGGCCAAATCTGTCTGAGCTTGTATAACATCACTTTGTCTAGATTGAATTTTGATTTCCTCCTACCTTAATTTTAATCAAAATCATGCATAATCATGTAAAATCATGCATAGTGGCGACTGTACAAGCCTTTGGCAGCAGGGTTATGATCTGGCGTTGATTCAGTCGGTTAGGTCTAGACTCTGCAACCTTATGAGGCAATAGAAAGAAGTCAGCTGACAACCTGAATGTACTGAATGAATGACTTGAATTTCTTTTTTCTTGATGGAACGGGTATATTCCAGAAAAAGATGTATATCTTAGTACTAGTCATAAACAGAAGCTGTGTCACGTAATAGCATTTAAGCTTTTTTTCTGTTCACCTTTGGGGCATAGGATTGTCCTTTTAAATCATGGCCATGCTTAACGATGAGGCACCAAAGTTTCAACATGTATGTTGTGTATATATACCTGGAGGTACTTCTGATTGCATGTCCTGCCCTAACACCTCTCATCAGAACCACAGATAACGTACATTGCTCCTGCCAAAGTTTAATGTCTCTCTTTTATGTTTTTAATTTTCCTCCCTTCAAGTCTTTCATTGCTCTGTTATTACTGCTGTTTTTTTTTACCTTGCTTTCTGCTGATGGGAGGTGAAAGTGTACTCAGGAACTTAAGGGGCTTTTTTGCAGATTGTTTTTAACACGGGCTTTGGATGTTTTTCAGTGACTAACAAACAAGTCTTATGATGATGTGTTTTTTTTTGTTGTTGTTATTTTGTTTTGTTTTTTGCTTTAGATATTTAGCCTTTAGATATCAGTTCAGTCGTAACATGTCGGGGTGTCTGCTATAAACTATTAACGAACACACTGTTCTCTTTAAACAAACCTTGTGGCTGTTTCTGAATGTTGAGCGCTAATCAGTTTCTGGCCAAATCTGTCTGACCATAACAACACTTTGAAGATTGAATTTTTATTTCTCCTACCTTGATTTTCATCAAGTCATGGAGTTTTTTTTTTTTTTTTTTTTTTTTTTTTTGAGGGGGGAAGTTGTGGAGATAAATTACATAAGGCAGAACAAACCAGAGATTTATTTAGCAGTAAAGAAAACTCACACTCTGGGTTGCACCATGTTGGCTCATGCAGCATATTTTTTTGCTGAAAAAAATTAAGTTAGGCATCATGTTTATTTTTTTATGATTGCAAGCCTATAAAAGTTGATTATAGTGGAAGCATGAAATGTGCTTCACTGTCGGGCATTGCCGCACAGCAATATAAACATTAATTGCAAAGTATATTGGGAGTGACACTGAGGAAAAACATTAATGTTCAGATTGCTCTCTGTTGACACTTGTTCAAAAGTACAAATTTTTATGTTCATACTTCACTTCCCAAAAAGGAAATTAAAGGTTGCTCAAGGGATGTTGTGCTTATGTTTGGCATTTGGCCTTAACGCTGCAACTTTCCAGCATTAAGCGCATGATGTGAAAGGTCATTTGTCAGCCATGTGTTGACCTTCTCCAGTACTTTACGTTTTTTTTATTTATACTATTTATACATTTTTGTATTACTTGTGATTTTAGGTATATCACAGCACTGACCGACACAGAAGAAGAGGATGAGAGTGAAGAAGATCGCAAAGTCGTTGAGCCGCTGGATGAGCTCACAGTTCTTTTACAGAGAGCAGATGGGCTGCATGCATGTAGCGGAGCTGAAAAGAAACAAGGCTTGTCCACTTTGCTGGAGGTGAAAGAAGAGGTACATCTCAACAACTAATATATTTGCTCCCAAGACCAAATAATTAGCCGCAAGTGTAAATTCTTTTCTGAGACTTGGTTGCACTTTCCCCTCATTTTGACATGTGTGTCTTAAGAGAGTTCCTATTAAACTCTGACCTAAATGAAAAATTTGTATTATATTGATATTATGTTTTTAGATTTTGTTACAATTCTAAACAAACTTAGTAAATAACTTGTTCCTATCATGCAAGATACTGTGCCGTTTGCGTATGTGTCAATAGTTTAGAGTTCACCACCTGTGAACTGCTACATATTACTATTAAATTAAACTTGTGTACATTTAAAAACAAAAAAAGAATAAATTTGGAGTCAGCTTGAATTGCTGTGCAAAAGAAGTGCGATACGTAACTGAATCAACCTTTTCCCTTATCTCTACTACTTCCACGAAATGCGGAAGTGTTTGCTTGTAAGCCCAAAATAAGCATAGAGTCTGGTCAAAATCTGATGATCAGGATTATGTTGAATTACGTTCATTCAGGTGCATAACCTGTTGGGCCATTTTATTTGTGTGGCGGGTGTAATTGAGTATCAGGTCTTAAAACTACATGTCTATAGATGAGGTGAAGCATGTGATACACTGTAGTTGTTGATGAGAAACCAACTAAAGTTGTTTTTTAAATCAGTATGATCAGAAGTCTCAGTACCTGTGGAGGTTAAGCAGAGCCTATGCTGATGCTCATGACCTGGCTGGAGATACGCAAGAGAAGAAGATATATGCTGAAAAAGGTAACTATTTTTCATTTGCACTGAATTTTGGCATCTATTTGCAGTCATTTTTATATCAGAATCACATATTATACAAATACAGGTCCAAATAGCACAATATATTAACACTAGGTCAATTTTGCGTATTGATTATTGAAGCTTGTTAATAATATTGTTTATATAATATAATATAATAATATTAATAACAGCATTATGAAATGGTCAGATAAATTTTCTACCTCTCCTTTTGGCCCTCATGTCATGCGTCCATCTCCTAATTTCAGAGCTGTACTTGATCTGTCATCCTTTCTGCTCCATTTTGCATCCATTCCCTACAGTCTGGTGTTTAGGCAGGGGGAGGCTGATCTGAACTATACAGCAATGGACAGAGCTCAAATACCCTTAATGATTTGTAGCACAGAGAAAGCATTGTTGAGCGATGTTACCTTTGTGCATCTTTTGTAGAAAAAAACATTTGCGGGTAAACTTTATATTATTATGTTTATTTCTTATTTGAGATGATGGTTGTTGATTTTCATGGGGTGATGGACAGATGTGTTTTTATGAAAATCAGTTACCATGTCTTCTGTGTTTTGCTGGCTGAGGTCCAGGTGCCGGGTTTGTTTGTTTTTTAATTACACCACATAGCTGGATGAGCCGCTTCTTGTTGCTTGTTTTTGTTGCTACTAGGGTTGTGTCACTTGTGAATTTTATCAGCTTCAAGGGCCGCAAAATGTCTACTTGTTGACATTAAAGGAATAGAGGAGAAGAGCAAATACACTTCATGTAAGAGCCTCAGTGCATTTTTGTCTGCTTGTTTTTTTCTCCCAAATATAGTCACCTGACAATTACCGCCTATCAGCTACTGATGAGGGAGGTTTATAAATTTAGCATAGACATCCAGCATTAAAAAGCCAGTTTACATCCCAATGGGTTAGTTTTAGGAAGGTTAGAAAATGAGTACTATTTACTGTGGATCAGCATAGACTGCATATTTCTCATATTTCTGTTTGGTAGATGCCATCAATGCAGAGTAACTTACAAAGAGAAAGGAGGTTGCAGTTTTCATTCATCTTATTTAAGCAACTGGGCAGTTGAGTGTTACAGGCATCACTTGAGGACCAGGTACATGCAGCTTACCTGGGATGGTTGGGAACTTATTATAATATTATTATGTTTTTTTTTTATGTTTTTTTTTTTTTTTTTATTACAACGAAGGTGTTTAGGAGGGAAGATGAGAACAGAACAGTTTACAGTCCTGCATCAGGTCAGAATACAGTACATTGTTATTAGTCCAAAAGATTTTGCGATCGCATTAACAGATAAGTTCTGGGGAACTAAACTAAAAGAATAGCTGTGTATTGTTTATGAATAGCATTAAGCAATTAGTTTTCTCCTTTAATATGAGATAATTGGAAGTACACCTAATTTAAATAACAACGATTTTGCACATACAACCCGGATTCCGGAAAAGTTTTGTAAATTTGAACAGAAAAAAAAAACTAAAAGACTTGCCTATTTACATGAGCCAATATTTTATTTATAATATATATATTTCTCAATAGAACATAGAGAACATAACAAATATTTAAACTGCGAAGTGACTGAGAAATGGCTACATGTCTCACAAAAGTTGGGATCGGGGCAACAAAGGCCTGAAAAAGCAAGACATTTTGAAAAGATTTAGCTGGGCAAACATCTAGCATCAGGTCTGTATCATGATTAACTATAAAAAAGAAGTCTTATAAAGGCAGAGTCTTTTAGAATTAAAGGTGAGTAGAGGCTCTCCAATCTGTGAAAGAGTGCGTAAAAAGATTGTGGAATATTTTAAAAACAATGTTCCTCACCGTCAAATTGCAAAGGCTTTGCATCATCTACAGTACAGTGTGTACAGTGTCTACATCAATCTTTGTGTGTAAGGGACAAGGCTGAAGACCTATGTTGGATGCCCCTCAGATGACACTGCATCACCCGGCATGATTGTTATTGACATTACTAAATGGGCCCAGGAATACTTCTAGAAACCAGTCCGCCGTGCCATCTGCAGATATCTATTGAAGCTCTATCATGCAAAAGGGAAACCGTATGTGAACATGATCCAGAAGCGACGTCTTGTCCTGTGGACCAAGGCTCGTTTAAAATGAACTGTGTCAAAGTGGAAAAGTGCTCTATAGTCAGACGAGTCCAAATTTGACATTCTTGTTGGAAATCACAGACGCCATGTTCTCCCCTTACAGCGTGTTGTCAGAGCTCAGTTTCAAAAGCCAGCATCTCTATGCATGTTGTGCATAAGTCAGATTCTAATTTTATTTGTCACATACACAGCCATACACAGAATGATATGCAGTGAAATGCTTAAACGATCGCCCGTGACCATAATAGGAAATAAATATGAAATAAATTAAGAAATAAAATGTAGGAAAAAACTTTAAGTAAAGAAAAATATATTTATAGAAGATAAAACAAAATATAAAATAAAGAAAAACCTATGGTAGCTATACAAATACAGGAAAATTTATATATTTTTTCTGCACAAATATAGAAACTTTAGTGGAAATGAAGTCAAATTCTAACACCAAAGCTCCAGAAACTCATAGCGTCAATACCCAGACATTTTTTAGAAGAAAACATGCCTCTGTCCCAACTTTTTTCAGACCTGCATCAAATTTTAAATGAGCTCATTTTGTACATAAAATTGTAATTGTAACATTTATTATGTTCTCTATGTTATATCCTGAGTAAAATATTGGCTCATGTGTTTTGAAAGTTTTTTTTTAGTTGTTATTTTATTCAAATAATAATAATAAAAAAACATTCCACATTTTCCAGAATTCAGGTATACTAATTGCACTTGCATAAGCAATTACTTGAGTAGCCTAGCAAAAAGCGATTTAAATATAAAGGAACTAATTTAATTAATTGTAAATTTATCAGTTTAGTTTGAATACATTTCCTGTATATTTACATTCTATGATTGCATCCAAATTTAGTAGGAGTGTGATTCATTCTTGGTAAATCATTGCTTTCCTGTGTCCACCATTTACCTGAAGAATTTGGAAGGAATGTGAAGAACTATAGTGACACTATGTTTCCTCCCAACATCCTGTGCAAGTCACCGTAACTTCTACCTGAATAAGAAGACTGGCATAAATATACACAATTCCAGCATTTTCTGACAATGATGTCTTCGTTTAGGTATCACCAATAATATCTAGTATTTACCCGGCTTTTGTTTAAACTCATAACACATGAGATATTAGTTTTAAAAAAAAATGTAAAAAAAGAATTCTAACTAAATGTGGTCAGTGACCACTTGCGTTTATTTCAATAAGCAAATCACATAAAGAACATGGGTTTTTGCATGGTCTTCTGGCTTGGAATTTATTATAGTTTCTACAGTTTTCAGCAGTGTTTGAACCTTTTTATTGATTTTTATATATACACACACGGACAAAATTGTTGGTACCCTTCGGTCAATGAAAGAAAAACTCACAATGGTCACAGAAATAACTTTAATCTGACAAAAGTCATAATAAATAAGAATTCTATGAATGTTAACCAATGAAAGTCAGACATTGCTTTTCAACCATGCTTCAACTGAATTATAAATAAAAATGAACTCATGGAACAGGCCTGGACAAAAATGATGGTACCCCTAACTTAATAGTTTGTTGCACAACCTTTTGAGGCAATCACTCCAATCAAACGATTCCTGTAACTGTCAATGAGACTTCTGCACCTCTCTGCAAGTATTTTGGCCCACTCCTCATGAGCAAGCTGCTCCAGTTATTTCCAGACGGCATGTTTCAGCTCCTTCCAAAGATGCTCAATAGGATTGAGGTCAGGGCTCATAGAAGGCCACTTTAGAATAGTCCAATGTTTTCCTCTTAGCCATTCTTGGTGTTTTTAGCTGTGTGTTTTGGGTCATTGTCCTGTTGCAAGACCCATGACCTGCGACTGAGACTCAGCTTTCTGACACTGGCCAGCACATTTCTCTCTAGAATCCCTTGAAAGTCTTGAGATTTCATTGTACCCTGCACAGATTCAAGACACCCTGTGCCAGATGCAGCAAAGCAGCCCCAGAACATAACAGAGCCTCCTCCATGTTTCACAGTAGGGACAGTGTTCTTTTCTTGATATGCTTCATTTTTCCGTCTGTGAACATAGAGCTGATGTGCCTTGGCAAAAAGTTCCATTTTTGTCTCATCTGTCCATAGGACATTCTCCCAGAAGCTTTGTGGCTTGACAACATGTAGTTTGGCATATTCCAGTCTGGCTTTTTTATGATTTGTTTTCAACAATGGTGTCCTCCTTGGTCGTCTCCCATGTAGTCCACTTTGGCTCAAACAACGACGGATGGTGCGATCTGA
Source organism: Clarias fuscus (assembly GCA_030347435.1). Taxonomy (NCBI): domain Eukaryota; kingdom Metazoa; phylum Chordata; class Actinopteri; order Siluriformes; family Clariidae; genus Clarias; species Clarias fuscus. The sequence goes on along the minus strand of CM059211.1, from coordinate 11,575,720 downwards.
CACTGATGTTCCTTGAGCATGAAGTTCACCTTGGATCTCTTTAGAAGTCTTTCTGGGCTCTTTTGTTACCATTCGGATTATCCGTCTCTTTGATTTGTCATCGATTTTCCTCCTGCGGCCACGTCCAGGGAGGTTGGCTACAGTCCCATGGATCTTAAATTTCTGAATAATATGTGCAACTGTAGTCACAGGAACATCTAGCTGCTTGGAAATGGTCTTATAGCCTTTACCTTTAACATGCTTGTCTATAATTTTCTTTCGAATCTCCTGAGACAACTCTTTCCTTCGCTTCCTCTGGTCCATGTTGAGTGTGGTACATACCATGTCACCAAACCACACAGTGACTACCTGGAGCCCTATATATAGGCCCACTGACTGATTACAAGATTGTAGACACCTGTGATGCTAATTAGTGGACACACCTTGAATTAACATGTCCCTTTGGTCACATTATTTTCAATATTTTCTAGGGGTACCATCATTTTTGTCCAGGCCTGTTCCATGTGTTTATTTTTTAAAATAATTCAGTTGAAGCATGGTTGAAAAGCAATGTCTGACTTTCATTGGCTAACATTCATAGAATTTTTTTTTTATTATTACTTTTGTCAGATTAAAGTTATTTATGTGACCATTGTGAGTTTTTCTTTCATTGCCCGAAGGGTACCAACAATTTTGTCCACGTGTGTATACAGTATACTGTAGGAATTCCTGAGACTGGACTAATCACTCTTTGATTGCAGGGAAACAAATTGGGGAGCTAGCCATTTCAGTGAACCCCACGAGTGCTGAAAGCCACCAGTGGTAAGTGTTTACATGCGAGTCTATCAAACAAAAGACATTTCCTCATCCTGTTGATTTGTTGTGTCGTTTTATCGGTCAGTTGTTTCAAACAATAACAGTGCTCCATGTGGGGCAGGTTATGCATGAGTATGATGTAATATTTTAGGTCTGGATCGCATTTTTCTTCTTATTAAAGATGCAAGCAATCATACATTTTGAGAATTTAAAGAAAACACACAGATAAAGATAAAAAATATCCCGGAGTCTAGCAAACATACAGTAGCGGTAAACAGTGTGACCAGTGAGGGTTTTTTATTAACAACATGAGTGCTGAGAAAGGTCAGGGAAATGTATATATGCATTCTTCATGTATACTATGAGTCAAATGTTTGGACACACCTTCTACCTTCATGGTCTGTCCTGAATTTTATTTCTTTGCCTGCAATACTGAAGGCATCAAAAATACTGTATGCAACATTTCCTTTGAAGTCTTGATATCAAGATGTGTCTCCTACATAACGGCTCTAATCTGAGAAGCAGTAAATTGCTCAGTTCTGATTTCTGAGGCTGGTAACTGGTAAAAAAAAATGAACTTCTTACAGAGGTTTGGTCTTGCTCTCCTGGGTTGGTCTTCAAGTGAGCCAGTTTCATCACGGTGCTTAATGGGTTTTGCAAATGCACTTGACAATACCCTTCTTGCAAGAACTGTTCCCAAACAGCTGACCTTCGTGCCTTAAAACAACAACTGAGTGTTGTTGCTGTTGTTGATACTTAATTAATTATTTACTCAATTAATTTATTGATTGATTAATTGATTAATTAATTGGTTACATGCAATGCAGACGCTTTCTACTGCTAGAGGAAACCTCGTTTTGAACAGAAAAGTGTTTACCATTCGAATATCACAAGCGTGAATGACGATGGGGCCAAGCCCGTCATTGGCCAGGAAAAGCAAAATTCTGAAAAAATGTTATGTCTATAAAAGATGCTTTGTTTTTCCCAAATTTCTGCTGAAATATAAGCAATAAAAAAGCGAGTAGGAAACATTACTACAAAGTATTTATTTAAATCACCACCAATACTGTAAGCTTTTAAACTAAAATGAATAATGAAAAGTCAGACAAACGCTATTAAACCAGTGTGGTTGAACCAAATGGTATACATAAAATTTCTATAACAACACAGCTCTCTGACAGTTCAGTGGTATTTGGATAGTGCTTTTATGAGCGAGCATTGTCATTTGGCAGCTTTAAGCTTTTCATTTTCATCTGGGGAATATTGGATAGTGCAATAATAAAAAATAAATAAAAATCCTTGGGCCAAGAAAAAAAATCCTTTTTATAACTGTGTACTATTTGTTTAGAAATTGCAGTTGTGTAGCCAGGAACCTGAGACTTATGAGCAAGAAATGAACATGACATCAGAGATATTTAAATGTTTATTATAGTTTTAACATAAAGTTTGTTTTGTTGATTAGTTATTAAGTGGTCAGTGAGAGGAAACATGCCACCCTAAGGCTATCATGCTCAATAACAATAAGAACTTATTAGCTGGAAAATGGTCTATTTACTTCAGGACAATAGTGATGGCTGTGCATTCAGTATGATGCAACTTTAGATCAATTATGTTATGTTGCTGTGCTACTTCTGATTTGTAGTCTCTTTTATATCAACAGCTCATTCCACAATGAATTCAAATTACCACATAAATTAAGGCTAATAATGAACAGATTACAAAGCACAATATTTAACCGAAATGAGACAAACATATAATCATTAATGTGGGGAAACTATATATTGGGTAAGATTTATTTGACTATTTATGGAAAGCATCTTTGTGGTCAGCACAATTTTTTTTTTTTTTTTTTAATGTTTTTCCAGTCAAAGGATCATAGCTAGCAAACCCTGCTAACAACCTGGTGCCAGACATTTTTGGTCTTGCTTTCCTGGGATGGTCTTCATGAAAGCCAGTTTCATTACGGTGCTTGATGGGTTTTGCAAATGCACTTGACAATACTGTTCTTGCCAGAACTGTTCCAGAAAGGCTGACCTATTGTTGTTGTTACATAATTACCTAATTCCATATGTGCTATTTCATGGTTTTGAAATCCCCAGTATTGTAGTAGAATGTTGAAAATAAATCACTAAACAAAAACAAAGAAATTTGCAAGTGATCCCAATCTTTTGAGCAGTAGTGTAAATAGTAAGCCTAGTACCTAAGACCTATTTATATAAAAGTTTGGAAATGTTGTGTCTTCTGAGTAAATTCACAAAAAGAACAAAATTGCCAGGAAGAAAGACATGAGTCAATCTTTGTGTAAGGATGAAATATTGTTGTGATTCTATGAAAGTAATTAGTTACATTCCTTCTCAAACAGTGACTTTCTTACTCTCTTGCTCTCTCGCTGTCTCTCTCTCTCTCTCTCTCTCTCTCTCTCTCTATATATATATATATATATATATATATATCTGCACTCTGGATATAATCTTAAAGCTTTTGTTGGCCACACTGTCTTATCAGCTCTTTCTGTTAAAGGCTACCATCTCCCCAGTCATTGGTGTGCAGGTGTGAATGTGTTACATCAGTTTATTAATTTTTAATTTAGACCAATACTCTAAGGAAGGTGAAAGAGTTTATCAAGTAAATCATTACTGGTGACGAGACATGGATTCAACAGTACAAGCCTGAGAGTAAATATATGGACGTGAGAGTATGGAATGGAAACGTCCTCAAACGCCGTCAAGAAAAAGTTAAAAGTCAACAATCAGCTAGAAAATTTCCTTTGATTCACAAGGGCCAGAATTGGGACGTTATCAGGAAAACGTTCAACAATCAACAGTGCTCGTTACGGTGAGATGCTTATTGAAGAGCAGAAGCCTAAGGCCCCCATTCCACTAAGCCAAAGTTGCTACTGACCTCTCCTGACGTCGCACGATTTAAAAGAAGTCGTTGAAGTCGCTACCAGTTCGGATATTTTTATAAGCGTACTAGCATTCTTCAGAACAAATTCGTAAGGACATAAACGACTGTACAACGCATTTTGACACGAGCAATAAGGACGTGTTATCGACATAATAATGTTTCAATAGCCGGCTGTTAAATAATTTAACAATGTTCTACTGAGCCCTAAATGACTGATTATGAAACTGTACCGTCACTACCGACATAAAACAAAATTAAAACATTAATGACTATTTCGAACTGTTATAGAGGTGTTAACAATATGATACTGACTTCATATTGTCCCTATGCTATTTTTTTTTTTGTTTTTTGTTTTTTTGTGATCTGAGTATATTATGAGTGAAATAAAGCATTGGCGCACACTTTCACTTTGCAAAAGGCAGCGTTTATTTAGCGAGTATATATTTGTGTTTTGTTGTTTTTCTGGTGTATTATTATTGATTTTCCATTTCGTTTGCTTTGCAAAAGTTGTCACTCTTAATGACTAAAATAAAGCTGTTTATATGGTTGGACACTTTTATCTGCCTTTTGATTAAAATGCTGCAACATTAAACGCGAGTGCCGATGTGAGCAGTTTTATTAGAGTCATAATATACTTGGATCACAAAAAGTGGCAACTTTTGCAAAGCAGACGAAACGTAATTTTAATAATAGAAAACTGAAAACAACATAGCACAAATATACCTTTGCTAAACAGTGCCTTTTGAAAAGTGAAACTGCTCGCCATAGTGAGCAGCTTTATTTCAGTCATAAATTCACAGCCACATTCCTGCCGTTCATGGTCAAATAATTATTTAATGCTGGACACAAGCAGTAAAAATAGAATACAATTATTATTAAAATATAATAATTATTATTATTTGAATAATAATTTTTAAAAAGCCTGAAACACCTTGTGTGGATTTATGCGACGAGACATTTTCTCGGGACAAGAATTTTACATTGATATTGAAGATTTTATTTTGGCATTAGCAAACCACCACCTCCACACACAACCCCGCCCTCTCGTATTTATGGGTTGCTACAATATTATTTCATGCACAAAAAACACTTGCAAAAAGGAAAAAATGATTGACAAAGCTGGCTCCACTTTGTTCTCTCCAAGTGAAGAATAATATTTGCGTAATCCCGTTGTACTTAACACATTTACAGCTGTATGAAGACATCAATCACACACAAACACTGCACGCAGATGCACCTGCTGTAACATCGGAGGCAGTGATGTATTATTATCCAAAGAGGGAAATACATGTCAGTATTTACTGTGAAATTGACATATTTACATTGAGTTTAATCATGTGGCACTTTTAATATTCATAAGATATTCAAAGGTTAATAAACATGATTAAGTAAAAAAAAAAAAGACGTTACCCTCATTGTTATTATTAATAGCGGTAGTAGTAGTAATAGTAATGCTGCTGTTATTGTTATTATTATTATTATTATTAATACTACTTTTGCTTTGTGCTTTCCTTCTCTAGTAATTTTCATCCCTAGTGTCACTTTATGTTTCACTGCACAGTTAAATGTGTATATAATTTTATGTGTTTTTATTTTGTGACTTGATTCTGAGCTTCGGCAGTATGAGTGTATGAAGGAGCCGTCATATATTACACATACTATTACGTGTGTTTTGGAGGATTCTCTCTCAATCAAATGTGTTATCCCATGAATGCATGAATCCCATGAATTGCTGTGAATGTAAATAGTGATGCACTGTTTTGTGTATGATTAAACTCAATGCAGATATTGTAATTTTCTCTCTCCTCCTAGAAAACAGAACCTGAGCTATGCAGGGTAAGGTGTATGGTGTTTGTGCGGTAGGGGCATTGTGTGCGTGTACGTGCAAAACCATGCCCTTATTTTCAAAATCTCACTCCAAGCTATTCTGAAAAGCTATGCCACATATATTTTAGGAATGAGAATTCTATGGTAGATTTGTCATCAGATTTTATTATGAAATTAACTGAAATTACCAAACCACATATATTTTAGATTGCAACGTTTTTATTGTGCATCGGACTTTAACATGTAATATATCTTTCAGTCGTGTTTAATCGACTGTTCTCCTTAAATTAGGAATTTTGGCTGCCGAATGCCAATAGGTAAGAAGGCAATAAAAACTGATGGGCATAAAATCAATAATGGTTCGCTTATGAATGGATACCAAGGCATGAACGAGTGAACGAGGGAGCAGACATTAATTTTTATTTTTTTACTGAAATTTTCAAACTTGCGCTAATTTTCCTCTCGACATTAACAACGTTGACAAACACGTCAGAATTCATACAGGGCTCGAAAGAGGCTGAAGTTCTCCAGTGGTCTTAACGAATTTGCATCGAATTGTGAGTTACTGTAGATTCGGGAACAAATTCGGCTCAGTGGAAGGGGGCCTAAACTTTGGATTACACGCATGGGACTGCTATCCAAAGGTGGTGATCTTGCCTGACAATGTACGTCCGCACACCTCCACCCACACTGTCGAGACTCTGCAAAAACTTCATTTTGAGGTGTTGAAGGATCCTCCCTATAGTCACGATCTAGCTCTACGAGGACGAGGGTTCACTTCTGATGAAGAAGTGAAGGCAGCGGGGCATTCTTAGTTTGCAGCTCAGCCTAAAATATTTTTTAACAAGGAAACTTGTTTGCAGACGGACAAGTATATTGAAAAACGAGGATTATGTCGAACAATAATGACATAATTTGTCTTTTCTAAAACTTAATTAAAATTAATTCTACAGCCAGAGTGCAGATGATAATTTTTGACTCACCGTCGTACATAAAGACAGTAGGCACATATCTGTATCTGCAAAGCTGTGAATGCTTCATCCTTCATCAAATCCTACTCATGTCTTGACATGAGCATTCACTTCTCCAAATTTATGAACCGAGTCTGTGAACACTTGGGTTGCACAAAGTCATTCAGTTTCTTTGGTCTCACAGCTGAACAATTGAAACAATGTTTCCCAATGAACACACAGCTCAAGAGGCTTAAGCAGAATTGGATATTGTGATGACAGACATTAGGGTAGATATACTATAATAATAATAAAACATGCTTAAATGTTATGGTAAATAGCTGTTACATAGACCAGTTCATGTTTATTTTGAGCTGCTGTGTGATTTGGTTTGGTACATGCTTTTTTATTGAACAGATGCCAAACCAGCTGCATGTCTAATCAAAGTATAAGTTGTTTTGTACCTGGCAGTGTAGAGAGAATGGCTCAGTAAATGAGGATAATTTAGGTCAAAATCATCAAGTCCTGTATTTGCCCATACATTCGTGAATTCTCAACCTTTTTGCTTCATTCTGAATACTTCTGCTGTTGTACAATAAATAGTTCTCGTTCAAAAAGGTTAATGCTGTAATGTATACACGTCAATCTGTGACTGACATTATTATAACAATAATATTTACTCTTCTGTATTGATTTAGTATACTATGCAATTTGCATTCTCTATTAATTTTATTTTATTACAATTGGTTATTTTCATTCAGTGTCCTGCACAGTTGTTGCTGGTGCTGATGAGTGGTAAAATTATGTAGTATATGGTTCCAGAAACTTGTAGATTCTTCATGAGGCATATTGAAGCTGGTAATTTCTTTTGTTGTTGTGTCTTTCCTCTGAAACTAGTCACTAATTTAATTTACATTTGCCCATATTAGTTTTTCTTGACTATTAGTTAGATACTGTAGAATCTGCCATATTCTCTTCGCAGTTCCTTTATAAAATAATTTGTATTATATGTACCACTGTGGGCTTCTAAGGCACATAGCCAGTTGTTGTACCCACAAACTTTAGTCCTTGCTTGTTTCTTTCTATTACAAAAGTTCTCTGTTTCACTGGACTCACTCTAATGGCGAAAAAAAAAAAATCACTTCCCTCTGTCAAACAGCCCTTTTGAGCTCAGACACAATCAAAGACATTCTGATTGAAAAATGCTTCGCCCCCTCCACCAAGCATTTTTTTACTTTCCCAAGTTATATTTAAGAATCTCAACCTGAAACAGTTGCTGTGTTTGACCTAAAATTATCAACCAGCTCTTCTGGATAAGAATCTCCAACTGAATATAGAGAAGACAATGATTAAATGTTAGGTTACAAAATATTAGATACTAAGTGGTTAGTTTAAAAATGATCGATGACAAAGACATTAAGTTCATAAAGACAAATGTCTATTGGTAATATAGTGACTATTGTTAATACAGCCAGAAAAAATGCCACAACTTCATTGTGTTTCCATGCTGCCCTGATGTTTCTTTTAATCATGTTGTTTAGTAGTAATTGAAACTATCTTAGGGGTGTTTTGTGGACATTCTAATAGTATTTGTCTATGTATGTTGACTAAAGGGATAGCATCTTTTTTTAATTTAAATATTATCAATAGATCAATATGTCTATTATTGTGTAGGTCCCCTTTGTGCCAGAAAATCAGCAGTAGAGTATATCCACATGAATCGCCGGACCCAAGGTTTCTTGTTCAGAGCTTTATATTGCAATAGCTGGCTTGCCTTTTCCCCCGTAGTCCATCCTGAAGCCATTTGCAGGTAAACAAAACGCATACAGGTGTCTGCATGATATAAAGGAAAATGTGATTCATTTGGACCAGGCCACCACACAGGTTTTCGCAATGGGCTAGGGATACAGTTAAGAATCTTTTTCTCTTTGCCAACTTATTTAGCAATTTATGCTGCAGCCGGCCTTTGCTCTGCATGCACATCAATGTTTTTGAATTTTCACTGTTCACCAGTTGTCCTTTCTCAAACTTTTGGGTAGGTACTAATCCCTGAATACTCCACACACCTCACAAGACCTGCCATTTTGGAGATCCTCTCACTCAGTCGTCTAGTCATTTGTCAAAGTCACTCACACCCTTATACTTAGCCATTTTTCCTACTTTCCTTCTTAACAAATCAACTTTAAAAACTCACTGTTCACTTGTTGCCAGATATATTCCACTCCTTGATAGGTGCGAGATAATCACTGTTACTCCATAGTAACAGTAATCCACTGTTCACTTCACCCTCAGTGGAATTGTTGTTTTAGCTGATTGGTTTATATAAAAATTGGGTACGCACCTTACATTCTTGTTCTTGAATGACAGAAGTGAAACCATATGGCATATTCTGTCATGGTATTCCATCTGCATCAAGGTTCAGTGTGTTATGAAATCTGAGATGCTTTTCTGCTAACCATGATTATAAGTAGTGGTTATTCAACCTGCTGTAGACTACCAGTTAGCTCAACTAGTATGTCCTTTATCCTCTAACCTCTCACATGATCAATACACAGAACCATTTTGCACACTTTGTGTGTTAATATCAGAGGAGATCAGCAGATACAGACAAAGTCAAAGCAGCCATTGTTGCACAACTTCCATGCAAAGTTAAATTCACAGAGATCACATTTTTCTCTACTTTTGGTATGTGATCATTGACTGACTATGTTCAACTTTATCTGCATTTTGTGTATTGCATTTGATTTTGATTATCATTGCATATACTGCTCTTAAGATATTGTCAGTGCTCAGTGCTGGCTCTCCATTGGCTGGTCCTGGAGCAACCTCACTAACGCATCGTTATTTTACCAGTGCATTCAGTGCAGCAATGTCCTCCACCATGCACTGTGGTTTGCCCTTCTATGATGTAATGAGTCTGTAGACTTATGTATAGAATTTTTTAGAATTTTCTTTCTGCATTTTGGCATTCATGCAAAGTGCGTTTTAGGTCACTGAAAGCAGATCTTTTGGATAGCTCTTTTCAGAGTGAAGATGCTTTTTATGTCAAAGTGTGACGTTCCCAGTAACGGGTCTTCTCATCTGAGAAACCAACATGGCTTTACTTTTAGGTTTATAGCAGCACCTGTTCACCTTTGCTTGTTTTTGCTTTCATGTAAACGGTTTTAAGAAAGAAGGAGGAAGAACCCTGTTTAAAAAAAAAAAAACTTTTGTGTACTTGTAGACTGAGGTTTGTGTGTGTGTGTGTGTGTGTGTGTGTGTGTGTGTGTGTGTGTGTGTGTGTGTGTGTGTGTGTGTGATTTGTGTATTATTTGTGTATTATTTGTACAATTGCGTGTTCATATTTATCCTCTCTTGGCATTTTGAAGGAGTTATAATAAAGATTTTCCTCTTATCCCTGTAACTTTATTTAGTACATCTAAAGCTCTCGGCATTGGGCTCCTCCATTCCCTTAGCCTAGGATTAACAAAAAGACTTCAAAATTACCTCAAGGGTAATAGCAGACTCATTTTCCTGTAAATGCAGTTTTCTTTTGTTTCCAACATCTTGTCTGCATGTTTATGGTGTATGTTCAGCTTTAGAGGAGCCCTAGCTATGAGCAGCTTTCATTAATTATGCTTTATTGTGGCTTACGACTCTTTAAATTTTCACCCTTAAAAGGGGACTGGTGTGTTACACCTGACCACCAACTTGCATGATACATTTGTCCCCTCACAAATGTATGTAATTTAACGGAAGTGTTCGATCCTACTTGTGTGTGAATTGGCGCAGGTTGAGCCTCAGGCAGTACGGGGAAAGACTTGTGTACACAAAGTTAGAGTTAGAAACCGTTCCTGCACGTCTAACTGAGGTTCTCTGTTCTTGAAGTAGATGTGTAATGAATCCTCCTCTCCCCATTCACCAGATTTGTCTTAATCCCCTTTGTTATCATTTGCTGGCTTGAAGGATACGGGCTTGCATAACGTGTTGGCAGAAACAACTCCAGTGTCATTCATCCGTTTTTATTACTAGTTCACACGCTTCATCGTTCATGTCAATCTCAGTACCTTTTGCGCTGTTTGCATGTGAGCTTGAGTGTGAGCATGCGCTTGTGTAAGGGGGTGTTGGGGTGTGTGTGTGTGTGTGTGTGTTGTATGTGTGTGTGTGTGCTTTAAGTACATGGGGGAAATATCGGAACTTCTACAGTATATAGGAGAATAACTCTCAACTGGCGACTCGGACTTTCACCGAGTTTCATTCACAGTCTTTTCTTACTTATTCCTCTTGAAGAGGTGGGAGTGCATCAAGTCAGGTCCATAAGTATTTGTACAGTGATCATTTTTGTAATTGCGCCTCTGTAACACCACAACAATGGATTTGACATTAAGCAATCAAGATGGTATTAAAATGTAGCCTTTAATTCTAGTGGTTTAACAGAATATTGTATTATTTGTTTAGGAAATACAGCCATTTTTTTACAGTCTCTGCATGAATCTCAAAAGAGTATAAAACAAACTGTATATAAAGTTTTCCTTTTCTGTAGCAAACAACTCTCACCTTTCCAAGTGTAGTATTTGCCAAAGGCCTAAGACAAAACACCTCTATCTTTAAAATCTTGCAAACTTCCTATCTCTCTACCCCACTATATAATTACATAATATTCCTTGTGTCTGTGTGCATGTGATTGTGCATAGGTGTGTGTTTCAAATGAGGTACATAAATTGTTGGACGTTGAAAAGGTTATTTTTATTTTGACTATCTATCAAAGTATAGTTAAATAATGGATATAAGGTCACACTCCACTCTAATTTAAGGGTATTAACATCCAATGCATTTTAATGGTATAGGAAAGACAGGAGTGATGGGAATTGTGTATATAACTTTCAGGACAGCAGCTTTTTCTGAACTACTTTGTAGCAACTGCTATAGACATATACTCCACACTCATTCACAGGAACTTGTATTGTGCTGTTAAGAAAAAAAAGGAAAGAAAAACTTCTAATCATTAATATGTTGAAGGTCTTTTAAAGGAGTTTTTTAAACATTTGTGGTCTCCGTGCTTTTCAACAGTATCCTATATTTTCCATCAAAATAGACTTTTAAGAACCAAGAATAAATGGCAGTTTGTCTTAGCAAATTGACCAGAAAAGAAAGATAAGAAAAACATGATCAAAGATTAGATTAATCTTAAAAATACAAAACTCTGAATGTTATACGTTGTGTTTGGCCCCAAATTTTGTTTACATGGAAACCCCAAATTCCTAGGACATGCATCTCCCAAAATTGCGATGCATTTAGTCAGTTGAAAGATGTTTTGCAATTGGCTCAGACACCGTTGGGTCAGCACCCACCTGTACAGGCATTGCCAGAACATGAAAACTATGTGCTATGGTGTTCAGTATGAGCACTTCACAAACTAATTTTTTTTTAAAAAGGATCAAACAGAATTACCTCTGGGATTGTTGAGCAATGGTCTTTCTTTTTTTTCCCTCTATTATACATTCTGTGATAGGACAGTACATTAGTAATCATTTCTGGTATGTGTCTTCTCACTTCCTTCCAAATTTAATAGCAATGAATCATGTTGCGTCTACACATATTATTCATCCTTAAAATAATCTGGGAGATAGTGAAATTTGTTTTATTAACGCTACATTTGACACCACAAATAAGAGTGTGTGTTCATAGATCTCAACATTTATTGGACAGTTCACCATCCATGGTCTTGCCCAGATGTACTGTCTGAGTCTGTTTAAGATCCCTCGAATGGCTCATTCATTTGAATGATTAATGAATTATAAGCCAAGCCATTTTGCAAAGAAAAGGAACAGTGGGAAATTATTCAGAACAATTATGCAAGCATTTGGCATAGTTAATACAACAATTTGTAATGCTCTGGAAAAGAAATAAACAGAAACACCAGCAAATTCCACTGGTCAGGAGTGATTGTCTCACAATCCATCTTCGTAATAAGACTCCTGTATGCACAGGGGGAGCCAAGGCTAGTCCATCTGCTAGGATCCTGCAGAAGAGCGGCTGTAATATGTGTTGTTGAAATTGTCAATTCTGGTTATGATAGAAAGAAAGGTGTTTTTAATGTTATGACTGATATAATAGTATGTTGGAACATTTTTAGATATTTCTTTTAGTAACACTGCAAATGTTTCTTTGCTTCATCCCTTTATAAGAATTTATTTTACAATAATCAGAACCATTAACAAATCTATACATATAGTAAAACTGTAAAGTTGAAGTGTATGTACATTTGAAGATATCTGCGAGAGAAAAAAATTGGGGTGAGATAAGATGAGAAATAGAATACATCAAAATGTTTTTAGGATTTTTTCTCTGTCTGTCTGGTTTTTTTTTTTTTTTGTGCATGCATCATGTAAAAAGTACTTAACGAGTTTTAATGGGGTTTCACAGTTGTATTTGGCCTAGTTTGATGTAACATATAGGCTTTGTTTCATCGCAGTTGACCCACAGGAAGAGAAGATATGCTACTTTGAAATTTAAATTGAAAACGCATAGAAACATCATAAAAAATCGACCTGGGGAAAGAAATCTCTAGCTTATTCAAGGCACATTTAGTTAAAAATATAGCTGAGAATCTCTTCGCGTAATGTGTAGAGGCATTTTAATTGGGTTCAAATAAAGACTGATCTTAGTGTCCAGATTGGCCAAATCAAATTCTGTAAACCTGTGTCTGTTACCTTTGTCATGTCATGTTAGAACTTTAGTTTATTTAAAAAAAGAAGTCATTATTTACTCCTTGGCATAATCACAGGTTAAAGGAGACGTGCCAGAATGAGACACTACACTATTAAATGTTTTCTTTGGAAGTAAATGAATCAATTCTATCACAGTCACTTTTCACATTTTCATAATTCATGTAATACTGACAAGGTTCCAAGTGAACTGAGCCAATGACTGATGTAGCTCTTGGATAATACAGTGTGGTAGTCACTACCCCATCAGAGCTTTCTTGGGTGGGGGGGGAGCTTTCCTTCCCTCTTTGCAGAAATCTGAGCTCTGCACCAAGACAACCTCCGCCATCAAATACGCTGTCTCTTACATGTACACACGTGCACATAAGTATATTCATAGAAATTGAGTCCCCTATGCTTGCCACCTCCATTTCTGTGACTGACAGTGTTTTCATCTCTTGATCCTGTGTTTAAAAACTGTTTGTGCTCAGGATGTACTGCTTGAAGGGGACTACCAGCAGGATTATCTTTGCTGTGGTGGTGAAGCTTTGATCACCTCATACCTCCCTCGCAAAATGTTCTATAACCGTGCCATTGAGCATGTGCATGCACACGTACACCAAATTCTGACTAGGCAGCCATGCTCTTTCAAGCCATGCAGTAGATAGACTCATAGAGTCATGGAGTATAGCCATCTCATGTGAGGAAGCATTACGATTAATGTCATTTGCTTAATAGTTTTTGGTCAGACTTGAAGTATAATGTGAAGGGATTTTGTGTGTGTATGCAAGTGGAGGGAGAGATTACTAAGCGTCTGCCTTTTCTTTTTGTCTCCTCAGGTATGCTATTCTGTGTGGACTTCTGTCAGAATATGAATCTATCCAGAATAAAATAAAGAATGGCTATCTCTTCAAAGTAAGTCTAATAAATATTCATTTATTGACATATTTGCTACTACTACTTTACTATGCTGGGGAAACGGTTTAATCTATATTGTGGGCAAGTAAACTTTGAGTAGATGAAGAGCGGCTCAGGCGGTTGAGGCTCTGGGTTACTAAACCACTGTTCTGTGCCGATAAAAGCGTCACAAGGGAAGGGAAATCCACTGATGACAAAAAGATAATCCCTGGACAGTGAAGAGACAGATTGAGATTAGGATGCCTTGGAAAGTTGTCCATTCATGTTGTGGCCTACCATCACTTGTTGAGGATTGCATAACAAAAAAAGACATGTTTCATAGGCACAGTGACAGAGAGACAAATAAGCCAGGAAGAGACAAGACTAGATAACGCTCAGTCTGAGTTATAGGCCAGAGTGTGTGATTCAATACTTCCCTGAATATTAACATGCATTTTTGTTCTGGAACTTCAGAGCAAGAATTAACAGGTCATGTAAGGTAATGTAATGTAATCTAATGAATTCTTTTGCTTTCTTCGTTTCTCCCAAATATCAGGATCATTTGGATATAGCCATTGATCTGAAGCCACAGGATCCGTTGTCTTATTACCTGCTGGGCCGCTGGTGCTATGCTGTGAGTAAAGACAGTTTATCCACTTGATCATTTTTTGTTAATTTTTTATGGTGCCAGAACAGGATTGTTTCACTTCTTCCTATTTTATATCCTGGGTTTTAGACCTAAATTCACTTTTTTGAGTCTAAGTTTTATTTTAAATGACAAAGCATTCAGAAATCAGAATTTTGTATTTGCAGCTCTTACAGGAGTGCCAGGAACAAAGTAAATGATTTAACAAAGATAAATGTACAATCATTGATGTGATAAAGCATTTTGGTAGGACAGTGTGATGTAATATTTAGAAAGGAGTCTATCAGCTTCAGTGCTTTGTAACAGTTTGGAGGTTTCCTTAGACAGGAAAGTCTTCAGGATCACAGTTTTGGTTTCTGTTTTTTTTTTTTTTTTTTTTTTATCATGATAAACTGCTTATTTCTTTGTGTTATAAACCTTAAGCGCAAATGACTGTTTACATCTCTGATAAGCAGTGACAAGACCCAGCATGTCTTGCAGATATTCTCCAACATTAAGTCATTCATTAATAAATGACAAAAAGTAATCTTTGGCAAATCATTGTGGTAAAAGTGTGGTAACAAACCTAAGGCCCCATGCAGTTAAACAAAATGTAGTACAGACATGTGAAGAATTTGAGAGGTTGTCACATGAAGGGAATGAATGACCAGTCTTGCACGTGGCAGATCATCCAGTATTTCCTCTAATACTGCAGTAGGTTTCCTTGTAACCTGCCACCCTATTACAGTAAGTCTATTTTGAAGGGATGTCCTGATTTTGGTAGTGTTATTGTAGCACCCTGTTTTCTTCACTTGTTAATGATTGCCTTCACAATGCCCCATAACCTTGTTCAGATTTGGCTGTGTGTACATCCTTATAAACTCATTTTTGGACCATGGCTTCAGCAGTCAGAAAATCCTAATGGAACAGCTGATCTTTATTTTGGGTTTATCATAATCACTTCATTAAATGAAAGATGTATAATAATTACTTTAAGTCATGGCTTTGAATGTAATTTGTTCATTTTTCAACACAGACACATGCCCCATTATAAAAGGGTGTGTCCTCTTTTACAACCAGGTTATTAAAAAAAAAAAAAAACAGGTTATTAAAATATATATCTTTTCTTTTTTTTCTAAAACATTTCTGTTTCTTTCTACACATATTATTGCATTAAAGTAAAAAGGGAAAGATCTGACATGATTTATCTTGGCTAAATTTTTTTGCATCATCAAAACCTGCAAATTTACAAGGGAGTGCAGATTTGTAATCCAATGAGCGTATGGAGAAGTAGCTGGAAATGACTTGTCATTACTGCTGTCTAACACCAATTTGCACAGTATTATTATTATTGCACAAAGCCCTAGTGTTAAGCCTGACGTACATCTGTACACCTTGTATTGCACCTTCTTACAGAGAACAAAGACAACTGTTCCAGCGCTGGATTTTTCCTGGAAATGAACTTAAACCTAGTCTGTCTGTCTGTGTCTGTGTTTGTGTTTGTCTGTGTCTGTGTCTGTGTTTGTGTGTGTGTGTGTGTGTGTGTGTGTGTGTGTGTGTGTGTGTTTGTTTGTTTGTTTGTTTGTTTGTTTGTTTGTTTGTTTGTTTGTTTGTTTGTGTGTGTGTGTGTGTGTGTGTGTGTGTGTGTGTGTGTGTGTGTGCGCGCGTGCATGTGCAATTCTGTTTAAGCAACAGTCTTATTGTTAAGAGTTTGAAATATCTAAAAGTTTTTATCACCGTCTCTGGTATTGATGAATATATGTTTCCTCTGTGCTTCTATGACTGTTTTCAGTGTTTTCATTTCTATAGTTGTTTTTATTCACTTCACCTTATGCTGATATGTTTCTCTGATAATGTACTTTTGCTGCAGTATACTACTTGTGCATTGTATAATACAGTATATAATTCATACAATAATTATATTTTTTAAACTGACATTATTTGAAGTATTTGTCAATTAGAGATAAGAAATGACTTTTCCTTCTTGTCATGTGTATATTCAGTTTTGAATATACAGTACTGTCCAGGTGCACAGTCCTGTAATGTGACCTTATTTTAAAGATCTGATTAAAGTCTGTTGTAAATTCCTTCCAAACCATGCATGTGTATGTTCTGTGTGTATGTGGATGGCTCTGTGTGCGTGTGCGCGTGCGTGTGTGTGTGTGTGTGCACGCAGGTGGCCCAGTGTACATGGATTGAAAGGAAAATTGCTGCTACATTGTTTGGGGAGCCTCCGAGCGCAACAGTCCAGGATGCCTTGCAGAACTTCCTGAAGGTAGGCCTCACTCTCAGAGTGGAAAAACTCAATCTGCAATCTTAAAGATGAGGCTTAGCGCTTAGGTCTTAATGCAGGTTTGTGCATGGTTTAAAAAAAAAATCAGCATAAAAAAAGTCAGTCATCATATTCGGATACCATTACATACAAAATACAAAAATAAGGAACTATGAGTAAAATGCACTAGACAGAACTGCATGTGCACAGAGCAGAGCTATTTTGTTAAAATTCAGCTAAAAAGCTGTTTGCTTTAATAATCACGTTAAAATGTAGAATCATAAGCCTTCGTTGCCATTATAAACTTTTTTTTTTTACAGTTGATTCCTATAATTTCAACAGTAAAGCCTCAATAGTGTAGCTTGTTGAATTTCTGGATCTTCCCACCATCTGCCTTGTGCAGGACTACAGAGGCCTGTTTGTGTAGTGATGAGTAGGTATTTACACCTGAATTGTGCCTGCAGCAAGTTAAAGAACAAACCCCAGGTATTTAACAGGATTTAATCTTTGTTCGCATATTTCATATGTTTATATAAAGAAATAAAATCACTCCTGGCCAGGACTCTCACTTCATCTTGCGTATCTCTCCCTTCGATTTTTATTTAAGCAGCATGTGTTGCAACTTGTTGCATCTCGTCTGGATGCCAGGAGCATCTGGCACGTCTCACTTTCTAACAAACACGTCCTGTGGCGTTATACCGCATCCCTTGGCTGTAGTTAGCTAGAAAAACAGAGCTTCAGCATCTGGAAACAGGTTCAGGGTGAAACTCTTCTAATATAACTAAAAAAAAAAAAAGTAAAGGTTGCCGACCAGCCTCCATTCATCTGAAATGTCAGTTAATCCCATCGTCCCTGCTCACAGCTACTCAGTCTGTTTAAGCCTGAAGTGAATGAGAAGATTATTTTTAAGACTCAGTCTGAATGAGAAGATCCTTTGTAAGACTGGGCTAAAGGAGGAGATCCTTTTCATCAACATCCATGAAGATCGGCTCCCTTCTTTCTTCAGCCAACAGAGGCGGTGTTGTACTGTATGTCGGACATACGTAATGTTTTAATGACTTAACTGACTGTTTAATTGGCTCTGATTTGAAGCATTAGGGTAACATTTCAAGCTTAATTCGTGGAATACACTTCAGTGCTTTGCTGTTTCCTTCTTGTGCCGTGGTTAAATCGATGCAAATATAGATAAGGTGATTGTTTATTTTGATGAATGGGCAAGCATCGGTGTGTCTCGTTAATCACCAAATCCTCAGGGTGTTTATACTAACCATTTAGCTTGCAAAAACTCTCCTAAGTCAAGTGTGTTTTTTTTCCATTACTATTTCACTGCTTTATCTTATCAAACAAAAACAAGACATGAAAAAAACATTGATTTGCAAATACTGAATCTGTGCATGAACAGTTCAACGCTCCAACAGGATTTAATCATAATACAGTAATCAGCTCTTCAATAGTATGTAGTGGGATTCTTTTAATGCGCTTTTTTGTTGTGCTTATTTCACAGGCAGAGGAGATATGTCCCAAGTACTCAAAGTCCAACTATGTGTTTTTAGCAAAGGTAAACGATTACAGACACACATCTCTTTGTACAGTATGTTGATGGCTTTTAATGCTTTTGATCCCTCAATGGTGATTTGTATTTCTTTGTTGATTTTTAGTGCTATAAAGACCTGGGCAAGAGGAACCAAGCCAAGATGATGTGTGATGCTGCATTTGAAATGAAAACAGTAACTAAAGAAGTGAGTTAATAAAGTGCATACAGTCCGGTCTATTTCTGTTTGTGTAAATTTCAGTTCTGGTCTGTACAAACTGTATTTCTGGTTCAAACCTTCTTCTTTTTTGTGTTGTCTGCCACAGGACGAGGACGCACAAAAGGAGCTGGACTCTCTTCTCATGTCACTTTAGTCTGAAGCACAAGACTCTGCATGTCTCTTCATGTCTCCTCTAGTTTTACTTGTGGTGATGGACTCATGAACATATGAGTGTAATTTTGACTCTCAATTTTTTTCCGATGAATATAGATGACATGACGTTAAAGACTACTGACCTTTGACTAATGATAATCTGCAACACAACAAACCATAAGACAATAGATCATGTTCTAAATTATCACGGATCAAAGTTCACTTGTGAATACATGACTGTTAATTTTTAAATATTTCTATCTTTATGCTGACTGCTGATGACTCTCAGTATTACGACAACTGGATTTTAATGAATGATAATCTTGCCTCACAGTATGTGACACATGTCAGATTAACACAAAAGTCATAGATTAAAAGATTCCTTCACTTAATTTTAGTACCTATATAGTTGTGGACAAAGCATGTATTTCTTAGCTGATTCACCAGAACAGTAAATAGGGCAGTGTCCCGGCCAGTCCCAGGCTTTTGTGACCAAGAATACTGACTCAGCTAAAAAAAATGGTAACTAATATACACCAATCAGCTAATTAACCTCATTTTTTTGGGATCACATTGTGCCACCTGGGCAGCTCTGCACAGCTTTGTCCAGCGCATCCCATGGATGCTCGATCAGATTGAAATGTGGGGAGTTTGGAGGTCAGATTGGCAGACTTGGGCTCTTTGCCTGCTGGGCCCTTTGAGTGACCGTGCACCACAGTCTGAGTGTTCTGGTGCTTTTTCTACTGTGGCCAGCATTGACTTTTTTTCACCAGTGGAATTGGGCGAGACGTGGGCATGGGTGATCCTTGGGTCCCGATAATCTTGTACTAAGTAGTCGAGGGTCAGTGTTCAGTTTACCTGTCAGTGGTCATAATGTTATGCGTGATCAGTGTAATATAATAGCGAAGCCGATAGATATATCCATTAATACAGATTAAAGAAATAAAACCGTCTATGATTATTATCTCCTTATAAAAGGTTTCTGATGTAGCACACCGTGTTCGCTCTCTCAACCCAAAAATAGTCTGTGAGATATGACGTTCTGTCATGGCATTCCACATTTCAGCACAAAGCCGACAAATGTTAACTCTTATTATGATAAGATGTTTGAAAGTTAACCTATGTCGGCTTTGTGCTGAAATTTTGTTGCTTCGTCCTGTCAGTCTTTCTCCCTACAGTATATCTCCTTATTCACATTAGGGTCTTTCACTCATTCCAAACATGCTTAATTACAGTCAATTACAGTTTACTGTTCACATTTGTTCTACAGACTTACACAAAAGATGATGGAACACTAATACCTATGCGGGTGCTGTGGTGGCGTAGCAGTACACGGTCAAAATTATTTTGGGATAGTGTCCAGGCTTCCCACGACCCTATACAGGAGAAGTTGCATAGAATATATATGAATTAATTAATTCCTTTGTCCCTTTTTTCTTGACTGTATGACCAATGTTCAGTGCAATCCATTACACTACTCTACATGTTAGCTTATCCTACCTTCCCTCTCTTTTCTATTTTTTCACATAGGTGGAAAAACTCAAATGGTTGTAAATTTTGAATCATTGGATAAATACTACAGTACATTTATTTGAGATCATATTAGATATGTTGATTTTAATTTCTTAATGTGTTTTTTCCCTATTTGTGTTCATGTCTGCCTGCAACTTGTTTCAGCAAACTAATTACTGAAACTGGAAAATGTTGAATTATTTTATTTTCATCTTGTTTTTCATGTAACAGGGTGGTGCTGATTAATATTTTTATACACAGTAATGATTTTAGCTTTACCCTGCAACAAATTATTAAAAGGAATATTGATGCTATTTTGATGATATTTTATCCTGTTTGTTTGACTGTTTGTTGTGAATATTATAAGTTATCATGCTTGCCCCAGCCTCATTCTTAGTCTTAGTTCCTGTTCTCTATCCCCGCATTTTCGTATATAGTTTGTCTGCGGAATGCTTTTTGAATATCTGCAACTATATCTGCCTGCACCTTCAATTCCAGACATAATCATTCTTGGCAACGGTGCTTCAAAATGTATGTATGTAGAAATTTACTAAACTCATAAAATGTGAAAGTTTTAGACATTGATAAAAGTCTGCTTTGTTTGAAGACCCATTATACCCAAATAGAAATGACATCATATGGCTCCCGTTCTTAGTATAGGCCGCATGAATAAATGTTTACAGAGATATCTGAATGTAACCGAGCCCTATATGTATACTTGACTCTTTTAGACCAGTCAATTCCACTAAAAGAGCAGATGAAATAAAATGCAGGCCTGCCAAAAATTAAAAGCTTCAGGATATACAATTTCTTTCTTTAGACAATAAAGAAAATATATATATATATATATATATATATATATATGTATATAACACTTGTACCCAAACACTGTCACATTCTGTAATTTGTTAACTTGATGAAAAAACTTTTTGTTTAATACTGCTCCTGAAAGTATGTGTAAGGATATTTTTTCATGTTATTGTATATGTTTAACATTTACCAAAGAAGTGTGCGTTGTGATAAATTATGTGAAGGGGTTTTTTTTTTCTCCAGCGACAGTGGTGTATAATTCATTGTATTGTAGGTTATTCTTTATAGTTCTTTGAAGTTCTTTAACATAGTATGTAATCTGTGAATCTGTTTCATTCCTCAGTTTTGAACTTTAAAGTAAACAAATAATTGTACACACAAAAAAAACATTTGTTCACTTTATAGCATTGAACACCCAAATGTGATTAATATATTACCCTCATTAAATTGGTAGAATATGCGTGATATATTCTCTCTGTTACATCCAAGGCTGTGATTGGTAACTGGTCTGAGTCATTTGCAATCAGTTGTCTTGATGAAAATAAAAAATATACTTGTTTACTCCGTAAAAGAAATCTATGTCTATTATCAATCAGAACTGTTTAAAGCCCTGGTCGAGTCTGAAAATCAAGAACAATCTGACAATAATATACAGAAACTAAAGCACAAAGGGCTTATGTTTATTACTGCTCTCTTCCATTTTATCTTTCTCTCATGCAATGGATATCTAGAACAGGATATGATTAAAGAGAGGCAGAGTTATTCATTGTCCAGACATGGTCTCCAACAGTTAAGCTTTTGACTGTAATTAATATGAAATGGTTTACTTTTTAATTTGTACGTTAATTAGTTGTAATGCCCTGTTTATTGTATTTGACATGATTTTTTCCTTTACCTTGTGATTTAAATTTTGTGATTATAACCCTAGACAGCTAGCACTGGGAAAATAATATACCAATTAAATTAAATAAATCCACACTAGAGAATAAGAATAAGAATAAAATTGCTAAGAATAAAAAACTAAGAATAAAATTGCAAAGAAGTATAAAATCTACAAATAAGATGCAGGGAATTATATAAGGACGGGTAGCCAAAAAATAGTGATTATTATGACTAAGTATTGCTATGTCCATATTTTATGTGTGCAATATAGATAAGAAGTGTGCAACGTTAGGCTGATGTAGTTGTAAATTTCTTACATGTGTAATGAATAAATATTCATGCGTATGGGGTCAAACTTGTGTGTTGTGGGTGTTGTGTGAGAGATGGAATCGGGTGGTCCATGGTGTTATCAGTGTTCAGGGCTTGAATAGCCTGCAGCAAGTTGGTCATTCTTGCTGTGTTGGCCTTCAGGGAGCGGAAGGACTTCCCTGACCACAACTGAGAAAAAAATCCATTATTTGAATGCCTGAGGTCTTTCACTATCTTCCTGTCCTTTAGTCTTGCACCACTTGCTGTAGATGGAGTGCAGGTCTGGGATCTCAGCAAAGATGTTTTCCAAACCTGGCTGCCATGCTTCCCATTATGATGTTCTCAGTGATACAGATGTAGAAATTCCTCAGCACCTTGGAGAGCAGTTTAAAGTCCTTGAAACATGTAAGGTGGTGAAAACATGGATGGGCCTTCTTCACAATGGTGTTGATGTGACAGGGTCGTGACATGTTCTGCATGATCCGAACACAGAGGTCTTGGAAAATCTATACTCCCACCACTGGCATTCTACTGATCATAAACAGCTGGTACTGTAGCTTCTCTCTTGTTTTGTGCTCAAATGCACTATCAACTCCTTTGACTTGCAGATGTTCGGGAAGAGCTTGTCCTCCTGTATCTCTTGATTAAAAGCCTATTCTGCTGACTTTTAATCTCCACCATATGGGGGGTTTCTCATTGTTATCAGTGTTCAGGCTGGGGGGGGGGGGGGGGGATGAGACATGTCTGGTCACTTGAGCTGCTTATGATTTGCAGTTTGGCAAGTTGAAATCCCAGGTCTTCCAGCTTGTTGGTGAGTAGTGGAGGATTTTTAGTGTTAAATGCTGTACTGTAGTCACCAAACAGCATGTTAACATACTGTAATGCTCTTTTCTGGTGTCCAGATGTTTTAGGGATGTGTGGACAGTATTCAAACAGTAACAGGTCCTGCTTTTCAGGAAGTAGTGATGAAGTGGTGATGAAGCCTCTGACCAACCTCCAGGGCCAACACATCTGAGGTCATGGCTACAGGGTGATACTCATTAAGGCAGACAGGTTTTCTTTGGGGCAGAAATGAGAAATGACTGTTTAAAGCCCATGGAGATTACTGATTGTGCCAGAGAAAGGTCTTACTGAACACTGTTGCTAGATGGTCAGCGCAGACTCTAAGCATCTAGGGTCTTAATTGGTGCCACAGGCTCCTAGACCCACAGTGATTCTAGTTTGTTCCCATAGCACTTCTTCACCTCCTTCACCACACTGTGCACACTTTATGATGCAGTTTTATTTTCCTCCATGTTTCCATTAGTAAGCCTTGCGTCACAGGAAGTGGTGTGAGATTTCAAAGCATTGGTGATGTTTTCTTTTTCCCCCCAAGACTTCTGGTTGGGAAATATTCTGATGTTTTTTTTTAGACAGTATAATTTGCCAGTTTCCTGATTAATCTTATAACAGCTTCCATAAACACAGTGATGTCATCAGAGCTGCATCAGAACATGTCCCAGTCTGTGTAATCCAGGGCATCTTACAACACAACAAGCACACGACCTCCCTTTGTACCGAAGTTTCGTGTTTCAGCCTTTGTTTGTATTTATTCATGTGGCACGGTCCAATTTCCAAAACATCAATCTGGCCCATGTTCTGTGAATTTTAGTTGTCTTTGAAGGGAGTGTATCAGTGGTCCAAGATCCTTTCATCCCTGGTTGGGAAGGTAACGTGCTGGTGAAAACTTGATGCTGCGCATCAGAGGTTGGCACTGTTTAATTCCCCCACCAGAGTGAGAGCAGCATCCCAGTGCTGAATCTGGTGTTGAACGAGTGTGTCATAGAGTTCACATAAGGCTGTGTCTGCCTGAGGTGAAATATAAAATGTTCTATGTAACTATGACTGATGTAAATTCCAGAGTAAGGGTATAATTTGATATTGGCACCAGCTGTTGTTTCATATCAAACACACACCACCTACTCTTTACTTTTCTTGACTCCACTGGTCCATGTGCTGGCAAAACAATGGCCACTCTGACTGGTTTGTGGCTTTGCAGCCCCAACATTGTATGTTCTGACACCATTTTATCGTAGCCAGCAACTTCAGCAGTGTGTGACACAGTAACTCTTCTGTCAAAGCAGAAGGGTTAGCCTTTGCTCCATACACACATCAATGAGCCTTGGGTGTCTATTACAATTTGGCCTTTGTTTAACACCATGGAATACTCACATTTGCTCATTTTTTCACTGCTTTAAAAACATCCAACACAGCCTACTAGATCCCACAGATGTCACTGTAATGGGAATTCGTTACCTGTCAGTGGTTTAAATTATTGTAATGATTTAACGATTGGTATATTTCAAGGGAGTAGTTTAACTCCTATGGAAATAATTCATTAAATTATTATTTTTTAAATGTATATTTTATGGGTTATATTTTAAGTGTTGTTGGTGCCATGTGGGCTGGTATCAGCATTTCATAAACAGCTGACCTTGGATGTTCATGCATAACAATTTCACTAAAGATGGTGCAGAATGGTGTGGAAAAGAAATGCATTGATTCTCTGGGCACAAATGAGTCAAAATGGGTCAGAACGTGTGACTGTTAATCATAGAAGAGGTCGGAGAAGAATGACCAGACTGATTCAGTAGTAAGTTAGTGGTTGAACTACTGATTGGAAGGTCATGAGTTCAAATCCCAGCACTGCCAAACTGCCACTTGAGCCTTTGAGCCCTTAACTGCTGAGTTGTATAAAATTTCACTCTGATTAAGGGCATCTGACAACTAATTGTAAATATAGGAAAGCCTGAGGCAGATACAACAGCAGAAAACTACACCAAGCTCCACTTCTGTCACAGGGTTACCAAAACCTTGAATACTAGTTTGAATACTGGGAAACGTTCCCCGGTTGTCCTTTACTTAGTGATGGTCTGAATGCCCTTCCACATGTGCCACATGTCTGCGCAGGTCATTCTTTCATCTCAGAAATATTTCCGAGGTAAAGAATATATTGTCACTATATGATGCAGAAGAATTAGTTCATGCTTTTATCAACTCTAGGTTGAACTATTGTAATGCCATACATAACAGCTTGGCATAATGAAAACCACAGCAGCGGATGGAGGAGTTTTTTCTTACAAAACCCCAAAGTTATGGAATAGCCTTCAAATTAATGTTTGGGACTCAGACACAGTCTCAGTGTTTACGTCTAGGTCAAAAACCTATTTATTTAGCCAAGCATTTTTGTAAATAGATTAGCCTTAGGTTAAAGAGCAGATCTGGGGGACTCATGGACATAGAGTATTATGGTGAACTTGTTTAGATGATGTCTCCCCCACTCTCACTGATAATTGATTGCTTTACATCTCAGTTCCCCCTCATGTCTGTGTTTCCGTCTGGCTCTCCCTTTTAGTTATGCTGTCATAGTTAGTCCTGCCGGAGTCCCTGCTTGTGATCCTCTGCCCTCTTGACCTGTCCGACTCGTCCTGGTGCCCCTGTTCTGGTGGGAGACCATGTCAAATGGAGCCCCTTTTATGATCTGCTTGGCATGCGTGACTGGGACGGTTCCACTTTACCATGAAGACAGTCCTGCCCTCGACTGATACAGACGGCTGTTCTTTGAGGTCTTGTGACTGCAGTCCTTTGATAGTTCAGTCTACCAGAGACTCAGTTAATGAGCTGGACTTGATAGTAACTTAAAGGCATCACCTGTTATATTAAACGTCCAGCCTCCTAACACACAGTATGACTGCAAAGCAATTCCTACTTTCCATTTCACCCAAATGAGGATGGGTTCCCTGGTGAATCTGGTTCCTCTCAAGATTTCTTCTTTTTCTTTTTTCCATGCCACTGTCAAACTGATCATTTTGATTTGTACACATTGTCTCACATTTCATAGACATTCCAGCATTTTCTTTTGATTCCTCGAAGCTGCTTTGCGACAATGATATTTGATAAAAGCGCTATACAAATAAAATGTAATTGATTTGGCATTTCCGATGGCTCAGGACAGTTTGGCCCTCACTGTTCTTCGGGCCAAATTGTCACCCGAGTCTTGGTTTCTTTGCTGCCACATGGTTGGCTAAAAGGATCGATGGGAGAGGATAGAGTTGTATGAATCAGTAGGAGGACAGATATTCTTATTATTATGGTGAGTGTATTTTCCACAGTGAGGCAAACAAAGCAGTATAATATTATTGATATTGATAATGCACCATGTGTTTGGATTTATTCTTTAACGCTATTAGCAAAACATGTTGCCATTTGTTGTATGCCTAATTATGTGACCTGGATTCAAAGTGTGTACATTAAAGTATTATAAATGCTCTTTCTCTTCTATATGTGCATTTGCATTCATCTATTTTTGTCCTAAGCAGTCATGTTATAGGAATTATATAGTAGTTACATAATTCACATAAAATGTTGTCTTCACTGGTTTCAGCACTTATGCAATGATGAGAGTTGTGTGTTCTTGTGCACAAAGTCAGGAGCAGGAATTAATACAGGAGTTACATTTTACTGCCATACTATTAGATCCTACCTGTGTATTAATGTCTTCTTAAATAGAGATAGTTAATTCTCCTTTCTATAAAGCACTAAACAAGATGCTTGTGGTTGTGGAACAAGATTTCTGATTAGGAGTTATGTCTCTGAAAAAGGTTTGAGGATTAGTGTTTGCTATGTGCATTGTTTTCCACTTTGTTGTTTCAGTTGTCAGTGCAACCTTTTTTTTTTTATCTGTAATATCTTCATCTATGATTGTCTTTAAAATCTTTCAAAATCTCCTGTGTATACTGTCTGAGTCAAGCTTTTCCATTTATCCTTCTTTTTCTTTTTTTTTTTTTTAGCTCAGCAGAGCGGGCGAGACATGGTGGTGTTGATGTATCAGTAATCAGCTTGCTCTATCTGCAGTTGTCACGCACTGTGGACCGGCTGCCTGGCTGGAAGTCTGTGGCTGATCAAGAACAGGATGTTCTGGGAGACGAGATAAGCTGCAATGCAGGGAAAGGTTTGTCCTAAATGCTTCCCCTTTCTTCCCAACACACTGGATGTAACTGCGACTTGTAAATATTGCCAATACAGCCCAATTAACATTAGGACCACACAAAAATACAGGGTGGGCCATTTATATGGATACACCTTAATAAAATGGGAATGGTTGGTGATATTAACGTCCTGTTTGTGGCACATTAGTATATGTGAGGGGGCAAACTTTTCAAGATGGGTGGTGACCATTGTGGCCATTTGGAAGTCGGCCATCTTGGATCCAACTTTTGTTTTTTCAATAGGAAGAGGGTCATGTGACACATCAAACTTATTGGGAATTTCACAAGAAAAACAATGGTGTGCTTGGTTTTATGCCAGCACAGGCTTCCAGTATCCGTAGTTTCAGGTGCTGCACATCTCGTATCTTCACACCATAGACAATTGCCTCCAGATTACCCCAAAGAGAAAAGTCTAATGGGGTTTTGAGTTTTTCCAGCAAGATGGTGCACCACCACATTATGGGTGTCAGGTCCGAGCATTCCTAGATGAACAGTTTCCTGAAAAGTGGATTGGTCGTCGTTGGCCAGTTGAATGGCCCCCAAGGTCTCCCGATCTGACCCCCTTAGACTTTTATCTTTGGGGTCATCTTAAGGCAATTGTCTATGGTGTGAAGATACGAGATGTGCAGCACCTAAAACTACGGATACTGGAAGCCTGTGCTGGCATTTCTACTGTGGTGTTGCTATCAGTGTGTGAAGAGTGGGAGAAGAGGGTTGCATTGACAATCCATCACAATGGGCAGCACATTGAACACATTTTATAAATTGTCAGAAACTTGTAAATAACTCATGAAAGAATAAAGTTATGTTAAAACCAAGCACACCATTGTTTTTCTTGTGAAATTCCCAATAAGTTTGATGTGTCACATGACCCTCTTCCTATTGAAAAAACAACAGTTGGATCCAAG
This sequence comes from Clarias fuscus, assembly GCA_030347435.1. Classification (NCBI taxonomy): domain Eukaryota; kingdom Metazoa; phylum Chordata; class Actinopteri; order Siluriformes; family Clariidae; genus Clarias; species Clarias fuscus. Next base: position 11,547,409 of record CM059211.1, on the reverse strand, counting down.
ATGGCCGACTTCCAAATGGCCACCATGGTCACCACCCATCTTGAAAAGTTTGCCCCCTCACATATACTAATGTGCCACAAACAGGACGTTAATATCACCAACCATTCCCATTTTATTAAGGTGTATCCATATAAATGGCCCACCCTGTACACAACTTCAGAATATGAAGTAAAGAATCTGAAACCACTCTTTAATGTGGAAAAATTCCAAATCCTCCCTCTTTAACTCACCTCACATATTTTTATGGGTTTAGGACTGAAATGGCCATTTCAATGTCTGTCAATCACTGAACTATTCCAGAATGATGGATGCATCAGGGTAAGAAGGGAAGGGCATGAAGTGATGCACCCATCATGCATAGTGCCCAAAGCCTCTGAAAGCAGTGTTGTGATCTGGGGTTGCTTCAGTTGGTCAGGTCTAGACACAGCAACATTATGTGGCAATAAATGTAGCAGTTCTGGAAGCATGAAGTCTTAATGTGTGCAAGTTTTTTCCCCAGGCAGTGTATTTGTCAGGCTCACGGTGGATGGTAATCAGCCCCTGTTTGAATAATTATCTTGTCATGTTTAACACTGACAAAACAAATTATAAAATTCAAATTTTGGTTATAAATGTTGAAAGTTAGGCAGTGTGGTGGCTTAGTTGTGAGCACAGCAGCTGTGCACATCCTGGATTTAGGGTTCAGTTCCTGCTTTTGGGGTCTGGGTGCATGGAGTTTGCATGTTCTCCGTGTGCTTGATGTGGTTCCTCCGGGTGATAAGGTTTCCTCCCACAGTCCAAAGACATGCAGATTAGGCAAATCGGCATTTCCGAAGGGCTCCTAGTGTGTGAGTGAGTGTGAGCTGGAGTGTGCTTGTGCCATGCAATGGATTGGCATCCTGTCCACGCCTATTGCCTTAAGTGCTGAGATGATTTCTCCTTGTGAGGAATTGACACAAATGAACAAAACTGCATGAATGATGTCTGGTTGGAATTAGATAACTGACATGCTTGTGGTAGTGGTTGTTCAGATCTGGTAATGAAAGATTAAATATTTTGTATCTTAGGCCTGAAAGAGAGCCACTATTTGGCCTCCCTACTACTGAGCATGGTGCTTAATCTTTACTTGCATGGACTGCATACTTAATTCTAAATTGTTTGGAATAAACATGCTAAATACCTACAGTAAATGGATGTGTGTCCATAACTAGTAGAGTTTAATGCAAAATTGTCAGCACAGCTGATAAAATCACCTTAAAGGATTAATTTTGTCACCCATCAGAGCATGAGTTGTTTATTGTATCTTCGGTAAGCAGTTCAATCATCCTTACACTTTGTAAAAAAAAAAAAAGAGAGAGTGAGAGAGAGAAGATTGGTAAGTGGTATTTGTACTGTAAAGCACCATTGTACAGTCAAAACTCTCTTTTTTCAGTGGTGCAACAGATAACATCAATGACACTTTTCTTTTTATGGAGAATGCAATGCTTAATTTACATAGATACAGAATTTTTATATGATCATTCCGTTTCTCTACAATGTGTGTACTACTGGGTTATTTCTAGTACATTTAACGACATAGAATTATATAAAGATATTATTAAAAATATGTTTGCTACAGCAGTTATTTTTATATAGGAAATGTTTATATAATTTGTTAGTGAGTAAATTATGAAGCTCACACACATTAGTAATGCCCTGCAAACAGTAATATTCAACTGTGTATAGAAAACTATTAATATTAAAGCAAAATATATGCTATGAAATGTAATAGCTGCTATCTCGTGAAACCTGAAAACAATGTAAAAAAAACAAAACAAAAAAAAACAAGAAGGAATAAATGGAACATATAGCAGAACAATCATAGATTAAATGTGTATGTGCCAGTCACTTCAGCTGTAAATTTCAGATATGAGGTTGTGCCGAGATTGTGCATTGATGTAATGTATCAGCGCATTTATGTTTCCACTACCCGAAAGTTATAGTCATTGAGCTTAAAAGTTACATAAACATGGTTTGCCTGAGTGTAGATAATTTTATAAATATATTAACATGTTCTTATACACATACAGTAGGTTTTACCTGGTAAAACAGGTCTGCTTCATTGTTCATTGTAATTTAAACCACCTTCATTTTTCATTAAATAAAATATTTAACCTTGTTAAAATCATAGGTGTAGGTTTATGTGCAGATGGGGCATGTTCGCTGTTTGTGGATGAAAAAATTGTGCGTTGTATTGAAAGGTAAATCCCTAATATGCTAGTTTAATTAATGCACCTTTAATTACTTTTTGTTTACTTGAATGTCAGAGATTTTGAACACAGTTTATACAAATCGTATGTGCTATAAGCAGTGTGTTCTCCCAAAAACTAAAATTAAACCTATGCCACAGGATGGCAATTAATTGACTCTATAATGTTTTGAACCATTTTTCTTGCATAGTGCTTGTACTTTTTTGTTGAGCCACTGTTCATAGTTTATTCACAGTCTTCATTTGCACCCTGCGCAGAAAGATGAGGTCAGCCCACTTTCTCAAGCCAGTTCAGTCACGCAGAGATACTGCTACTTTGAATGGGTTGGGCTTCAGGGTTAGCCCATACATGAAGTCCAAAGTCGGTCGTTCCTTCGCTGTAAAGTGACACTGGTGTGCCAGGAGTGTTGTGAAGAGGAAGAGCTGCATTTTGGAGAGTTCCTCTCCAATACACCGCCTCTTTCCCATGGAAAAGATCATAACATTGCCAGTCACATCTTTATTTAGTTCCCCATCCTCATCTATGAAGCGGAGAGGGTTGAAGATCTGAGGCTGATCCCATTTTTTGGGGTCATGGTTCAGGGACCACTGATTAATGAAAACCACAGTGCCTTTAGGAATATGGTATCCATTAATGGAGGTGTCTGTGGTAGTACAGTGGGGGATTGTTACAGGGGAAAAACTGCTGAACCGCATCATCTCATAGATGAAAGCCATCACATATGGGAGACGTGGTAGGTCCTCAAAGGAAGGGAGATGACTTCTGTCCAGTACTTTGTCCACTTCGGCCTGAATTTGTTTCTGGATATCTGGATACCTAGAGAAAGAGGTGAACCAGGCTATGTTAGTAGGTATAACATGTTCAGTTGTTGGCAGAACTTACTACAGAACATACAACAGGGGAAAAGGATATAATGGTTATAAAATGCAGAGATACGTAGTATTACTTAGGGCACACAAGAAATACATCATCTGACTTTATAGAATGCCTTTTGCCTAAAACCCTGATAAAAATATTAATTCTCCATGATCCACTAGCTAAATTTACTAATAGTGCACAAACATAGTGTGTCATAGTTTCATTGTCTCACGCTGGTGGTCTTATTGTAGTGGTCACTTAACCCAGTCCGACTCAGCTTCAATCTGCTATGTTAAGAAACTGAATTGTTCAATGGCGTACATTCAGTATGTTGGAGGTAAAAGGTGCCAAGTGGAGTGTAGCGCTCTGTGAGGAACACGTAGTGAACACGGTTATAGTGTGTGTTGTTCCTTCTTGATATGTTTTGCTGGGTCTTATTTCAGTGTTTCCAGGTAGAGGTTCTGTCGCCTCCTCCTCCGGTTACGTGACTACGCGCTGACAGCCCTGCCGCCGGTTACACAACGCGCTTGGCGCGCGCTGACACGCGCAGTCTGCAGCATAACTAACGTAAGACTCGGCTTAACAAAAAAGTTACATTTATACATTACTTCAGCTGCATTTATTCATTTGCTTATTTATCACTCGGCACAATTTTTTTTTAAAGACTTTTTTTGTTAAATCTTTTTTTGTTAACTTTTTATTAAATCCACATTTTAAGCATAACACGGTTTTTTTTTTTTCTCTGTTCACTTTTCTTTTAGTTTCACCCCTTTTTTATTAAATTGATTTACACCTCGGTTGTTAGACCAAACAGCCCAAACTCTGTATAAATAAAGAAAAGCTCTATAGTGCAGCAGGACAGTTACCTAACGAGCAACAGAACTATCCACTGCATCGCTGTTGAGGTGGTGTCCTGGCTCGCACCGAAGATGTCCCCGATGGTCGGGGGCACGTACTTCTCATCCAGTAAGCCGCGGTCCATCGTCTTGAGGAGTGCGTCCGTCATGTCCCGGGTGATGGTCGGCTCCATGGTCTTCCGGTGCTCCACAACCTTAGCCAGGACGAATTCATAGAACTCTGCGTTGAGTTCCTTAAACTGATCGAACAGTGATTTGATGGGGTTGGGGAAATACTGCAGCCAAGGCATTGCGTCCACGATGCTGCCGGCGCCCACCGTCTTCGCGAACTTATCGTTACGCCCCACCACCTGCTGAAACTCGGCGTCGTCGTATGAATAGCGTTTTCCGAAACACAAGGCACTCATGATGTTCGCCATGGACACCACGAGGTAATTGTGCGGCTGAAAGTAGCCATGGGTGCGCGTTTCGCGCAAAAAAAGCGAGATCAGCTCCTTGACTTCACTCACGACGTGATTCTCGATGGTGCTCTTGGTGTTCGGGTTACCTGTAGTGAACTTGCGCACTATGGAATGTGCCAACCGTCGGTGCACCTTCCACCATTCGCTGTAATTACCAAAAGCCATGCTCCGACCGCCCGAGATGTACCGGAACGAGGCGAAATCAGGTCTACCTGCGAAATCCACACCCTTCTGGACGAGCGCCTGTCGGATAGCATCGCCGTTAAGAACCACTACGGGCCGGTTGCCAAGCTTGATCTGAAACACGTCTCCGTAGTGCCGCGAGATGCGCGTGAAGTAGATGTGCGGGTAGTTGCCCATTTGCGCGGCGTTACCGATGATTGGCCATGGAAACGGGCCCGGTAAAGTCCGCGCGCTCCAGGCGCGCACCAAAGTGCTCAGCAAGTGGACGACGACCAAGACTTCAAGGCAAAAAAGCAAAATATTCTGCTTTGACAGCTGGATGAACTCTGTAATAATTCCTGGTAACTCCATTCTCGGCTCTGTAACAATAAAAAGAAAGAAATCACTGTTTACTTCTAATATTTCACAGTCTTGTTTTTTTTTTTTTTTTGAGCATTTATATAGAATAAATATCTATTTGTTATGCATTAAATGCTACACAAAGTGAGTTCAAAATGTACAAACCTAATTTTAAAGCCGCATGAGAATATTTCCCTACTTCAGCACGAACAGTTTGCTCACTTAAATTCTACGTCTGTGGACGTCCTGCGGCGTAGAAAACAGCTGTTATGTCACAGGCGTTCACTTTTCACTCACAATGCAATGCTTTCTTTTTTAGATAAAAAGGCCAAATATCCAAAATCCTCCTATGGGGATAAAATAAGATTAGTATATATAGATTAAGTTTATATCTGTAGGGTTATTTCATTCCGTCCTTTCAGACGCACAGCTCGTAGCTCCAATAATTCTGCAGAGAGCTGAGTGAATTGCTTATCTGTTTTTTTTTTTTTTTAACCACATACGATTTCTCCTCCTCCTCCTCCCCTCTGCTTCATTCACTCCGTCCACAAATCCACGCTCACACACAGAAAGATCAGTCAAACTCGAGTTGCCAGTTTGGGTGATTTACACTCCCTGACCCAATCACGCTGTAAAAGGGGAAACAGTAATCCGCAATTTCCTTTCGACCTGTCTAATGCCGTATTCCACTACAATGTCCCTAGGCTGACTACAAGTCAGGGTAGTAAAAGTGAACAATCTGGCAACTCAGGTTGGACGCTGGCGTTGTGAACGCAGCATGTTCTGAGTGTGAACGCAGATCTTCTATCACAGCAGCGATAGCACAATAACCCCTGCTGACTCGTTAAAAACACGTTGACGCTTTTAGATACTAATGGCTTAGATATGCTGTTTGAGGAGACCTAGTTGAAATAGACGCATATGTTGTACTGACAGTCGGAGCATAGGCCATGTTTTAACTTAAAGGATCCCATTTATTAATACTCAACAATTATTTACATTTACGACATTTGGCAGACGCCCTTATCCGGAGCGTATATATATTATACTGTCTTATCTCTTTATACATCTGAGCAGTTGAGTTAAGGGCCTTGTTCAGGGGCACAACATTGGGATTTGAACCTGGGACATTTCGATCAGCAGTCCAATGCCTTCACCACTGAACTAACCCTGCCTATTTCTAGAGATAGAGACGGATGTACAGGAATAACAAATGACTTTTAAGACTTAAGGACATAAAATGTGAGGTATGTGTATTTCTGTGAAAAGGCAGCTCAAGTTGGTGAAAACGAAAATTATGAAAACATACATAAAATATGACAGACGTTGTAGCGGACTGTGTGCTTTTTCTACAATTGCAGTAATAATACGAAATGTGTATAATAATAATAATAATAATAATAATAAATGCAAAAGTTTCGAGGGTCAAAATAGACATTAAATTACATAATTTCAAGAAGATTGATAAAAAGATTTCAATGTTGAAGTGCAATGTTTTCTTACTCGTGAAATGTTTTCTGTGGTCATAATCTTTGATTGATTTGAAACAAGATCATTAAGAGTTCGAAAACAGCAATATCTTGAAGAGAGGCAAAAATGGAAAGAAAAATATTCAGAAATTTTTAACGAATCATATGACTATTGAATTTGTATCCGACATCAAGATATACACTGAATATCCTTAAAGATACCACCAATTAACAATGCAGATGTGTCCTCTTTTGCCTAATGGCAAAATGTATATAAACTCAGTGTATAAATACATGAAGTTGAGTTTTTGACTGATAAAGATGTGTTCAGTTTTGTGATTGTGATTCGTTGCTTTTTGTTTTCTGTTTTCTGTTATTATATGATTCACACTTGGTCACACTTTGCCACTAGGAGGACACTATGCATTTGTTCCTGACAGTACATTTACTGGTAGTTAATCATTCAGCGGGACTCGTCGTTAAGGCTCTTATATGTGTGACTTTTTCTTTGCATAGAAATATACTTATGGATCATAGGCTATAGGTATGTATGATTTGTTAAATTTATAACCACATATTACCTTTATTTAAAAAACAGTCTAATCAAGGCAAGAAAGACAAATATATCTGCTGTTTATTTGGAAAATGATTTTATCGTGCTGCATTTACCTGGTCAGACGCCCGTGAGAAAGGCTTTTAATCTTTTCGATAAATATTCCTAAAGGGACAAAAATATTCAGGAGTTCGATGGTGGTGTCTCAGTGACGAAAAATTAAAAGTAGTGGGAACTTGTAACAAGGAACTCACACTCCACCACATACTTCTACCAGACTTTAGCTTTGATAACTGAGTAATGTATTAACACGGGTTACTGTTTAACGGAGTAATGTGCGTAAAACTCCACAGCAACTCCGTGGCTGTTCTTCAGTACCACGGACAGCGCATGCGCTGTACACGGGTCGCCTTTTAGCACTGAAAGTAGTGTCTTCTTTAGACACAACTACGACAAAAAATGTTTTGTCTTCTCAAAAAAATAAGCCATATTCTAAATATTACTTACAGAAAATTTCACTATTTATAATTTCCAGGAAATCATCTCCAGCTATGAGCAAAGTTATATCGTTATTTTTAATAAAGCATTCTTTATTTGACATTGTTTAATGTATTTGTTAAAAACTGTAGAGCCTTTAAGGTCACACTACCAAACAACAGTAAAAACACAAGCACGCAGATTTTTTGTGGATAACCTAGAAAAACAGTTCCGAATAATCTTGACTTCGCTTGAAAGAGTTAACGTACTGTTTATTAATATTAAAACACTGTGTACTGTATGGATGTTAGTCCTCTATAACACACACCTGCACAATATTATATTGATTTCGTTTAAAATCGATATTTAATGATCTTTTTAAACATTTAATATGCATTAAATAATTAGTTTTTTTTCTAATTCGTTTTTATGCGCTATTATTTGTAAAAAAAAAAATACATTTGTTTAAAAATCAATTATTGTTAGGTGTTTAACAAAACAAAATTCAAATGATTTCAAAATACTTTTAAATGTATAAACTATTCATGACCACTAACTAAGCTTTTGGCGTTTTCATATTTATATATTTAGCACTTCGTCATGACCATAAATGATGCATGTGCAGTATATTTAAAACAATATTTGTATTTTTTTATGTAAATGAATAGTTGTGTCAGTGCCACGCTATTAGAAGAAATGTGGTTAAATCTGGAACCCTTAAGTACTCTTTTCCTATATCTTATGGTTGTGTTTTCATGTAATAGTTAAAAGGCACGCTATTGAAAATGATTGAAATACCCAAGACAAGACGATGGCGATGTTAAGACTTGGGTAACAGGATCCTGATATCCAGAATCCAAATATGTTCGACTACTTGTCCAGATTCAAATTAACATTTTATTATTGAAAGAATGAATTTTGTTTCACCACAGGGTTTGCAGAAAAACGAGAAGAAAACAGATTGTCACCAGGGGTGCTCCAGGGTGAGTTAAATAAGTATTTGAGTTAAGAGTCTCCAACCACAGATAGATGATAAACAGACATCGAAAAAAAAGTGTTTGTAATCTGGCGTAGGTTATCACATAAATATATAAAAAAAATATTAGATATATTTATCTTTATTATGTTATATATATAAAGCAGTAACGCAACTCGCTGTTCTTAACAGTGGACTCTCGAAAGATGATCCTTTGGCAATACTGTATGTATTTTACCTTTACTCTTTCTGTACCTTATACCTTAAACCTATACTCTCATATTAAAAAAAATAATTGTTACATACAAGATGTTTGAAATTTCAGTGTGCAACTGCCCCAGCCCATTGTTAAACAGAATTACGTTTGTTTTATCTGCTCATGTAAAGGATGCTTTGTAAATAAATTTACATTTTTCTAAAATAATAATAATCATCATCATCATTTCAGTTATACATAGAGACCTTTGGGGCACCTTGTATTTTATATTGTTACCTTTCTTACTTGATCAACAGAAATTCTGGTTTATGTCAATTTTGTATGTCACGCACAGTAGTAAAAAGCATTTCATGGCACTTCGTACTGTCGAGGTTTGTGTGTGTGATCAATACAATTAGCATTCTTCAGTCATTAAATTTTCCCCTGAGAACACAGAGATTGATTAAGCAGAGATTTGTGTATTTAATACAAACGAGCTTAATGGATCACTAACCACTGGCCAATGACCATCGTTAAAAGCGCTATATAAATAAAACTGAAATCAATTTAATTGAATCAGATCTACAGCACTAGCCTAACTAGGCTAGTTAAAGATCTCCGTTTATATCAAAGTTATATAAAAAACCGAGCATAAAACCTGTTCTTCATTGGTTTAAGAGTAATGTCAGCATTAAGAAAACTAATTTACTAACTAATTTTTAATGTAATAATTAATGTACTAACGTCAGTAATTAGTTTTCTTAATGCTGATATGCTGATACGTCTGTTCAACCTTCAGCTCATCTGTATCCTGCAACAATTGCAAATTCCTTAAATCAAAGAAGAAAAAAATAATAATAATAATAATAAATGTAAAAATCATGAATCAAAATAACTACTCTTATTATATTATTTATTATTACTTAATATAGTGTATAAAACAAATTATGGTGCATTATTCTTTTTCCTACATTAGTGATACCATATAAGTACAATCATTTTTACCTCCGTGTTTTTTTCCTTGAGACTTGTCATGTGCAAGCTCTTTTAATAGAACAGATCCTTAGCAAGAATAGTAAGATATTTGTGCACATCTGAATGCAGAGAGTGAAATGGAAGGGAGTTATACAGTAACGATCTGAGGTCTGAGGTGTGTGTGTGCGTGTGAGTGTGGCAGAGGGGGGAGGTGTTTGGGGCAAACAACACATAGGTATGGTTACACACTCATACAATGGTCTGCATGTGATTGTTGTCTGTTTTAAAGAATGTTTTAAAAAATAGGGCAGAAAATTCTAGTTATTCCTGAACTTTTTTACAAAACCCACCTAAACCTAATCATCTTTTCCTAATGATAAATATACTTTAGAATATAGTGACCCAAACTCCGGACTTGCTTATAATCATTAAGTTATAAGATAATATAACAATTAAAAAACAAGGCAATTCTTCTTCTTCTTCTACGTATTATTATTATTATTATTATTATTATTATTATTATTATTATTATTATGTGTTGTCTTCTGTTTCAGTGTTGAACAATGTGTGGAATTCTGTGTTATTCAAACATTATGAGATTATGAGGTTTTTTGCTTCGTTTTGTTCTTCCCGTGGGTGTATGCTAGGATTTTTCAGATTTTTCAATACTACACATTGTACTTTATCCTCTAACCATGAAAAATGGTGAGTCTGATGATTAAGTTATGTAGCAGATCTTAGGCTGGATGGATAATGATCAAAGTTATTTTCCACCTATTAATGCAGGTGTGTTTATTGTGGGAAAATATGTTTTGATCAAGTGATAATTCCAAGTTTGGATGCAGCCATTACTGTGATTTATGGGAGTGATTAAAGGAAGCGCACATTGATATTTGGAAAAGGGGAATGTACTAACAATTGGTTAATCTTCATTCCTTTGACAGTTCTGTGGACTTGTGGAAATAGAAACTTGGAGGACGCAGCCTCGGGGCATTTGAGCTGAGTGCACTAGTCACGCACAAGCGATTTATCAAATTCTTGTGACATTCTGTCACTGCTTTGCGTGCGACTGACAGGACACACACTCAGCAGGCCTCGGACCTGTCTTCCTTTACAGGTATTCTTTTTTTCAGTGTTCACTAAAGACAATATATGGGAATTTCTGCAATCAGGGGTACATTTTGGTGGACAAAAACACTTTACCTTCAGAACATACTATTTAAAAAAAGACTATTATTAAATATTTTTTATAAATGTTAAAAGTGCTTTCACTACTGTTCATTGATAAATTCATTGATTTAATGCATTTCCACAATTAATAATACCTGCCTAATACCTGTGAATGTAATTTCCTTTGAGGGAGATATTTTCAATGAGATTTCCCTTTTTTAACAATGAATAAATAAACTATATGAATTAACCTAAATATTTGATAAATTTGCTTACATTATTCAGATGTGCGTAATGAAGTAAAATGTTAATTAAGCCAAATATAAAAGCAGCATGTGGTGAGAGCTACCCACAGTTTTATTGCAATATAATAACCAGGTGAAGAGAAATTACATGACGTTTACATTTACTTGGTAAAGACTATATTACTTTGCTTAATATAGACAGATGGTTAAAATAGGCAGACATTAATATAGATAGGCACTTTTGGAAGATCAAAGATTAAACAGCACAGGAATTCTATAAATTGTACCCTAAACCGATGCAATACCATATGAGATAATGTTTTGGCTTGACTTAATAAAATCATTCTGCACAGGTTGGTTTTTCTTGGTGTCTGATTTCTGTCTGACTGGTCAAGGATATGTTATTATTCTCAATTAATAACTACTTTAGAGGTGTCTAAGTTACACTTGTTTTGTTACAATGTACCTAAAAGTAAAGCACAGTTCAATAATGAGTAATTGTTTTGTGATAAAAAAAACATTTTACTTAAACCTAACATTGAAAACATGAATGGCTATATTGTTTTACAAAATGGTGTTACAAATACAGAAACATACCCAAATTCCTTTAAATTAATATGTCAAATAGAAAAAAGAAGAAAAAAAAAGCACAAATTTTACACTTGATGACTGATGTTAACAGTACTCCTATTTGTAGAATCAATAATAATAGTTTTTAAAGGGCCACATAAATTCATAGAATTTAACAGACAATTGAATGGATTTTGTAGCTATTTGTTATCATTCTTGGTTGGGTATGTTTTTGGGATATAAAATATCGCACTGATATCCCATTATAACAGTGTTTGTTTGTTGTGAACTGTTTCTTGGACAAAAAGCCTGTTTATAGAAAGCAGTAGATACAGCTCTAATAGAACTCTCCTGATGCAAAACGTCAATTAGATCATTAGACAGATTCAAGTGCACTGTTTTAATTTAGAAAATAGTAACATTCATTGGACAGCACAATTTTAATATATCATTTTGAGACCTACAAACTTTGGCTTCAATAGGAGTCACAAGGTGTGTCTTTCAAATTCATAAATATCTGGTTAATGCAAAGACCAATTAGCAGTAAAACAGAGCCCTGGTTTTGTCACCCAAATGTCAGCTTATTTCAGAACAACTCTGTGTTTCCCCGAAAATATTAAAAACTTTTTTCAACTATCCCAATGGCGTTGTGGCCTTGTATGTCTCTCTATCAGGCCATTCCCCTTTTTCTTTGTCTAACCAACTGTTGCAGAGGCCCTTGCCAAAGCGTAGTCAGTAGCCCGTGAAGGCGTCTCCCTTTTCATGACCCTAAGATGGCATTTTCCCCGGAATTTGGAGTTAGATTTTTTTTCTTTTTTGTGATTGGGGATGGAAGGAAACCTTTGCAGCAAGAGACAAGCTTTGGAAAGAATGGAAGCATAGTCATATGGTGGTACGTGATCAATCGCATGAGTGCGCTTTCAGTTTGGGAAGCTGTAGCCTCTATTTGCCATTACATGAACTCTTTTTCCATTTCAGAGCCTCACTGCCTCACTCGTCTGTGGCCAATGGGTACACAGTTTAACAAGAAGGCATAATGATGCAGTACATAGAAGTGGGGTAAGGTTAGCAGGGGGAAAATTTATAGTAATTCTCTAATCCAAAGTAAAAAAATACATTACATTACGTAAAATCATATTAACATAGATTTTTAATCATAATCTTAAAAACATCTGTTGTACTTCTATTATTGTCTGGATCATTATTGATTTTAGGGATAAATTAAGGCGAAAAAGTCTTTCATTAACTGCTTGTCATCCTGTCTTATATTAGAGAAAATGTAAAAAAAGAAATAAAAATAATAATAATAATAATAATAATAAACCTATAACCTTTTGTTTCTCATAAATAAAAATATAAAACAGGAAACCAAATGATAAAACATAACAAGCCAGCAACTAGTCTAAATAAAATAATGCATGAGTATGAGTAAAAATTGCTAAACTAAACTTAGATGTAGAATATTATTCTTTTTAGTAAAATAATGTCTGTTTTTTTTTTTATTATATTTTGTCCAAGAAATACAGAACACTAACTTTCTTTTACACTCAAGACAATAATAGGAGCAGAAATTTAAAACCACTTAAAATTTCCCATTCCAAACTTCCACATTTCTTAAGAATTAATCTTTACCAAACCCCCGGCATGCAAATGCCTCATCAGGCACAGATAATGTTTCTCATTCATCCTTGAACAGGCTGCTTTAGACAGCGTTAGTGGAGCTCATCTTCTTAGCCTCCCTGTGTTTACCCAGCCCCCCTGCTAGAGATCAGAGGTCAGCTGGAGCTCAAAGGAAAATGCTGCCCTCCCAATCTGTAACCCAGCTGCAGTGTTTTCATAAGCAGCTAATGATGATTGACAGCCATGCTTGAGTGGAAGCAGCCTCCATAGGAACTAGTCACGCAAGGCCAGCGCAACTGGGGGAAGTTCAGAGCAGGAAGAAAATTTGTGCAGTACGCTAACAAGCTTTCATTTCTTACACTACCTGAGGCACATGTCTCAAACTCAAAGCCCATGGGCCAAACACAGCTGTTTTTTAATGGCATTGAATTTACAAAATACTACTACTACTACTAATAATAATAATAAGAAGAAGAATTAATGTAAAAATAATGAATAATAATAATAATAATAATAATAATAATAATAATAATAATTGATCCAGCCCTTTAGCACTTACTACTAAACCTTTTCTTATTATCTAAAAATGTATCCTCCTCATCTATATAGTGTTGTGTTGAAAAATAATGCTATAATGCTCAGTTCATAGTTAAACGTTGAATGCATTTTAAATGTCTCTGTTTGCCCTTTTTCCTAGACACATCCATTTGTCTTTGGGAGCCTGTATTATTGGTATTGTTAGAAGAAAATAAAGATAAATTCATGCAAATGGTTACAAATTAATAACAAATTAATTTCTCATAATGACCCGATGTGGCTAAATAGGAAATATTGGCATAGGAAGCTTAGCAACATCCTTACTTTAGCAATATTAAATAAATATTAATTAATTTAATAATGTTAAAAATAATAGGAGTAGTACCTAATGGTGTGTTTACATACCTAACATATGGTATGTAATCGTCCATAGTGACAAGAGTAAATTTAGACATGCTGATGAGACATTCAATAATAGGAAAATACGTTGCCTGGTCAAAAAATTCATTTTTCAGGAGGGTCAAATTATTGGGCTGCATGAGCAATGAAAACAACTAAGGAAATTTTAAATTACTAGAACTGGGTTAAGACGCTTTCAACACATTACCAGGAGGGATAGTGCTAAAACCTTAATGAAGTTGCATGATTGAAAAAAATCAACCGTAAAAACCATAGCAATGTTTAATGGTGAAAGTAAGAACATTTCCATTAACATAAAATGTAATGATACTAAAAGGATTGCGACTAAACTGCTGTGTGGCCTTCGGAAAACCACTTGTTTGTGAGAAAAGTCTTCAGTTTGCTAGGGAGCATAAAGATTTGACTTTGGAGCACTGAAAAAATGTCATGCAACCTGAGGAGTTCAGAATGACCCGATTCCAGAGTGATGTGTACGTCAGGGTAAGAAGGGAAGCGCATGAAGCGATGCACCCATCATGCATAGTGTCCACTGTTCAAGCCACTGAAGGCAGTTTTATGATCTGGGGTTGTTTCAGCTGGTCAGCTCTAGGCTCAGCAACGTTATGATGCAATAAAACCAAGTCAGCTGACTAATGAATGTACTCAATGACCTGGATCATGACAGGTTACCCCATCAATAGATTTTTCTTTCTTCCCTGATGGCACAGACATGTTCCAGGACTCAAATTCCAGGACTCAAAAGACTGGTTCTGGTAGTATGAGGAATGATTTTGACACATTAACTGGCCACTACATTGTGTGCTGTAATCAAAGGTGGCTGAGTCTTAGAGTGTGAGACATTTCTTATTTTTTATTTTTTTGGCCAGGTTGTGATATCTGATGCAGGAGATGCTTAAATTGGTACTGGACCATAACAAAGCAAAGCAAAAGAACACATTTCACTTTGATGTGTAGTACCATGTTGAACATATCTAAACAGTAAAAAACTGATAGCAGTGTTCCCATTGTACTGTAATATGTCAATGATTTTTATTACTTTATAAAATATGGTTAATCAATAACTTTTTAAGAGCACAATAACTTGTTAATAAATGAACATTTAGGAAAACATTGTACTGAAGGACAAGTCATTGTATATATACTGTGTAGTAGTAGTTGTTTTTTTTATCAATTGTGATTTTAAAAAACTCACTTTCTGAGTTTAAACAGCATCAAATCAATGCAAAATAAAAATGTATAAAAAATAAATTGCCTGCTTCTGATGGCACTAAGCCTAATATGTATAACATTATTTGGTGCCCTTGTATTTTGGTATTTTGCCTTTTTTGTTTGCTTTTGTCTATTCATATTCTGGTATCTATTTAAAGGATATCGCATGACAAAGTACAATTTCAGAATAATTGCAGGTGAAGGTTCAAGAGAAATCCCCTCACACTGACACATCCGTGGTGAAAGTCCCCTGCAGCTCAACATTTCTAAGACACAATATGTTTGGAGTGTATTGTTTCATGGAAGAATTGGTATCATTTCCTTTTGGCTTTTCATTGTTGCTGTTTTGCCATTTATACGTTCCTGAAACTGAGGATGGGACTGAGCTTAGATTGGAAGTTACAGAATTAGCAAGTGATCTCAAGTAATTACATCAGAGTCTATTTCTGATATTTTTTCCAGCACTGCTGTTGAATACAATTACATGATCTCAACTTACATGAGAATCTGTTCTCCACAATTTTACAACATTACTGAAAGCATTCTAATTTATACATACATGGGTTGGACAATGAAACTGAAACGCCTGGTTTTAGACCACAATAAATTATTCATTAGTATGGTGTAGGGCCTCCTTTTGGGCCAATACAGCATTAATTCGTCTTGGGAATGACAGATATAAGTCCTGCACAGTGGCCAGAGGGAGTTTGAGCCATTCTTTTTGCAGAATAGTGGCCAAGTCACTAGGTGATGCTGGTGGAAGAAAACTTGCTTCTCCAAAACACCCCAAAGTGGCTCAATAATATTTAGATCTGGTGACTGTGAACGCCATGGGAGATGTTCAACTTCACTTTCATGTTCATCAAACCACTCTTTTACCAGTCTTGCTGTGTGTATTGGTGCATTATCATCCTGATACACAGCACGGCCTTCAGGATACAATGTTTGAAACAGTGGGTGCACATGGTCCTCCAGAATGGTTCGGTAGTTCATGGCATTGATGCACCCATCTAGCACAAGTATTGGGCCTAGGGAATGCCATGATATTGCAGCCCAAACCATCACTGATCCACCCCATGCTTCACTCTGCAACTGTCTGGGTGGTATGCTTCTTCGGGACTTCTCCGCACTGTAACTCTCCCGGATGTGGGAAAGACAAAGTGAAAGTGGACTCATCAGAGAACAATACATGTTTCACATTGTCCACAGCTTAAGGTTTTTGCTGCTGGCACCATTGAAACCGACATTTGGCATTGACACGAGTGGCCAAAGGTTTGGCTATAGCAGCCAGGCCATGTATATTGACCCTGTGGAACTCCCGACGAACAGTTTTGGTGGAAACCAGAGAGTTGAGGTGCACATTTAATTCTGCAGTGAGTTGGGCAGCTGTGGTTTTATGTTTTTTGGATATAATCCGGGTTAGCACCCGGACATCCCTTTCAGACCATTTCCTCTTGCATCCTGTTGGATGTGGTTCGTCCTTCTTGGTAGTATCCTGACATTACCCTGGATACCGTGGCTCTTGAGACATCATAAAGACTTGCTGTCTTGGTCACAGATGTGCCAGCGAGATACGAACCAACAATTTGTCCTCTTTTGAACTCTAATATGTCCCCCATAATGTGGTGTGCATTGCAATATTTTAAGCAAAACTGTGCTATTACTCTGCTAATTAAACCTTCACACTCTGCTCTTACTGGTGGATTGTGCAATCAATGAAGTGTGGCCAACAGGATGGTCAAATTTAGCCATGAAACCTCCAACACTCCAACACTTATATATATATACACACGTGGACAAAATTGTTGGTACCCTTCGGTCAATGAAAGAAAAACTCACAATGGTCACAGAAATAACTTTAATCTGACAAAAGTAATAATTTTAAAAAATTCTATGAATGTTAACCAATGAAAGTCAGACATTGCTTTTCAACCATGCTTCAACAGAATTATTTAAAAAAATAAACTCATGGAACAGGCCTGGACAAAAATGATGGTACCCTTAGAAAATACTGAAAATAATGTGAGCAAAGGGACATGTTAATTCAAGGTGTGTCCACTAATTAGCATCACAGGTGTCTACAATCTTGTACACAGTCAGTGGGCCTATATATAGGGCTCCAGGTAGTCACTGTGTGGTTTGGTGACATGGTATGCACCACACTCAACATGGGCCTGAGGAAGCGAAGGAAAGAGTTGTCTCAGGAGATTCAAAAGAAAATTATAGACAAGCATGTTAAAGGTAAAGGCTATAAGACCATTTCCAAGCAGCTAGATGTTCCTGTGACTACAGTTGCACATATTATTCAGAAATTTAAGATCCATGGGACTGTAGCCAACCTCCCTGGATGTGGCCGCAAGAGGAAAATTGATGACAAATCAAAGAGACGGATAATCCGAATGGTAACAAAAGAGCCCAGAAAGACTTCTAAAGAGATCCAAGGTGAACTTCATGCTCAAGGAACATCAGTGTCAGATCGCACCATCCGTCGTTGTTTGGGCCAAAGTGGACTACATGGGAGACGACCAAGGAGGACACCATTGTTGAAAACAAATCATAAAAAAGCCAGACTGGAATATGCCAAACTACATGTTGACAAGCCACAAAGCTTCTGGGAGAATGTCCTATGGACAGATGAGACAAAAATTGAACTTTTTGCCAAGGCAAATTTTGCTAATTATACTTGAAGCATATGAAGAAAAGAACACTGTCCCTACTGTGAAACATGGAGGAGGCTCTGTTATGTTCTGGGGCTGCTTTGCTGCATCTGGCACAGGGTGTCTTGAATCTGTGCAGGGTACAATGAAATCTCAAGACTATCAAGGGATTCTAGAGAGAAATGTGCTGGCCAGTGTCAGAAAGCTGGGTCTCAGTCGCAGGTCATGGGTCTTGCAACAGGACAATGACCCAAAACACACAGCTAAAAACACCCAAGAATGACTAAGAGGAAAACATTGGACTATTCTAAAGTGGCCTTCTATGAGCCCTGACCTCAATCCTATTGAGCATCTTTGGAAGGAGCTGAAACATGCTGTCTGGAAAAGGCACCCTTCAAACCGGAAACAACTGGAGCAGCTTGCTCATGAGGAGTGGGCCAAAATACCTGCAGAGAGGTGCAGAAGTCTCATTGACAGTTACAGGAATCGTTTGATTGCAGTGATTGCCTCAAAAGGTTGTGCAACAAACTATTACGTTAGGGGTACCATCATTTTTGTCCAGGCCTGTTCCATGAGTTTATTTAATTTTATAATTCCGTTGAAGCATGGTTGAAAAGCAATGTCTGACTTTCATTGGTTAACATTCATAGAATTCTTATTTATTATTAATTTTGTCAAATTAAAGTTATTTCTGTGACCATTGTGAGTTTTTCTTTCATTGACCGAAGGGTACCAACAATTTTGTACACGTGTATATATATATATATATATATATATATATATATATATATTTTTTTTTTTTAGAAAAATATTAATATTCCATATATTTAATATTTACGATTCTGCAATATTTAAGTCTAAGCAAAGTATATATATATATATATATATCTCATGCCTGATCGCCTCTATTGAAAGATGTGTTTAGACATTCCAATGAGGTTGATCTAAAATTGATTATCAGGTTGTAGGATCTATGCTAACTCAAATTAATCCTGTCATTAAAATAAAATCAGACAATCATTACAAGATACACCCATCCCTTGTTTGTGACATTCCATTCACTATCCCAGAGCCTTTCTTGTTTGAGCAACCCTTACCCCTAA
Source organism: Clarias fuscus (assembly GCA_030347435.1). Taxonomy (NCBI): domain Eukaryota; kingdom Metazoa; phylum Chordata; class Actinopteri; order Siluriformes; family Clariidae; genus Clarias; species Clarias fuscus. The sequence continues at coordinate 11,528,306 of CM059211.1, read as the reverse complement.
AGCCAAAGAGAATTAAACCATATATTAAGAAACACTGAAATTTATGTAAATACTTCAAAGATTCTACTTTTTGCTCGGTTTATTGTTAATAAAATAGTTTGTAAAAACAATAATGCAATATAGAAGCATATTCACTAGACATCTCAGAAATCACTAGATTTCTCCAGCCCCACTCTATATATAAATGTGCCTTTTTGATTTCCATGGGGAATTTGTGGAACCTTTATGTATCAGGTGTAGTCTATCACAGAATGATCCTGCCAACACACGTGCACGCACGTACGATCCCCTCCACAGACATATTCCCAGGATTTCCAGCATTCCCAGTGAAAACAAGCTATTTCCTCTCCACCCATGTCTCCTTTCACCACAATAATAACTAGCGGACTTTTGGAGGGCAATGGGAAGTCTGGTTCCAAAATAAACAGCACACAGGAAGAAGGGCGGAAGGGAACACTATATACTTAGGAGGAGATGCAGGGGATTTTGAAAAGGAAAATGAGAAAATGTCACCAACAGTCATCTATCAATATCTAATGAAACTGGATGTAGCGTGTCATGGGTATTGCGTGTCTAGCCAACAAGGAAACTTTCCATTATTATTCCACTGCTAAGTTTAGATATGATCTATTACAAACGTGCCATTATGTGAGATAAGATACTTTTGTGACAGCTTTTTACACACATACACACGTGCACACACACACACACACACACACACACACACACACACACACACACACACACACTTCTATAAGTGTGAAGTTAGAAGGCTACATCAAGCAAATAAAATAACTAAGGAGATTTGAAATTACTGAAACTCGGTTAAGAACTTTATCACAACACATATTCAACACCTGGAAGTCAGCTGATGACCTAAAGGTACATCTAAACACACTGTGGATAAAACTATTATTTGGAAGTCTTTTTTTCCCCTCCTTTCCACAGCTTTGTCACTGTTATTCACTTCACTGACTACCACTAATGAGGGTTCAGCTTCACTGCCTTTAAAAGCCTCAGAGAACTGCCTCACACACATAAAGGCCAAATGGACTGTATGATGTGAGGACCCTGAACCGCTCAACCATGATGCTCTCTGTGTTGCCGCAACAGAGCCAGGATGTCACAGCTTCTCACATAGAGGTTATTATGGACAGATGCTGGACATGATTTAGAGTGAAAAGGATTTGGACTGTAACACATTGGTTTACAGGGTAAAGCTACACATTAGCTTTATACTCTTACAAAAACTAATTTTGAATTGACTGAGTTATTTTGTAGGCATTTTGTTCAAATTTTAGCCCATCGGCAGCACAGATTTCGTCAGATTGTCCTGAGAGAGGGTGTTTATACTAAACCCTATCCAGATCATGGCACCCAACTCTCTGAGGAGGATTTGGATGACAATCAGTAAATGATTTTATTATTGATTATTGATTCCGTTGTTTGTTCTTTAATAGTTTTTAGCTCTTAAAAAGGCCATCTATGCTCTGTAACTGGCAAAAAATGGAACCGAAAATTATTCTACATTTCCATTACACTGCGTCTGCATTACAGTTCCTTATTTCTTGCTCTTTGAGTCATCGGGTCATCCTTCGGTCATGCTCATTGGTCACGCTCCAAGTTTTCTACAATTTTCCTACTTGATTAAAGTTAAAATAGAATATAATAATATAAAATACGAATGTTAATACGTACACACGTGGACAAAGTTGTTGGTACCCTTCGGTCAATGAAAGAAAAACTCACAATGGTCACAGAAATAACTTTAATCTGACAAAAGTAATAATAAATAAGAATTCTATGAATGTTAACCAGTGAAAGTCAGACATTGCTTTTCAACCATGCTTCAACCTAATTACTAAAAAAAATAAACTCATGGAACAGGCCTGGACAAAAATGATGGTACCCCTAGAAAATACTGAAAATAATGTGACCAAAGGGACATGTTAATTTAAGGTGTATCCACTAATTATCATCACAGGTGTCTACAATCTTGTAATCAGTCAGTGGGCCTATATATAGGGCTCCAGGTAGTCACTGTGTTGTTTGGTGACATGGTATGTACCACACTCAACATGGACCAGAGGAAGCGAAGGAAAGAGTTGTCTCAGGAGATTCGAAAGAAAATTATAGACAAGCATGTTAAAGGTAAAGGCTATAAGACCATTTCCAAGCAGCTAGATGTTCCTGTGACTACAGTTGCACATATTATTCAGAAATTTGGACTGTAGCCAACCGCCCTGGACGTGGCCGCAGGAGGAAAATTGATGACAAATCAAAGAGACGGATAATCCGAATGGTAACAAAAGAGCCCAGAAAGACTTCTAAAGAGATCCAAGGTGAACTTCATGCTCAAGGAACATCAGTGTCAGATCGCACCATCCGTCGTTGTTTGAGCCAAAGTGGACTACATGGGAGACGACCAAGGAGGACACCATTGTTGAAAAAAAAAGCCAGACTGGAATATGCCAAACTACATGTTGACAAGCCACAAAGCTTCTGGAAAAATGTCCTATGGACAGATGAGACAAAAATGAAACTTTTTGCCAAGGCACATCAGCTCTATGTTCAAAGATGGAAAAATGAAGCATATGAAGAAAAGAACACTGTCCCTACTGTGAAACATGGAGGAGGCTCTGTTATGTTCTGGGGCTGCTTTGCTGCATCTGGCACAGGGTGTCTTGAGTCTGTGCAGGGTACAATGAAATCTCAAGACTATCAAGGGATTCTAGAGAGAAATGTGCTGGCCAGTGTCAGAAAGCTGGGTCTCAGTCGCAGGTCATGGGTCTTGCAACAGGACAATGACCCAAAACACACAGCTAAAAACACCCAAGAATGGCTAAGAGGAAAATATTGGACTATTCTAAAGTGGCCTTCTATGAGCCCTGACCTCAATCCTATTGAGCATCTTTGGAAGGAGCTGAAACATGCTGTCTGGAAAAGGCACCCTTCAAACCGGAAACAACTGGAGCAGCTTGCTCATGAGGAGTGGGTCAAAATACCTGCAGAGAGGTGCAGAAGTCTCATTGACAGTTACAGGAATCGTTTGATTGCAGTGATTGCCTCAAAAGGTTGTGCAACAAACTATTAAGTTAGGGGTACCATCATTTTTGTCCAGGCCTGTTCCATGAGTTTTTGAGTTTTCTTTTTTTTTTTATAATTCCGTTGAAGCATGGTTGAAAAGCAATGTCTGACTTTCATTGGTTAACATTCATAGAATTCTTATTTATTATTACTTTTGTCAGATTAAAGTTATTTCTGTGACCATTGTGAGTTTTTCTTTCATTGACCGAAGGGTACCAACAATTTTGTCCACGTGTGTATTTTAGTATATTGTAAGTTTAGATATTATATTAGGTTATATTATTACTTACTAATATTATTGTTTTATATATGTCTCTGCCTCTCCCTGTGTATTTTCTACTTCCCCAAATTGAGGGCCTGCAGACCCTGTTCTTTTCTGATATGGTTCTTTTACAGAGGCCTTCTGGGAATTTGACATTAAACTTACTTTAAACTGGCCATTGGCTTACTTAGAGTACTAAATTTCTAAAATATCATTGAAATAAGGTCTTAAGTTTTTCCTCATCAGTTGGACCTCAGCTTTTGTTTAATTGTGTAATTACAGTTGTATACTGTTAGGATGCTTCTGTAACATTCTAAATTCACCAAGCTACTGCTGTCAACGGCCAAATTGGCAATAAAGACAAACTTTATAGATGCTTACAGCCACTAGATGCCATCTATAACGAATTTAGCCAAATACTAGCATTTGTTAATTTATCTATCCAAAAAAAAATTTTTAATTCTTAAGAGCTCTTAAATGTTTTGATACAGTACATTCTGGTCATGTTCTGGAAGCTTCTGGAATGTGAAAAGTTCTTGAGAATTCCAGAAACTTCTTGAATATAAAATGTATTCAATGTCAAATGTTCCAGAAAGTTCAACAAAATTCTGGAAACCCCTAAAAAAAACTTCTTCAAAATTATACTTCAGCAGCAATCTGCTGAATTTAACTAGCATTTTTAAACAGTTTTAAAGAGTTTCAAAAAAATCACTGTTCAGGTCACAAAACCAAAGTTTATGCAGTAAACGTTTTTTACTTTTCTATGCAGGTTCAATTAGTAACTAACTAATTGAACCTGCATAGAAAAGTAAAAAACGTTTACTTTCCTCTTTCAAACCTAAGACTAAAAAAGGTCTAAAAAATTTTGTTACATTGTGTAGCTATAATTAGAGTCCAAATTCTCCTGTATGCATTTTATAGACAAAGTGCTCTCTGGGTCAGTGACTGAGCATGTTATTGCTTTTTACTCACCACATAGCTATCTAATTACTCAACCCTTTTGTTTAAGTGAGAATACATGCTGTTTCCAGCACTGTCATGGCAAGATATTCGAATAATAATGTAATTCTAATATTATTTCCTTTGTTATCAAGATTAGACAGAAAAAATACATAAGTGGAGAGTACCCGCATTTGTTTGGGTTTTCTAAACAGCAATTATATATCTACGCTCTGATAATTTGGTAAATGTTTAATTAGATTTATCATTTGTTTGGTCAGTGAGTTTTCCCCGGGTCATTCTCATATGTGCCCTATGAGTTCTCAATAGAAGGACAGAGAAACACAGCTGCCTTTTAGCGGGCCACCATAGGGACAGCAACCCCGATTCATCCCACAAGTTCCTGCTTACAATTTCATACCCCTTAGATATGCATTTTAGATTTTCAATTTAGATACTTTGAAAATTGTGTAATGTAATCAATATCTGTTGCCATTTCATTTATCTGCAACAAAGCTGCCCATTAGAAGGAGCCTTAAACTCCTTTCACTATATACTGTTTGGTTTCCAATTTGAACGTAACCAAAATTGTAATACAGTATTTAAGAATGAACGGTTAAACCTTTCTAAAATAAAAAAAAGATCTGCAGTCATGTGTAAAAGTTAGTGCCCCCTCTTTGAATTTTGTTTTTTTATGGTTAGAAACATCATTTAATTAATTTGATTGTAGTGGGTTGAAGTATTAGGCAAATATAATCTTTAAAAAAAAAAAAACTTTTACTCACTGTATCATTATTTATTTAACAAAAATTAAGCCAAAAAGAAAAAAAAACATGCAGTGAATACTAAGTATCCCCTTTCTGCTCTCACAGCATTTAAGAGGGTTAAGTTGCAGCGGTGCTGCTAATCATCATGCATTGATTAACTGATCATCATCAGGTGTGCAGAAGGTTTGTTAGTTTGCTGGTTGGGAGCTGTGCATAAGCAAATGGCCAAAAACCTTAATGAACTGTAACAAAGTTATAAAGAATAATCGAGCAAAACAATGTGAGTGATAAAGTCCTATATGCCGTGATTACTTCAAGTTATTGCTGCTAAAGCTGAATCTACTAGCTGTTAAATCAGAGGGCTACTCATTATCTAGAATGTGCAGTGTTGCATTTTATTTTAAAGTCCATTTTATTTGTATTTATTAATAATGGTTATTGTTACAAATCACCTTTACAGAATCAGAAGAAGATTATATAAATGTGTATAAAATGTGAGAAAAATAATCTGAGCAAGCCGAGGCCAACAAATCCCTGACATGGCAATAGGAAGAAACCAGATAGGAAATGGCAGGAATTGATTTGCAGGCATACTGCGCGTTAAGCAGCTGGAAGTTCAATATAACAGATGTCTTTAAGTTAATATGAGTTGTTGTTCGTTTTTCAGATACTCCCCATCGAGGGGTCGCCACAGCGGACCATTGGATCCGCTTGACAACTTTGCACAGGTTTTTATGCCTGGTGCTCTTCCAGACGCAACCCTCCCATCTTATCCGGGCTTGGGGCCGATACTGCATCAAGTGGCTGGGGTTTGGAAATTGGCTGGGAATTGACCCCAGGTCTTCTGCATGGCAGGCGAGAGAGACCTGAGTGTAAAGTCTTTGAAAAGTAGAATTAACAGCAATAAACATAACTACATGAAAACAGGTTTAGAAAACAGTCCTGCAGAGATCACGATCTGAGATTAATTATAAACTAATTATAAAAGTGGTTTGGCTGATGGACAGAATTTATGTCGACATTTCTGGTATTTTTACCTCTGGGTTTTTTCTATGTCTTGCAATGTTTCTGAAGAAATAGTGGTAGGGTTCCTAATTGATGAAAACAAAAAAAGAAAAATTGGGTTTTGGCCAGAAATTGAATACAGATACAAACTCCAATATGTGGATCATTGATCAGATACTATGCGGCACGGTGGTGTAATGTTAGCACTGTCGCTTTGCACCTCCTGGGTCCAGGTTCGATTCCTGTCTCTGTGTGCATGGTGCTTGGTGGGTTTTCTCCGGATACTCCGGTTTCCTTCCACAGTCCAAAGACCAGCAGATTATGCTAATTGGCGTTCCCCAATTGCCCGTAGTGTGTGTATGTGTGCCCTGTGATGGATTGCCACCCTGTCCAGCATGTACCCCACCTCGTGCCCTAAGTCAACTGGGATAGGCTACAGGACCCCCGCAACCCTAAATACAGGATGAAGCGGTATATGTGATGAGTGATGATAATCAGATACTGACATAGGTAATGGTGTTGTCTTACACTATCTAGATGTTTAGTACCAATCCTATAGGTTCATGTAACATTGTGCATGTGGAAACGCTTATATTTTCACTATTAAACGTAGGTGTGAATTTTTTTACTGACAATTTTTGTAGTGCAATTGTTTCAAGTGTTTAAGTTATCTCAGGTCACCATGTGTTTTGTTCCGAACACATTTCAGCAGTGAGGATGACGATTCGGCACTATCCTTCCACTTTATTAGCGCTGGACAGTTTTTAGCACCATGTTTTGGCCAGGTATTGTACAATCCTCTCAAAAGTCAGTGTGTGTTATAGCTACATGGATTATATAGAGCAGCAGTGGAGTCACAGTGTCCACTTTCAGTCTATTGATTTGCATTCACTGCAAATCAATAGACTGTCTCGTTGAGGATGTTTTTTTATTTTATTTTTTTAACTAAGATTATTCACAAATCGGACAGCTTTACAGGACAGACATTTTCTATCATGGTGCTTCCAGACTGACTCATTGAAACCGGTGAGGCTGATTGATTTCTCCTGCACCCCCACGCCACACACACCAATTTGACATTTTATACAATCACTTACACACTGAGAATATTGTATATAATTGTCAATATTGGTATCTGGTGCACTGCAGTGTATTTTTTTTGTACAATAATGTTAATTTTTATTTTTTATTTTATTTTTTTACAAATCTACAAATGTTTCGTAGACGCGGTCCATTCGTATCTGCAGAAATTCGCAACTCGAATATTCATAAGTCGGGGACAGATTACCATGCTGTAATTTGTTAAATGTTGATTTCCCCTGAAATTTTTCATTGTCTTGCTGGTTACTTTGCCTAAACATTGTCCTTACAAAAGATGTAATACCTAGGCGCTTGCTTTATAATTTACCTAGAGCCCATCTTTAGTTTCACACTATCAGTGGGCTCGCACGTCTGTACCTTCACAGGAGTTTTATGAATGACAGAAAGTTTTCTTTAGTTTCCATTGATAAAAGACGTGCGTATATGTGTGTGACAGAGGGAGGGAGAACAAGTGTATGTGTGTGTGTGTGTGTGTGTGTGTGTGTGTGTGTGTGTGTGTGTGTGTGTGTGTGTGTGTGTGTGTGTGTGTGTGTCTTTCTGTGTGTTTTTGTGTGTGTGTGTGTGTGTGTGTGTGTGTGTGTGTGTGTGTGTGTGTGTGTGTGTGTGTGTGTGTGTGTGTGTGTGTGTGTGTGTGTGTTTAGCAGAAAGAAAGAAAAGACGAGAACATGTGAATTAGTAGACCTGTCGCATTCTTTGTAGTTTACACTGACTTGTGTAACCTGGTAAGGTGGAAGACATATCAGTGTCAGTGAAGCATGCCAAACTGGATTGGCCAGGTGGGAAGGAAGAAACACATGAGTTCTCTATAATCTTTTGCTTCTCGCACGCATACACATACACCTCCCACACTGTCCCTGTTCAACCCCCAAACACTATTAGATGTCACTACATGCTGCAAGGGCATCATTAGGTGTTCATGTGCAGCCAACCTTCAATACTACGTTTACCAAAGCACAATAAGTTTATTTTTAAATCATATAAAAATATATAATAAAAATATATTTATTATTATTATTATAATATTATAATTAGCTTTACAGACTCATTGCAAGCATAGAAACTGTAAAGCTGTGTCATTTACATGCACCTGTGTGTGTGAGTGCCTGCGGGGTGTGTTGGTTTCTCTACTATCTTGTACTTTTTATGTCTGAGCCTGCTTCTAATAATCTAAACATGGCCTGGACTTGCATGAGTCTCTTCCAGGCAGAAATCCAATTTCCTTTAGAAAAAATGATTTTGATATCAACTGTATATGTTTTTATATTTTTTTTTTGTTAATGTTTAAATACCATAACTATCCATACTGTAACAAACAATATTTATAAAATGGCATTCCTTTGAAAAGTCTTTTTTAGAAAATGCTTTTTTCTTTATATTACATATATTGTATATGAATGCTATGATGCAATATCATGTGATGGGATAGCAGCACATGCTTCAGAAAGAATTTCTGAATGCATTTTAATATAAAAATGTTAACCTCTGGTTTCTACTTTCACCATGTGTTTGTTGTAAAGCTTGGGTAAGCCTTGCAAACGTTAATGCATGCACAGTTCTCTGCTATACCTGATGCATTTTATTCATTATTGTATGATGATGCAGAAAACTGGATTTTAAAATGGACTCATGAATTCAGATGACGACCTAATGTCCCCATAGTCACATGACAAAAGTTGTTAAGTTGCTCGTACCACAATGCTTTGCAGCTTTGTTGTGGTTTCTGTCAGCGGACATGTAGGGTTAGTAAGATAAGCCATTGTACATTTATTGTTGCAGCACACCACAGGCTCCACCCCAGCTGCTCCCTGTTTGACTGTCTTCTCACGAAAGACCCATGAAGAAGGGGGGGGGGGGGGGGGGGGGGGAGACATGTTTGTGTGTGAAGAAAGACAAAAGGAGGAGGGAAAGGGGTTGGTTTTGCTTCTTTCCCCATAAGGTTCCACCTGGAACATGAAGCTAACATGCTTTGGCTTTCTAAACAATTAGCACAACTAATTTTTTTATTTTAAATGTTTTACATTTTTAGATTTTTTTAATCAAATTATTCATTATTTATGTTGCATTTCTTTAAAACTGTCTGTCATTTCTTTCTGTGCAGCAACACTTGATTTTTTTTTTAATTGCACAGTAATAAGGTTCACAAAAGAGGCAGAACACACTGACACAAATGTGAAAACCAACACCTTGTGCAACAGAGACTAAACTGAGAAAAGACAAGCAAATTACAAGTAAAATTACAAGTAATCAAAACAATGTTTACAATTAACAGCAACACTTAATTGTATTGCGTTAAACACTACTGTATGTGGAGGTTTATATCTATCTCATGGTCTGCAGGTGCTTCCTAAATGATTTTAGAATTTCTGCATGTATTTTACCTTCAAAAATATAATCATGCAGAATGCATGCAGTACATTGGAAAACCTTTGGAAATGTATGCAAATGCAAATGGAGTTATATAGATCAGTCACATAAGGTAAAATCAAGACATTTCATTAATAGAGGAGCCTGACTAGGTGGGTCAATATCACCATCAAGTGCCTTTGAGACGTCATTATTTTCAAACGAAAAAGCTGAGATTTTCTATTAAACTTCATATAAAAAATATATATATATGAAAAAAGCACAAAATATGTAGACCCTGTCATGAACAAATTAAAAGTAGAGTAAATGCATTTTCATTCTATAATGATTATAAAATATAAATTTTCAGAATGATATAGCATCCTCTTCCCAACAATATATTTTAGTTATTGGGAAAAATTAAATCCAATATCCATGTCCATTATGACGAAAAATCATTACAACGAAAAATGTTGTCAAACTATGCAAATACTGTATACTGTCTGTTATGGGAAGATTGATAACAGGGTGAACCATGACAGATTTGTTTTGTCTGAAAAGTTGATGTCATGTTGGACCTTGAGTTAGCAATAAGCAGTTAGTTGAAGGTTACAGTGTGCTGTTTAGCACATATAATGTATTTTACTGAAAAGTTTTTATATTTATCAATATTTCACTACGAAGGAGGAAAATATGATGAAATTTACAAAATATTAGTTTAAGTACTTTGCGTACTTACAACAGTTGTTTGATCCTCCACTGAAAAAAAAAGACAAAATGATGGTTGTGATGTCACTGATTACATCAGTGATTACAGCTTCCCAAAATGACAGTGGACAGCAATTTCAGTGGCACTTACAAAATGTTCACATACACAGAGCAGCACATGAGACGTACAATTACAAACACCTAACTGTATAATTGACGAAGACCTAAATCTAAATCTTTGGTCATTTATAATGAAACCTAGGAAATGCATTATTGCATAACTCTATGATTCTGATGAGAACACAAAAAGCACATTACTTTGATAGTAAGACAAGTTGTAAGACAGAAGAGCAAGGAAACGTTCTGTAATTAGGCAGAAGTGTGTGTCTGGTTTAAAGTTCCATTTTGTTTAAATCAATGATCAAGAACACATTATTGTGATGTTGTTATCTATGTAGAGAATTAATACAGCAACTCTGTGGGCTTAATTTTCAAAAATGAAATATGTGAAAAAGGCTATCATTCTGTGAAGTGCAAAATGCTGCTTTTTTACACACAAAAAAAAAAAAAATAGAATATGAAACATGTACTACTGAGTAATGGGAAAAAATGTCTGATGAGTCGTCTGTTATCCCTCTGTTTACTGTATCCATATGTGTGTATGTTTGAAGAAGTCCAACAGATGCCTTCAACTCATAGTGGTAGTTACCAGCTGTAAAACACGGTGGTGGATCTTTAATAGTAAGGTTGGTCTTTTTGTGGTAGTCATTAGGGGTTGATGATTGCCTGGTAGTAGCAATATCAGGACCAGGTGCAGTCTATAGTTACAAATGTTCCATATTCTAAGATGGTCAAATAATCAAGAGTGGTGTCTCGAAATTGCAGTCAAAAGACATAAAATGCTTTCCATGACCTTCCCAATCACCAGCTATAAACATTACTGAACCCTTTTGGAACCAATTTCCAAAGCACAGGGGTGGCCTGGCATCCTATAAGTTACCAAATATCAGCATATCATTTCCATTCACTCTGTATCATTCCTAATAAAAGATAGGAGTCCTTAAATCTACACTGTATATTTAAATACACAAATTGTGCCTGGACTCAACAACATTTATCCTTTAAAATGGAGAGGCAGTTTTTAATTTGACACAAATGCTAGAAAAAATGTTTAACTGTAATATCAACTTCAATAACCATATTCTTTGTACCGGTTCATTATCTTTTGTTATGCTTTTTTTTTTTTTTTTTTTACTGAAATTACAACAGTTACAGTACAACAAATGAGCTGATGATGCCATCATTTATGTTTAAATACTGCATGATGGCATGACATTTTTAAAACAGTTTCTTTAATTTCTTAAATCCTGGATTATTATTCAGTAAAGCACATTATTATTATTATTATTATTATTATTATTATTATTATTATTATTATCTGCAGTGGAACTATTTCAAAATGCGGTTAGAGAAAGCATTAGAGAGAGTCTTAGGTATAGTACATGCTGTTGATGGTGAAAATACATATTTAGGGTAGTGACACCACAAGTCAGTCAGACATTATTATCCTAAAACAGTGCACCAATACATAGTTTATTCTTATTAACAACCTATTAAATATGTTTTACATCCTGAAGTGAAAAACTACAGAATCTCATGAGTATTCCATATTCACTTTTTTCACTCTTGAAATATTTGTTTCATTTTTAAAAAATCCTAATTTACACATTCCCACACTAAGCTTAAAAAAGAACTTAGGAAACAAGTAACACAACAGAAAAGCATTTACATTATTGGCAGTAGATCATAAGTGTAATTACTAATTAATACATAATTACTGTAATTATTTAATTAATGACACATCATTTAATTAAGTGTAATTAGAAAGAGTGAAATTGGGCAAGCTCTCAGAGGGATCATGGATCATGCTGTGTAGATGCATCTGTCTCCTGTCAGTTACCTCACTTACGCAATAGACAGTACAGTGTGTGTTCCACTGCACTACAACACAACATCCGAGGTTAATTGAAAAGAAGTGGCTTTATGTGTCTATTAAAGAAAATAGAAAGGTCTTACTGTTCAACCCTTATATGTTTACTTTCCTCTATTTTGAAGAGTTTGTTTAAATCTTTAGTAAAAAACAGTCATATGGTAGTCTACATCGAGGGTTAATAAGTGTTCCGCACACTTGTTTTTACTATTTAATATATATCCAGTGCACATGTTCACTTAAAATTTACACGTCTCCTGATAGCGGCGGTAAAGTAAATAACATGTGTGAGTGATTATTTAACATTTGATTTATTTAATTATAACCTATATGAGTCTTCCCTCACTCCCTTTTTACTGAATGAATACATAATGTGTAAGAGTGGTCAGTTATAAAGCATGTACATACATACATTCCTTAGCAAAACCTTGCTGAACTGGCTAATGGATGTACAGTTTTCATCTGTCTTTGTTTAATTAAGGCTACAATTTTGTTTAGATTTTTGGAAACAAATAATTTGTTAGAATATATTACAGGTAGATAGAAACAACATAACTCCACAAACCTTCCCTTTATCTCCAAGATTTTGGAAAAGGTAGTATCACAGCAGCTATGTTCACATCTACACAGAAATAGCATAAATGAACTGTATCAGTCAGGATTTAGGCCTCATCACAGCACAGAGACAGCACTTGTTAAAGTAGTAAACGACCTCCTATGGGCCTCTGATCAGGGTTGCGTCACTATACTTGTGTTACTGGACCTCAGTGCAGATTTTGACACCATTGATCATAGTATTCTCCTTCACAGATTAGAAAAGGTAGTAGGAATTAAGGGAACTGCCCTCTTGTGGCTCAGATCCTATTTGACTGATCATTATCAGTTTGTAGATTTAGATGGTGACCATTCCTCATGTTCTCAAGTGGAGTTTGGTGTTCCACAGGGTTCAGTTTTAGGCCCACTGCTTTTTTCCCCTTTACATGCTTCCTCTGGGCAACATGATTCGTAAACATGGTATTAGTTTCCATTGTTATGCTGATGACACACAATTATATGTCTCAGCAAAACCAGGTGAGAAAAACCAGTTTGCTAAAATTGAGCAGTGTGTGCAGGACATAAGAGATTGGATGTTAATTAATTTTCTTCTGCTTAATCCTGATAAGACAGAAGTTCTGGTCATAGGACCACAAGTAGCTAGAAGTAAGCTTTCTGATCACACTGTGACTTTAGATGGCCTTTCTGTTCCATCAAATGCAACAGTAAAAGACCTTGGTGTGATTATAGATTCCAGCCTTTCATTTGAAGCACATGTAGATAATATCACCAGGATAGCTTTCTTTCACCTTAGAAATATTGCCAAGATAAGAAACATATTGTCACTAAATGATGCAGAAAACCTAGTTCATGCTTTTATCACCTCTAGGTTGGACTATTGTAACGCCTTACTGTCTGGTTGTTCAATTAGGTGTATAAACAAGCTTCAGTTAGTACAGAATGCAGCAGCGAGAGTCCTCACTAGAACCAGAAGATACGAGCACATCACCCCTATCTTATCTACACTGCATTGGCTCCCTGTGAAATTTCGCATCGATTTTAAGATACTACTTCTGACATTTAAAGCACTAAATGGTCTCGCGCCACAGTATTTGAGTGAACTGCTAGTGTCTTACCATCCGCCACGCCTACTTCGATCAAAGAATGCAGGCTGCCAGTCAGTACCACGTATTATTAAAACTACAGCAGGGGGCAGAGCTTTTTCTTACAAAGCCCCAAAGTTATGGAATAGTCTTCCTATTAATGTTCGGGACTCAGACACAGTCTCAGTGTTTAAGTCTAGGCTAAAAACCTATTTATTTAGCCAAGCATTTTTGTAAATAGATTAACCTTAGGTAAAGGAGCAGATCTGGGGGACTCATGGACGTAGAGTATTCTGGTGAACTGGTATGTTTAGATGCTGTCTTCCCCACTCTCATTGATCACTCAGGTTTGTTGACGGTGAGGTGATTGGTTGCTTTACATCACAGGGAGCCCTCATGTCTGTGTTTCCTTCTGGCTCTCCCTTTTAGTTATGCTGTTATAGTTAGTCCTGCCGGAGTCCCTGCTTGCACTTTGCACTAAATATACATTCACCTTATACATGTTGACTGTGACCATACCTAACTGCCATCTCTCCTTATTTTCTGTTCTCTCCTCTTCTGCTCTCTCTCTCTCCCTCTCTCCTTTCCCTCTCTCTGTCTCTCTGTCGAGCTATACATGTCACTCCTGAGTTGCCAGTGATCCAGACCCCTCTGCCCTCTGGAGCCGTCTAACCCGTCCTGAAGTCCTGCTTCTGGTTGGAGATCTCGTCGCATGGATGTGGTCTGCCTGGATTCGTGTGGTGGCTGGGGATGGTTTCCATTAAGACTGTCCTATCATCGATTGATGCTCTGGGGACCTGTGACTTCAGTTCTTCGATAGCTCAGGACTGGAATCTCCTACAGTCTACCTGAGCCTCCGGGAACAAACTGGACTCCTTTTAATTTTAATTTTAACACATCTCCTGTTACACTGAACTTCCAGTACACATTATTATGCTGATCAATCCCTGCTATCCGTTATCACCCAGATGAGGATGGGTTCCCTGTTGAGTCTGGTTCCTCTCAAGGTTTCTTCCTATTACCATCTCAGGGAGTTTTTCCTTGCCACCGTCGCCCTCGGCTTGCTCATCAGGGACAATCTTATCATTTTGATTCATACACATTGCATACAAACTTACTTCTTTTTATTGTGTAAAGCTGCTTTGCGACAATGTCAATTGTTAAAAGCGCTATATAAATAAAATTGACTTGACTTGACAAACAGAATAAAAAAGGGGGGGGGGGGGAGGTCCCATGGATGTCTGATTTGGCTGAGTTTGGAGATCTGAGGATCCAAAATTCAGACTACCAATGTTGGCATTCCTAATGCTGTTTTCCCCCCTGTTCCAAGTACATAATTCTAAGGATCATATTTTAACTAAAAAAAAATTAGGCCATATCCACATCAGATTAAAATTTAAACCATAGCCTGATTACAATTAAATAATCAGCCAATCAGGTGGCAGCAATGTACAAAAGCGTTCAAATACATGTCAAGTTATATAAAATTGGAAAAAGGGGCAAATGCTAAACTATTAATTTTCCAATGTTGATTGTAAAATATTGGTTTGTTCACTGTCCAGTTTTGGTGAATCTCTACAGACTTTAGCCTCAGACTAAAGAACCTAAAGTGATCGTCTGATGTTGTTGGACATCCCCCTGTTATTCAACTTTCTCTGAATTATGAGATGCTTTTCAGCTAAGATGGTTATAAAGAGTGGATATTATTTGAATTACTGTACTCTTCATTTCAGCTCAAACCAGTTTGACTATTCTCCTTTGACCTCTCCCATCAACATTTCAAATTTCATCACCTCACTTCTTTAGAAAATCTATTGTGCAACATAATCAAAACAAACTGCTTTGTAAGTGTTCAGGCAGAGGATTCAGTGGCTCCGTATTATCTAATCAGAATGAGACACAAAGGAGCTTGATGGTATTCTGAACGCGTTTTATTTGTTTTGGGAAGTCTTTTACCCTCATCGCCTGGTGATGATTGCATTGCTCTGTTTTGTAGGAGGTTGTGTGATTATGTATTTGTCTTTGCTGTGTTTTGGTTTGTTGCTCCGCTGTTTTTGAATCGAATAAAATGCTAAGAGAGCTCTATTGCTCAAGAAGTATGCTATGTTGTCAGCTGTGTGTTTCCATTCTTAATATGTCATGGTATTTGGAGAAAAAACAATACACGGTATACAAAAAAGTGTAGAGAAATATGTGCTATAGACTTGTGTCAGGTTTATTTGTCATGTGCACAAAATGTCAGTTCACAATTGTACATTGAAATGGCTGTCGTGAAGTTCAGGTACTCTTAAAAAGGATACACCTGAAGATATAGGGAAGGAGAGAGGAAATAGAAGGAAGGAGATTATTTGCAATTATGCTATATACAAAGAAAATGCTGTATGCAGAATATATTAATATAATAATAATAAAAAGAAGTAAACACAAACCTGAACTGTAAACATTGTGCAGTCACACTACTGTATGTGATTATGCATGCAAAAGGTAGTAAAGTAAATAGTACCTTCGTGCAAAATGAAATGCCTGAGCAACCATCTTTTAACACAGGAGAGCATAAAATGCTGGCGAAGCAGGAGTACAAAGTAGTATTTAAATGAAATAAAGAATAAACACAAGTTAAAGACAATTATAGTAGATGCAGCAGTTTATGAGGTGTATTATTAACATATGATCAATGTTGCACTATACTGCACAGGGACAGGACTTTGTGCTTGATAGCAGCAAAGTGATAATAGATAAAAGAAATATTGCAAAATGTCCAACAGTAACAGGAGCATGTGAAAAAACAAAACAAAACAAAACAAAACATGGCATCAATGTAAGCTTGAAGAAATAGTAATGACTAATGATTGGCATTTGTTCAGAATCGCAGTTTGTTTAGGATCCTGATGGTCTATAGTCAAAAACTCTTCCTCAGCCAGCTGATTGCATCTGCCTAATGGCAATCTGGTAAACAGTTCATGAGCAAAGTGGTTGTGTCCTCTTTGTGATCCTTGCAACAAGTGTACAGTACACAGAAGAGCTTTAGGCTCTTATCACAGCAGTCCAACTGATGTATGAGGGTGCATGGGTATCCTTCTGCAGCCTCTTGCAGAAGGCTCCTCATCAGCTCTGATATCATTTCTGTAAGCTGTCTAATCTCTGTCTGTGATAGTGCGATGTATGGTGCATGTGGATAATGGATGGTGATGTCAGCAATCTTGAAAACGATAATTGGGTGTTTATTGCCAAATGGATTAGTGCATGCATCCTTTTTTCAGTTTGGATGTATATAAGGGAAAGGATACTTAAGGTCTTTAATATAGTAATATTGATGAAAGAAAATGTATAAATCTTCTTAATTAAATCAGTAGTCTACAATTCAATTTGTTGGTTTAATGGCAAGGACCCGACTTTTACGCACAGTTCACAGATTTCTAATAGGTTGAGGCTCCAAACGATTAAGGTTTTGGGGTCATGGTTCTGTTGGAACACTTAATTTTGTCTATCCCCTTTATTTATTAATTCATCCACTTTTTGCAATGTACCAGTTCCACTGACAGCAAGACAGCTCCTAGTCATGACGCTACCTCCGCCAAGCACTATAGGTGGTACAATCTTCTTGAGGTTGAATGCTTTACACTTACGCCTTCAAACATACAGTATGTTTGCTTAAAACTTTCCTCCAGCAGGTTTTTTCTTTGTCCATTTGGACAGTTGCAGCCTTTAACCGAGCCTGAAAGTGTTGATATTGGAGCAGGACCTTCTTTCTTGAACAGCAACCTCTGAGTCCATGGCAGTATAAACCCTATATGACTGGAGATTGCGACACTGGTGATCCAGTAGCTTCCAGTTCATGGCAGGCCTGTGGCTTGGTGGTTCTTGGTTTGTTCCTGACCATTGAAACCAATTTTCTCTCAGGTGAGGGTAACACTTTAGGGCTTCTTTCAGAATTTGGCAAAATAGCGAAATCTGCCAAGATATTTTGTTTGAACTACTGTAGTCTTGGAATGTGTAGTTGTTTAGAAATGACTCTTGGAGACATCCTTGACATGTGTAAATGTACAATAGTCTGTGTTTAATTATAAATCTAATTACATTGAATTGAGACTTTTAAAGTATTTATTTTTGGTTTTTGTTTACCTTTGACACATCCTGTGCTTTCAACTTTCAGCCTTATGCCAATCCTTAGCAAAATTGTAACTTTTTCTGCTGCTACTTGCTTGTTGTAAACTAAAGTTTTATCGCAGCAGAGTCAATTATTCAGCGTGTTAATTTCAACAGTGTGCTACTATAACCAATGTGAATTAGCATTACTCTTCTGTGACATCATTTTTTCCTATTGCTGTTTGGATGCTTACCATTTTGCCCTGAAGGGTTTTTTTTGTAATACAGGTCTGCATTGTGCTTAGAGAAAAAGTAATCTTGTACTTGAAATACCAGTTTCATTTCCAGAACATGTGGAATAATTATAAGTTAGGTTGACTTTCACTGTATAAACAACACAATCACAAGCCTTTACAGAACTTATAAATGATTATGTCATTGCACATCATGAACAGCGCAAAATGTTACATCATGCTGAATACATTTTATACAATGCAGTCTTTTCTTCTTTGCATTTCTGGTGCAATATTTGACAAGACGTCTTTGGATTTCTTTGGAAAATCATCATTAGTCTGATTAGATGGATCTGACAGTTTTATAACTAGAACACCATTGAGATACCATATTGTATTTGGCCACCGCTCTACAGTATGTGTGGTGCAAACCTAATGCAGGCCATACATCAGTACATAATGTAGTAACAATATTACAATTAAATATCATAGTGGCACCATCATGTTGTGGGGAACTGTCATGTTCAGGAAAAGTTTACTTTACAAAATAAAAAATAAAAAAATGTGGCTGAAGGAAAATACAGGAATATTACAAGAGAACGCTCCTTAAGAAAATAAAGCTTTGGAGAAACTGGTTTTTGAACATAAGTCCAAAGCTGTGCAGAAGTGGTTAAAATCAAATAGCCGATTGTTCTAAAGATCTCAAATAGGTCCTTGCATCAAATGGTGGTTTTACCAAGTACTAGTCTGTGGAGGTTTTGAGCATCCGGTTCCCATGTAGTAATTCTTTAGATTGTGTAAAGCTGCTTTGCGACAATGTGAATTGTTAAAAGCGCTATACAAATGAAATTGAATTGAATTAAATGTAGCATTGGGCATCAGAAATTTGTGTTTTGCATCACTACTTAAAGTGTAGGAAAAATTGTCCCTAAAATAAATAAACCAAAAGTCACTTCCTCTCTCAGCTAAAACAAATTGTTATTTCTTAGAAAGAAAACTGGCCATAACGCGCACTAGATCAATGGCTTCTTTGTTCAGCTCCTACACTGTGACCAAGTATGAGGAGGCTGCATTTCACGTTGTGTGTCATCACTCAGAAATGGATAGATAGGGGGCCTTCTGAAAAGCCATCTGTCGTCAGAAAGGTTATCATTGTTGTGCTCTCTTGGCCAGGATAATGTGGGAAAGCTATTGGAATGAACTGATAGGAAAAAGAATCTCAGTGCTTTTAGCATCAACACCAATTCTTGATTTTTTTTCCTCCTTTGATCTTCCTGTCATCGTTTCTTTATTAGACACAGAATCCCATGGTTAATCTCCCCATTTTCCCTTTTTCCATCTTTTTTCCATGGACACTCATGTGTACTCTTCCTATACTATACTGTACCTATATTACAGCCGCATCTCTGTGTGGGAGGAAAACATTTATAAGCACTTATTTTTTATAAAAATTATTATTATTATAATTAATGAATGACAATACTTTCAACGATTGTATTTTAATATTAAATGTAGCTTAACAAATTTGTTCCTGTCTACCAAGTTGCATTATACTATCTACATACAATAATTCCCTTACAATGTTTTTTCCTCAAACAAATGCAACAACCAAACAAATGCAGCTTGCTATATTATTGAAAAGAAAAATGCCTGAATACTATTTTTACTGAATTTACAAAAAGCTGCCCCTCGAGCCTCCTTCCATAAGAAAACGTTACCATATCAATAAATGTAGGCTTGTTTTTGTTAAGCAACATTAATTTTGCTTAAAATGTTACTTGAATTTAGTTAAAACTTCAGTTTCATACTGTATATGTTTCCGCAGACTAGACAGCTAATGACACAAGATTTTGTGTGGACTGGATAGCGTGTCTTCCAGCACCGCAATGATGTGTGCTTTCAAAACCCACAATCTAACTGAAGCCTGGTAACAAAACACAGCACATCATAATCTCCCACGCAGCCTGAGGTCATGGTGAAAAATTAGAACATGAGAAACGTTTTCTGTCTCATTATGGACACGTAAAAATTGCTTTCCACAATATGTCCTGCTGTGCGTGTCTCTTTGGTAGATGACTAGCTGTGAAGTAGTGTAATAGCATGACATTTTAAAATGATGTCATTGTGAGGCACAGAAATCTTCCATGTAAGAGCATGTGCGTGTATGTGTGCGGAAATCACCTAAATGTCTGTAAACATGAGTGTTTTCTGTAATGTCATATTGTGGTAAGCGAACACACTGTATTTGTGGAAAATTGAATTTCGTTAATCCAGCCCTTGATATTTACAAAAAAGAAACATTGCATTCTCATGTTTCTGATAGTGATCTCATTGTAGATACAAAATCTTTGATTTGTCCAAACAGATTACATTATTTTCAGCATTTATCCGATTAGATGTAGTAATTAAATAAATGAGAAAAAAAATACTAAAGAATAAAAAAACACAATAATAATTTAGGTTTGTTTTCATCTAGAAACATTGTGGTAAAGTTTCATGTGTTTGTGAGAAATATATAGCAAGCATACACACTTTGCATGCAAACATTGATTTTCATATGGACATCATTCAGGCTATTAACATAATGCGAAAATTAATGAACAGAAAATGAAATAAAGTGACGGTGAAATATTTGCATAACCGTGAGGCACTAGACAGACAAGAAATTTAAAGTATAATGATTGTATCCTAACAAGGAAAAACTAAACATAAAGAATCAATAAAAACAAATTGTCAATAAATGATGGTTTCATAAAATATAACCCACCGACCCAAAGCGGGACTCGAACTTGGATCCTTGTGGTGCAAGGAGACAGTCGCAGACTCGGTGATGAAATTTCTCCTGCTGTTCATCACTATTGTGTGTGGGAGGAAAACATTTATAAGCACTTATTTTTTATAAAAATTATTATTATTATAATTAATGAATGACAATACTTTCAACGATTGTATTTTAATATTAAATGTAGCTTAACAAATTTGTTCCTGTCTACCAAGTTGCATTATACTATCTACATACAGTAATTCCCTCACAATGTTTTTTCCTCAAACAAATGCAACAACCAAACAAATGCAGCTTGCTATATTATTGGAAAGAAAAATGCCTGAATGCTATTTTTACTGAATTTACAAAAAGCTGCCCCTCGAGCCTCCTTCCATAAGAATAATTTAGGAAGATGGTCACGAGTTTAATGGTAATGCTCATGAGCTCACTGACCACTTCCCGGGTAGGAATTTCCTTGAAGCCTTCTGATGACGTTTCTTAACGTCTTTCTTGTAGGATTCTAGAGAACAGCTTCTGCAACTTTAATTAGAATGTTGTTGGCACATTGTTTTATAGTCACCACAAAATGCATTCTGAGTGTCATTAGCAGCTGCTTGAACTTGCAAACTCATGGACTGCCATGACAAATTACTGACTGTCATGGTCATGTTTTATAAACTGGGTTTATAAAAGTTGCTTCAGTTGGTGATGTACCTGCACCTGCATGTTTTTGATGATCAGTCCAGTCCTAAACATCTAAACCATTGTTTTGCAGGTGCGGTTATTTGTACCATGAACAAAATCTTCTAATGCCCTCAACCTGAATTCTAGACCCATTTAATCAAATATGACACGCTTACTCTGGCACTATATTCTCAGTTACTTTTCATCACTTCACCAGGATACTGTCACCATCATTGCATCTTTTCTGCTTTGCTTCATGTCCGTCTGTATTGTCTATCTACATATATAAGACAAATTCTGTAGTTCCATCACAAGCGCTTCATTACAGGTGTTCCCTCATTGGTGTTTTTCTTGCACCTCCAGAGTCCGGGTTCGATTCCCTCTTTGGGTCTGTGTGTGTGGAGTTTGCATGTTCTCCATGTGCTTGGTGGGCTTCCTCAGGGTACTCTGGTTTTCTCCCACAATCCAAAGACATGCAGATTAGGATCACTGGCGTTCCCAAATTGCCTGTAGTGTGTCTGAATAGCGTGTACCCCACCTGTTGCCCTAAGTCTCCTGGGATACACTCCCCGTCGCCCTGTATACAAAATATACCGGTATAGACGATGAGGGAGTAAATGAAAAGCTGCCCTATGTTCATAAAAATCAGTAGTAGGTCTGTGAATAAGGCTTTGGGCTGCTGTTCATAAGAACCTGAAAGTCAGTTTGGATGGCATTCAGGCTTTGTACCCCAAACATGACCAAATGTGTTTGGATGCCTGGTTTTAAAGAGAACCCCAGAAAGAAATAGAATGCTTAAATTTTAAATAACCTCCACTAATATCACTGACTATAGCAATCGTTAAGAAAGATGAACGCTTCTTGTTCATTAGATTTATTCACATGATATTCTGACTTTTGTTGACGTACTCACGCTTCCTTATTACTGCTGTGGGTGTGTGTGCTCAGAATAGCTCAGAAGTGACAGAAGATGCAGGCAGTGGGTGCAGAATTAATAGGCTAGGCAACTTCACAGGTCATCTGTCAGCATTTCGTCAAGTCTTCAACAAAACATGCACCTGCTGTTCTCTTCCTGTTGATGAAGGTTATGACCACAAGACCAATTCATACTTCATCTAGGAACTCAAGTTTAAAACACTCGGTTATCACCTAAAACATCTGACAAACAAGTCACTGAGCTGAGCACAGACATTAACAATAATGGAAAACAACTGTGACCAAATATCATTCCATTCTTCACCTCAAATGACTTTCAAAGACTCTTATTGGCACTCATTGAAAACCATGTCTTATCATTCATGCTTAAGTTATGCAATGTATCAACCACAGGCCCCAACATGCATACAACAACAAATCAGACAGACAGTAGTCAGCTGGAAATGGAACATAAACGATGTAGCCAGCTCTGCATGTTTCTAATAGACTGATTTCTCTATGTGACTAATCTCCTTTTACAAAAGCACCAGCTATTTTTACAAAATATAGACATTATCACTAAATTGTATAATTATTAATACAGTGCGTCTTTGATTATTTACAGAACGGTTTTTATGTACACACAGGTTGTCTAAATAATAAGGATTAGACTTGTAATAGAGTTATATATGTATGTATAAAATACACACACAGTGCCCTCCATAATTATTGGCACCCCTGGTTAAAATGTGTTCTTTAACTTCTAAAACATTCTGTTTTGTTCTAAATAACATAGGACCACAATGGAAAAAAGGAGAAAATTCCAACCTTTAATTCAAGTGCATTTATTCAGTAGGAAAAAAAAATCCCACATTAAGAAATAATTATTTTACATCAAATCATGGGTGCTACAATTATTAGCACCCATGATGTTTAATACTTTGTACAACCCAATTTTGCCAACAAAACAGCACCTAATCTTCTCCTATAATGTTTCACAAGATTAAAGAACACAGAAAGAGGGATCTTCGACCATTCCTCTTTGCACAATGTCTCTAAATCATCCAGTGACCTGACTCCTCTCCTCTGCACTCTCCTCTTCAGCTCACTCCACAGGTTTTCAATGAGGTTGAGGTCTGGGGACTGAGGTGGCCATGGGAGGAGCTTGATTCTGTGTGTGATGAACTATTTCTGTGTAGATTTAGCCACATGTTTTGGGTCAATATCTTGCTGAAAGACTTGCTTTTTTGAAAGAAAAATTAATTTTAAGGCTTTTAACACATCTTAACCAGAGGTGCCAATAATTATGGAGGGCATGGAGGTATAAACATGGGTTTTTCATGAAAATAGAAAGGAGCGAGTGTGACAAAGTTACCGAAAGAACACATTCTCCAGCATGCTCAGTAAAACCTAACAGCTGTTTTATTTACAGTATTGTGCAAACGTCTTGGGAACATCCAAATAAACAAAGCCATATGCAACGATGTTTTTGACAACAAGCATAACATAACAAAAGCATAGTGTTCGGGACAGATTTGTGCAGTATTCTAAGTAAAACAGCTGTTAGGTTTTACTGAGCATGCTGGAGAATATGAGTTCTTTGGGTAACTTCGTCACACTCGCTCCTTTCTACTCAGGAGTCTACATTATTGATTTTTTTTTCCCCATCTGAAAACTGGTCTGTCATGTAATATGTCGTGTTACAGGCATGCAAATATTACTACTAAGTACTACAGATATTATGGCGCCTAAGACTTTTGCACAGTACTGTATATATATATATATATATATATATATATATATATATATATATATATATATATATATATAAAACATGAAGTTTTAGTTTTCCTAGTTGAAGTTGCACCATCCCAGCATGTGATGTTTAGTCCTCTTATTTGGGTTTCCTTCGATGTTTAGGGTTTCTTATGTGTCTGGGGCATTTGAACATCACGTGACAGTTGTTAGTTGTGATATCTGTGAGAAACATGATGAGATAGCATGTATGCCTGCAGCCCTGGCCACCCACCAAGATGAAAAGAAAAATCAGTAGCGTCTGCCTGCAGAGCATACAGAAAAATATCAAACTTTTCCTCCACTAAATTCAGTCACTCGCTGCCACTACACGGGTGTCACTAAAAAAACATAGTGAAAAGCAGTCCTGTTTGCATCGATCTGCAGGATCTAATACCTGAGGCAACAGGTTGCTTTTTTTCAGTAGCTGAAAATAGGTTAACAAGCTCTCACACACTCCCTGTTTCCTGAAACCAATGTTTATAGAACATTTCTTAAAGTGACCGGCATTAATGGAATAGCTTTCTCAGGGCTTGGCATCTGGGCTATGAGCAGTATCCTTGTGCGTGAGAAATGACCTGAGTTGACATTATGAGTGCAGTATGTACTCGCACATTTTTGCGTGTGAACGTTTGGCACCTGGCCAGGTATGAGAGCATGCTAGCGGGTGAGGCTCAGCTTGCATAAAGAGTTCTCGAGGAAGAAATTAGAAACTTGCAGTGGCATATTGTTCCAGCATCTTCACATGCGGTGATAAAGGATACAACTTTGTGTGGGCCTTTACGTAACAGTCAACATGTGAAATTCAGTTTGTTAATTAGTGATGATGGGTGATTAGCTATAATATTTATTTATTTATTTATTTATTTATTTATTTATTTGTTATTTTCCCCCCCTCTGATCAGCCATGACCACCTGTCTAATATTGAGTAGGTCCTCACTTTGCCATCAAAACAGTAACGACCTTTGTGTTCTGATACCTTTCTATTGAAACCACCGTTAACCTTTTCCTCATTTTGATCAATACTTGCTCTTCTATTGGATCAGACTACACGGGCCAGCCTTTACTTCCATGTGCATCAGTGCGCCTTGGCCACCCATGATCCTCTCACCAGTTCACCGGTTTTTGATCACTTTTGGTGCTTTTTGACCACTCCAGCCTGGGATGACCTACAATTTTGGAGTTGCTCTGACCCAGTTGTCTAAGCATCACAATTTGGCCCTTCTCATAGTAGCTACATTTTTAATATATTACCCAGCACATTAAACTTTTCTCCTGAATATGTGTTGGAAGCACAAAAAAAAAAAAAAAAAAAAACAGGCAAGCATAAGGATTTGAATGACTTTGACAAGGGTCCAATTGTAATAGCTAGATAACTGGGTCAGAGCAACTCCAAAACTGCAGGTCTTGTGGGATGTTCCCAGGCAGTAGTGGTCATATCAGGACATACCAAAAGTGATCCAAGGAAGGATAACCGGTGAACTGGCGACAGGATCATGGGTGGCCAAGGCTTGCTGATGCACATGGGGAGCAAAGGCTGGCCCGTGTAGTCTGATCCAGTATAAGAGCTGCTATAACTCTAATTGCTGAAAAGGTTAATGCTGATTGTGACAGAATGGTGCATTAGATGCATATCTCTTGTCTAAACTCAGAATTAGCAACACAGTTGGTCAGGGAAAAACATAAATCAGATTTTTCCTATTACTTAGAAACTTAGATCTACTTAAAAATTCCTCTATTAAAAGACAGGATTTAAACCAAATACTCCTTAACATATAAAGACTTTGTATTCATTAACATAGCATCAGTGGTAATAATATGTTTAAACTGTTGTTTAATTGAGTTTATCTTTTCACTATTTTATAGCCATATTTTATCACTTGACGCCCCTTAGTGGGCAGAAAAGTGTAATGCAACTCTTTTTAGTGGCAATTGCCACTATATTTCTTAAGTGGATATAATTGCAATAGACCATTTAATTCACACTGGCCATATACAAGAGAAAAAATGTAGAAACATAAATCATAAAGGAAGATTTTGATCTATAAGTGAGAAATACAGCACTAAACATAAAAAAAATCAACACTATATATTGTATGGCCAGAAGTATCTGGACACCTGACCATGACTCCCATAAGGTTATTTCCCAAAGTTGCCTTCACACAGTATGCTTGCTTTGTATGCATTATGATTTCTCTTCACTCCCAAGGACTACCAAACCATTCTGGACGCTTGGAATAACGTCACTGCCAAGGACCATTCTGGAGGACCATGTGCACCCAATGGTTCAAACATTGCACCAAACATTGCGCACCCAATGGGTCTAACAAAGACTACCGAACCATTCTGGTCCTCATGGGACAACTAATGATTATAGCCAATGGTCAGTTGATTTCCTTTGCATTTCAAAAGACTGATTGTGAAAAATGACAATTAATTTTCATTCATTCAAACTCCAGATGCAGATTCGAACTGGGAATTGAACCCTTGACCCCAAAGGTGTGAGGCCACAGTGCTAACAATAATTTAACTATTTAACCATTTAGATTTTTTTTGAGCACCCAGGCAACTTTTGTGTATCGACTTTTTTGAAAGTGTGAGAAACGCACTTGCTTATAATACAGATAACTGTGCATGCTCGCAACATGGTTGTATAAAATGGGGGACAATGTACAGTATCTGAAGGTGACCTGTTTATACAGTTTTCCTGGGGAGAAAGGTCACTCCTGGATGTGGATGTACTTTGGTTTTTAGGGAAAATGGGAAAGGATTCCACCAGTAAAGACAAATGTCTGTCACAAAGTGTATTCTGATGCTGGATTATGGAATGATTACCAGTTCGCATTATTATTGTCACCCCACATGTTTGAGATAAGTTTGATGTGTTGAAATGTACACCTATAGGTTCTACTAGAATGGTATCAGAACACACAGGTCATTACTGTTTTGGTGACGAAGCAGGGGGGACCAACTCAATATTAGGTGTGTGGTCATAACATAAGACATTTGTACATAGTTACAAATACAATAGTCTGGTGACTGTGTAGGACATGGGAGATGTTCATGTTCATCAAACCACTCTGTCACCAGTCTTGCTGTGTGCATTGCTGCATTATCATCGTGATACACGGCACCGCCTTCAGGATACAATGTTTGAATAATTGGGTGCACATGGTCCTCCAGAATGGTTCGGTAGTCCTTGGAAGTGACGAGCCCATCTAGCACAAGTATTGGGCCTAGGGAATGCCATGATAGTGCATCACTGATTCACCCCCATGCTTCACTCTGGGCATGCAACAATGTGGGTGGTACGCTTCTTTGGGGCTTCTCCACACCGTAACTCTCCCGGATGTGGGAAAGACAGTGAAAGCGGATTCATCAGAGAACAGTACATGTTTCACATTTTCCACAGCCCAAGATTTTCGCTGCTGGCACCATTGAAACTGACATTTGGCATTGGCACGAGTGACCAGTTGTGGTTTTATGTTTTTTGGATCCAATCCCGGTAGCACCCGGACATCCCTTTCAGACAGCTTCCTCTTGCGTCCACAGTTACTGCTGTTGGATGTGGTTCGTCCTTCTTGGTGGTATGCTGACGTTACCCTGGATACCGTAGCTCTTGATACATCACAAAGACTTGCTGTCTTGGTCACAGATGCGCCAGCGAGATGCGCACCAACAATGATCTGATATGTCCCTCATAATGTTGTGTGCATTGCAATATTTTAATAAACCTTCACACTCTGCTCTTACTGGTGGAATGTGCAATCAATGAAGATTGGCCACCAGGCTTTTCAAATTTAACCATGAAACCGCCAACACTAAATTGGCCAGTGTTTCAGTTTCATTGCCCAACACCTCTATATTTATATGTTTGTTCAGTCATGTTTGTATAGCTGGTTAAAATGAACTAAAATTCAGTTCATTGTATTACTGTTTTTTGTGCTGAATAAAAAAGATATGTCACTTTCTACTGCACAATCCTAAGCCCTATATATGTTCATTAAAAATAAAATAAAATGAAAAGTGCCTAAAATGCGCTGAGCTTTAAGGGCTTTAAAGCAGCTACAGCAACTTGGTACGCAGTAAAACTTCAACTCCCGTGATGCTTAGCTAAATCCACTTCCGGCATTTCGCAAGAGCGGATGTAGCTCCGCTTCCTGGATTATTGAACGCTTTAATCCGGGTCCTGCTCTGGTGATTCAATGCTCGACATGGATAAAGACGGAGTCTCAGCGATACTGTTTGACCTGGACAACACGCTGGTGGACACAGCAGGAGCAGGACAGCTCGCTACCGACAAGGTGGGACTCAGAGAGACTGAAACCAGTGACTGAGAGAACATTAAATACCCAGTGACACAAAAGTAAATAGAAAGAAGAAAAACGAGTTTTACGTCCTGCGCGTTAACCCACGTTTAAGTTAGTTAATAAATAAATAAATAATGAGGAAATTATTAAACATGAATGTCAGTGTGTTTTCAGGTTAGGGATGTGATTCTGGTGAGAAGAAAGGGATTATGGAAGTTGTAGTTCTGTGACAGTTAACTCTGACACCCAGTGGAGCTCTAAAACCTTTTTCTAAAAAAAAAAAAAAATTGTTTTAAAAATGTACATTTTACTCTTTACTGTCTTTCTTATTTTGTGCTTTAACGTTTATTTTAGTTGAATTGCCCTGCTGTAGTGTTTTTACAGCCGTATTACATGCATGTTATTTATAAGTATTATTATTATTATTATTCATGATTTTGTTAATATCTTAATTAATTGTAAAGATTTTTATTTATTCATTTATTTATTTAGTTATTTACAATTTTAAACAAATTTAGCAAGTAATTTGCTCCTTCCACACAGGATACTGTGCTGCCTGCCAGTGCGTGGCTAGTTTAAAGTGCACCACCTATAGGATCATAGAGGATCTGCAACATTTTACCTCCTCAAATGCAAACCTCTAAACTAATTATTGATTATGGAGTCCGTGCTTTCCAAAGAATCATGATGCATAACAAATCCGAATTTTCCCCATCTCTACAACCTAACATTCTCCTTAATATTATGTATTTTTTCTGCTCATACAAACTTGCTTTATGCTGGTCACAGGGTTGCAGGGAATCCACAGTCTGTCCTGGGAACACTGGACACCAGGCAGGATTACAGCCTGGATGGAACATTGTTAATTTTTAAGATAATTTTTTTTTAAAACCAAGAATTACTGCTTGTTGTGTCCTCCGCACCTCGATACACTTACCAGCTGAGCCCTACCCGGGAGAGACGGACAAACAAACATGCACGCATGATGTCTGAAGATCTCAGTTTATTATCAGCAAAGAGAGCATATTTCAGTTTTTTGGCCAGGTGCCCTGTGTCACATACAAGAACCAGTCCCATACATCAAAAGAACCTGTTATTAACATGTCAGTCATAGAGAGACTCAGAGACAGACAGACAATAGGTAATACACTTGCATTTTTCAGTTAAACAAAAGGGTTCCGAAGACACAACCTGTTTATATGTATATGCATGTTCTTCTGAATACAGGTACATACTGTAACTCATAAGGTGTTAGGAATCGCAATGAGGAAGGTTTTGCTATGCCATAGAATCAATGGGAAAGTTTGCATTGTGCACATTGTCTACTTGTGCCAATGATAATGATATCTTATCATTATCATTATTATTATTATTATTACCTCTATTATAGAAAGCCATGCAGGTAGGTGGACTGGTTAGGCTAAACTGCTCAAAGATGTTAATGAGTATATGGATGCGCATGCTGCATTGTAATGGATCGGGCCACTGGTGTTTACACTGGCTTTATCCCCAGTGTTGCTAGGATGAGCACTAGGCCTGCAAACCTGACTAGGTTGAAGCAGATCCTGAAAACATATGGTTGGGAGCTTAAATGGATGAGAGGTGTAATGGATGAGACATGTATCTGATCACTGTGCCAACCTGCTCAAATCATCGCAGTTTATTAAGAAAATGTTTTCTCTTCCCTAATTAAATTTCCTCCTAAACCATCAAAAGAATTAAATGCTAACAAACATTTCAGCTGGAGAAATCGAAACAACTGAATTATTTCAGTTTTGGTGTTTTGCTGTCCACTATTTTTAGATTAGAAACCACAGAATTATTGACGGCTATTTCTAGGTTTGTTGCCCAGTATGTAGCATTGGAGAAGTAAACTAAATTTCAAAGAAGTTATGTACGAAATTGATTTGTAGTTATCATACTATACTGTTATATAGTGGTAGTAAGCATTAATAAAAGACCAGTATTTAGGGATCATATGACTTACTGAAACATGTCTTATAAACCTGACAGGTATGTGAGCTGTTGAGAAGTAAACTGAAGGACACAGACCCCAGTGATATTTGTAAGCGGTTTGCCCGTAAACTTTATGAGGAAAAGTTTGACCCATCTGCAGGCATAACGATAGATGACGTTCGGATAAACCACTGGCACGAAGCCCTGCAGGAAGTGAAAAGTGTGGATCCTGGCCACACTCTGGCCTCAGACTGCTACTACACTTGGAAAACCACACGTCTCCAGGCTCTAGCATTATCTCCTGAAGTTTTAGCCATGCTGCAAAAGCTCAAGCATTCGTACAAACTGCTGCTGCTGACTAACGGTGATGCCCAGACGCAGCGGGAGAAGCTGGAGGCGGTGAGGTGTGAAGGACTCTTCAGCGCTGTGGTTGTAGGGGGAGAATATGCTGAGCAGAAGCCTGCGGTCTCTATTTTCTCACTCTGCTTCAAGCTGTTGGAAGTGAAGCCACAGGACTGCATCATGGTGGGAGATTCTCTGGACACAGATATCCAGGGTGGAATTAATGCAGGGGTTCGAGCCACAGTGTGGATTAGCAAGAGCAGAGACGCTCTCCCGGTGAACGGTGTGACTCCTGATTACACCATTCCCTCCGTGTTGGACTTGCCTAATGTTTTAGCTAAGCTGAAATGATATTTCTAAGCTGGCTAAGCAATAGCCATGTTTCAATCTTAATATTTAGAAATATATGGGAAAAAATGAATTTTACACATTTTTGTGCACAGTCTTGTCAATTTTATAATGGTGACTGATTTTAAATAAACACTATTCCAATGTTGTAGAGGTGCAGGGAATCCACAGTCCATCAGAGGAACACTGGACACGAGGCAGGATTACATCCTGGCTGGGACTTCAGTACATTACCATCACACGCATTCATACAATAGTTTGTGCCTATGGACCATTTTAGTAGGGTTGAGAAAGAAAGAAAAAATCATATTGCGATTGCAATTTAAACTGTGATATGTAACTATTAAATGTACCATTTTTTTATTTAAGTATATTTATCTAGGCTAACGGCAAATCATTGGATGTTTGCCAATATTTATTTATCATTAAAAATTATTTTAAAAATTATTTTAAAAATAAACATTAAATTGAAACTATACATATTTTTGACTGTATATTACCTCAACTTAATCACATCCTTAAACAGAATGAAAATATTTTTAATTTTTCATAATTTTGTGCACATTTGTCAATTCTAGAACAAATTTAAAATGAGATTGGTGCATGATTGTTTTTTTCTCCCCCAATAGTACTTTTATTGTAATAATGAAATTGACATTAGGGGGAATTGATATCATAGATATTGTATCGAATAGTCCAATACATGTTTAAGGCCTTATGGAGATGCTCAAAACTACCAGGGGTATTTCACTCATAAGTACTAAATCAGCAGGTTATTAGATGTTACAACGTACTAGGGATGGGAATCACCAGGGAGCGCCCGATACCATATCACGATACCTGGGTGCTGATTCGATTTGCATTATGATTCTTTTAGTATTTTGTAAATATCCTGATCCAATAATTGTAAAGATTTTTTTTTTTTTTTTTACAATCCAGTACAAACTCAGCAAGTAATTTGCTGCATTGCTGATACTGTGCTGCCTGCAAATGTGTGGCTCGTTTAAAGTGCACCACCTGTAGGTGTATAAAGGTACTGCAACATTTTACCACCTCAAATGCAAACATGTCTAAATTAAAAATTTCTTTTAAAGAAAAAAATCTTTGAGTCAGTGATTCCCAAAGAATCATACAAAACCAAATCAAATTCTCATCAATCAAATCTCCACAACTTACCACCTCCTCCTTATTTCTTTCTGCTCAAGACATAAGATAGTTACTGTAAGTAAATGTGACAACCAATGTTTTTTCCCTTAGGTAAATTACATGGTTGCATATTGTTTATTGCGCATGTCTTCAAGTAACACAAAGTAATATTTTTTTTTCCATATTATTTAACCGATGTCAGGTTTTAAAGCAACCAGCAATCTGAAGAAACCACTGTTTACTGTTAACTCTGGGGCAACTGCTAGATACAACGAACAGCCTGATGGTGTTAAATCCTATTTTATATTTGCATGTTTTTTGTACAAAAAGAAAAAATAATAGTCTTCGACACTCTAGAAATATAGAGTTCTGAATGTTCATAAAAAAAAACATTAACAGTGTCTCATAAAAATAGCATTTATATCAGTTATCAACATTGTCTTAACATGCGCGACAGTCTGAAATTATTGTCACTGAGGATAAATTTTCTTTCCGCATGTTTAAATACAAACGGTTAACCTACTTCACGTCTAGTTTAATTTTAATGTTCATTGCCGCCAGTTCAGCCACGAAGTAACGGAACACGTAGGGGACGGCCACCGTGTCGATGGCGTCACTCTTCTTGCACAGCGAGCAGACGGTGTTCCGATGACGTGTGGCTGACCAGTGGGGGGGCGGCTTCTCCAGCAGCGGAGACAGCAAACTGCCACACCGCATACACACCTGAGCCACGGACCGATCCGAGCAGTTGAACAGGCGATCATGCAGCAGAAAGGATGATCCATGAGCCAGCAGGGCGTCACGCTCCATCTCTCCGAAGCGGATACCACCTTGCACGTTCCTACCCCCGACCGGCTGATTGGTCACTTTGTCCCTCGCTCCAGTCGTCCTCACCTGGAACTTGTCAGAGACCATGTGGCGCAGGCGCTGGTAATAAACCACACCTACGAAGATGTCAGCCTCCAGCTCCTGTCCGCTCAGGCCGGAGTAAAGGCGCTCGGTGCCGTAATAGTTGTAACCTGCCGCCTTCAGCAGGATTCCGAAGTGATCGAGGGCCGAGTTGTGCTCGGAGAAGGTGAACGGCGTGGCGTCGTGGCAGAGGCCATGCATCGCCGCCGATTTCCCCGCCATGCTCTCGATCAGCATGCCGATGGTCATACGCGACGGAAAGCCGTGCGGGTTGAACAGGATGTCAGGGGTCATGCCACTCTCGCTGAAAGGCATGTCCTCAGCCGGCCAAAGGCGACTCAGGATACCCTTTTGACCATGCCTGCTGGCGAACTTGTCTCCGATGGTAGGGTTGCGCGGTACTCGCATGGTAATGCATACACGCTTGAAGCGGCCCGTACCCACATCGTTGCTGCACGCTTTGATGTTGTCCACCACACAACTCTCCTGACTCCTGAAAGAAACAGGCAGGGGTTAAATGGTTTCTTATGAACTGTACATTTCAGTGCCTCTCTAGTGGTGCTCTGAAATCTAGCTTCTCAGTGAGACAGAATGATTAACAATGTAAAACTGTTTAAATTCGTGACGACATACTTGTAAAAGATAACGTGGCTCTGGCCTGTATTGAGGTTGATGTAACTGTAAAAAGGGTCGCCGTAGTTCAGCTTGGTGCCTATAGGGGGGAATCCGTCTGCATCCAGCCTGCCAGCCGCTTTAGGGTCACCCGGTTTAATCCCAAACACCACACCGTCCTCACCTTTGACCTTCTCCGACAGGTCCACTATCTCGGTCTTATAGACGGAGCCGTGGGCAAAACCACGCTCCCATGATGACTTGTTCACAATCTGCACAAGAGAAATGGAATGAACCATTTCATTTCACACAATGATGACAAATTATGTTTAAAACGTTTACCTAGTCATATGCTACTGACCACAGATACCATCAGAAAATGATCAATACTGACCATTGCGTCTTCCATGTCGTAGCCTGTATAGGAGATGACGGCCACTATAGCGTTTGTGCCGATGGGGTAGTTGTCTACGTTGTAGTGGTCGTACATGAGAGGACGAACCAGAGGGCTCTGGGGGGTCTGCAAGCGGTAAAGCTTGTTATCTGAACGATCCTGATAAGAGTGCAGAGGGAAACCCATGGTCTGTTTACCTGGGTACAAAAGGGTTAAGAGGAAACGTACAAAGTTAGACGATTATATGAAATAGTAACCAATAAAACTCTAGTTGTAAGTCCTGTCACTGTCCTTTCACTGTCGTCCCTCATCGTCTCTATATTGCTTTATCCTGTATTCAGGGTTGCGGGGGGCCTGCAGCCTATCCCAGGAGACGTGGGGCATGAGGCTGGGTACACCCTGGACAGGGTACCATGCATTTCTCCATATTAAATTAAATTAAATTAAATTGAATGATTGATGTAGATTAAATTCGACTCACTGGAACAAATCTTTTACTCTGACAGGTTGCTAAAGATACAATTTTAAAAAATGATGCAACAATCTCAGCAGCAACCTCATTTCTCCTCTCGTCTGTTCCAAACAATTAGCATCACCAGTATACTGTTAAGATAAATAAATAAATAACAAAAAGGGAAATTCGTCTCCGAGTCTGAAAGCTTACCCATCTGGCACTGGTACATGTTCCTAGGACTCTGGTTATGGTCTGAGAAGGGGATGAAGCTGGCTACAACACTGAGCATGCTGTGGGGAAAGAGCTCCTGATGGGTGGTGACACCATGCTCGATCTCATCCTCAAATATCCCCACGTTAAGGTAAAGCTGAAACACAAAGTATAAACGCTGATTCCACTCATGCTTCCATTCCATGTTATAGAATTCATATTAGTTATAACAAAGCACTGTTAAATTCTCACTTCTAATGGCAATGATTCATTTATTAATTAATTTTTTTTATTAACAGAAGCTCTGACAAGTGATAGCTGTAATTCAGAGCACTGGTTTATACTGGGCGGCATCCTCATCTTGCACCTCCAGGTTCCGGATTCGATTCCCTCCTCTGTGTGCATGTTCTCCCCACATATAATAGCAGTATATCTCACCACTACATAAAACTGATGATGAGTTATAGATTAATATGAATTTGACTGAATGGTGTCGGACCTGTTCGAAGGTGCCGATGAGCTCCTCTTTGCCTAGGGCGAGGTTGCGGACGGGTCGCACCATGCGGCATGGAGTGGTAAACAGATACAGGCTTGGATACAAGCTTGCTTTACCCGTTTGAGGAACCAGCACGATTTCTGTCCACGGAGGAATCTTTTTCTCTTTCAGCACCTGTAAGAGGAGACAGGAAACACTGCGTTGGACAATAAAAATTGAGGCAAAAATTCCATTCAAAATAAACACATTATTAAAGTAAACTGAATATTACAGTGACTGATTTAGACCATTCTTAATGTGTCAGAACAAACATCCACAGAAGCACCATGGAATTCATTAATGAATGGAAATTCTACAAATATGTACACTGTACATGATCTCAACCAGTTTCCATAAATAAGGGCATATTTATATTATATAAATATAACGATTATATATATATATATATATATATATATATACACACATATACAGTGGAACCTTGGATTATGAGCATAATTCGTTCCGGAAGTGGGCTTGTGTTCCAAAACACTCGTAAACTCAAATTATTCGTTCCACAGCCCCCAAAAATTAAATACATAAAAATAATTAATACAATCTCTATGAAAATAAAACAAATTAATCTGCACTTTACCTCTAAAAAAAGTACAAATAAATCCTGACAGATAAATGTTTCCGTTGGTGCGCGCAGACGCCGTGTGTGTGTGGAATTAGCCCCTTCCCTCGCCTCGTTTTACACAGTAACACTCCTCCTCCCTCTCCTCACCTCGCTTTTTAAGTTTCACAACACGCACACACAACGGAAACACCGTTTTAACAGGAAAAAAGAAATCTCTCCGACACTGGCGTGAGTGCATACTGAGGGAATCACTGCGGTAAAGTAAAAAAACAAAAACAAAACAAATGAACCAGCACCTTACCTTTGAAAAGAATCGCGACAGAGCAGAGTTTGTGTGTTTGTGAAGCCGGGGGGGGGGGGGGGGGGGTGAAAAGGCGAGAGCGCGCGTGTCAGGGTGTTAGTGTGTGTGTGTGTCGGTGTCAAATTACGCGCACGCACACACATAAGAGACGCTGAAAGAATTCCGCGGTGTCAAAATAAGAGTCGCATGCGTGATACATGATACTCGGCGCTCGTAAACTAATACTTGCTCGGTTTCCGATTAAAAATTTATTAAAAATCTTTGCTCGGTTTGCGGAACAATCGTAAACCACGTTACTCGCAATCCGAGGTTCCACTGTATATAAAGGATTTATATTAATAATAATTATTATTATTATTTTATTTTAAAAAAATAATAAAAATAAATATTATTATTATTATTAAGTTAAGGTGATTGTGTGATGGCACTGTTTGAAAAAGATTTAACCATAAACTTTTTTTTTTTCACAACCATTACTAACCTTGAACTTGCGGAGAGATTCAACCAGAGAGGGCGCTAGATCTTTCTCCACCCAGCCAACCATGTTCCCGTCCAGTATGACCGGGTAGCAGGAGGAGTATGGCTGACTAGGAGTTCCATCCACTGGAGTAACACCTGCCAAAGAGGAAAGCGGTTTTATTTTAATGCTACAGGCACTTAATTACAATACAACTCAGAAATGTTCAAGTGTATTTGAAGGTTCATTGTTATATTTTGAGGAAAAAAAACATTTGAGACAAAAGAACCTGTACTGTTTCAGTTAAATAATATTATATTTAATGATATTATTAATTATAATGATGTTAATTGTACACTCATAATTGTAATTTTTTCATTGTACACTTAATTGTATACTCATAAGAGCATTTTAAAATATGTACAGTGCCTTTCTGTTGAATTTCGGAATTAAGTAAATTTTTATGCGTTACTGCAAAGTGCACGGAATGAAGGTGTGAGATCGAGTTTTTTAAGTAGATTTCAATTGCACACTCATAAGTGTCATCCCTTTGTTGAATTTTGACACAACCTAATGATTTTTTTTTTTTTAAGGTTGAGGTTTTTTTTAATGATATAAGGGCTTTTTCCATTAAAATTTAAAATTAGCATATTTTCTTTTCCCGTGGGCCGATAACTGCGATAAAACAAAGCCTATATGTTACCTCAAGCTCGGCCAAATAGACCTGCGAAAACCTCATTAAAATCCGTTCAGTAGATTTTACATGATGCGTGCACAAACAAATTCCAAAACCCAGCTTGATGTGTTTTATTACTCATCTTAAGTCCACCAAATAATTTTTCCGCAAATATCTTCAAATGTACAGACACGTCAACTTTACAGCTTTATTATATGTACTAGATATGTTTAACAAGCCAATTAATTCAATGTACATCAAACCTCCCAACACAGGAAAGGCTAATCTCTTAGCAACACCAACACCTGAAATACTACTATTACTAACATTATTGAGAATCTCAAGCTTTACATGTAACTCTCACGACATTTACTTTCACTCTGGTAAAGTTAAAATGAAAGACTTATGAGAGAAAATGTGACCACACTGGATTACCTAGTGAGCAGAGCAGGGCAGGGAGTGTCGTAGTGGAGTGAACAGGAGCCACAATCTCACAGTGGGCCGTGAGGTGGTTCATCAGGCCGCACGGCGCTCCGTCGGGAGTGTGCACAGGACACAGGAAGCCCCAGGACTCGGGTAACAGCTTTCTCACTGCCGTGGTCCTCATCTTGGCAAACGCCGCTCCTCTGTGCACGCACCGGAAGTGGGACAAATAGCGAATGAAGTTGAGCTTGTCAGCTACCACACACAGACCACTGGCCTGCAGCATCCCCAGACCTGAGGGACGAAAAGATGTGTAAAGTCAGCATCTTAAATACGAAAGCGAGGTGAAATTACGAAATAGGAAAGTGCAAGCTTTCGATATAGAGTATTACACAATAATACCTGACTTGGAGACGAGGTTTCCTGTAGCCAACATGTACTCGAAGGCTTTGGTGACGTCAGTGCCATTGTTGAAAACTTTAGCCAGGTTATCAGAGGTCAATCCCCCGACTCGATGGCTTCTCTTATCTAAGGACAGTTTCACAGATACCAGCCAGCCTGCCATTTTCTCCTAAAAAATACATTACAACAAGAAAACTGTTTTCCCCACCACATGGACAACACATCATGTCTACTACATTTTAGAGTACATCGATAAATACTTGTTGGCAAGTAATGCTAATAAAGCACGGTTCATATAATGACTGAACTCTACTGAGACCCGGTTACTGTTGTGGACATTGCAAGTGCAATTTCTTTTCACTGTTTCTCTTGTGAATAAGAATGTAATCATCGTCTTCAAATAGGAAAAAAAAAAAGTTGGGGCAAAATAATTCTCTCCAACAGTCCTATTGAGGATTGTACAATGATACATACAGACAATAGACAATGCAGCTGGGAGAAAAGGCCATAGAAAGTGCACTCATATGAGGGCATCTGGATCTCATGAGGTTCAACGAATATTATACCAGGATGAGCTGCCTTGCTTAAAGGCATGAATAATATACTGTACCTTGAGAACATTAAACCTAAACACTGCGATCTACAAAAAACAATCAAAAAGACATTTAGAAGATTTTTTTGCCTTTGGCGACCTTTGGCTTTGTGCCTGTAGGGCCCTGTGAGCAGTGGGCTGTGGTGGTACACAGGGTGTTCTGGTGCCTTTCTATTGTTGAATTTCTGGTGAATGGGTGGTGCATTGGCTTTTCTGTGGGATTGGACCAAATGGCCTGGTTCTTGGTCTCAGTGAATATAGATGCGTCTTGGGTGCCTACGATCCCATCACCTTGTTGTTCAGTTCACCTGCCGATGGTGTTGATGTTATGGCTGATGGTTGCAGACGGCTTAGTTCCAGTTCTGTAGATCTCCTTATTAATTAATAAATGGCTTAAAGGTTTTTCATAAACTACTACATGATAAATGTAATAACACGGGTATCACAACATAATACATGCTGAACACCACAACTGAGCAGTAATCTCACCTTCAGGAACATGAGATAAAGCTGTCCAGGAGTGAGGACCTCCTGACACATCAGACTGTCTGGATTCTCCTCCATACACTCCTGCTTGGCGAAGGCGAACAGCTTTCGTGTCATCAGACAAAGCATGTAGAACTTCTCAGTGTCAGACTTCAGGTGAATGCACACACACTCGCTGTGGAATGAAAAAATTATTATTATTTCAGAAATGACAGAATCTAAATATCCAAAGACACACACACTCCAGTATACATCCTGAAGGTACAGTAGATCCAGGAATCAATACGTAACCTGTTGTTTTAAGGACTAACAATTTAGGCGACGGGCTATAAATCAGGACTTACTCCAGGAGAAATTTAGCACACTGCTCATGCGTGTACCACTCTGGCAACATGAGCTTGACCCGAAAGCGTTCTCCCAGATAGTCCAGCACCTTGGCTCTGGTAGTGCAGCCCTCCTCCATCACCAAGCGCAGCATCTCAGACACACAGCTCTTAAAGAAGGAGTTCTCCTCTCTGCCCTTTATCAACTCCTGATAGATCTGGTAGTCTGAGAAGTCCACTAGCGCCTGTGACCCAGAAATAAAATATACTGAACTACAAATCTCAATCTCGGGACAATTTAGACACTCGCATGACTCGCTCTGTGTACATTACAGGCTTCTTCACGGATCTGTTTATTTTATATAAGCACTGTGCAAAAGTCTTGACTGCAAATGACCAAAATTCAGATCAACTTGGTAATGTGAACACTGCCTGTGTTACATAAGCTGTACAAACATCAGCATTACCTTAAGAGCAAAACCCAGAGGAAGGAAAAACAGCTCTTTGTTATAAATGAAGTTGAGCATGACAGTTCCGTTGTCCAGGTAGTGAAGGTTCATGTTAATGGAGGTGTGTTCATCTCTCACACAGTGCATTGAAATCGCTGGAAACACAAAGCAAAGAATTACCCACGGCATCACTATCAATGAGCTCAGTACAGTGCGGCCGCTTAAAACGTCTCCATCACCCATGGAAAAAGTACTTCTGTTTTACAATATTTTTCTGATTAGGTTAAAATATCACTGTATGCATCATCAAGATGATATCCCAAAGTATTTTCAGAAAAGTGTAATTGACAGATTTTTAACACTGGAGACACTGGAAGGGCAAATACAACTGTGAAGACCCAAAAAGCTGCTCAGAGATATGC
The DNA here is from genome assembly GCA_030347435.1 of Clarias fuscus. Taxonomy (NCBI): domain Eukaryota; kingdom Metazoa; phylum Chordata; class Actinopteri; order Siluriformes; family Clariidae; genus Clarias; species Clarias fuscus. The sequence goes on along the minus strand of CM059211.1, from coordinate 11,487,663 downwards.
AAGAAATCAGGCAGAGTTGTATGGAAAAGCAAATAATTGGTAAGTAAATAATATATATCATTTGAAAAAAAAATTATATCAATTTCTTATTCTCTAAATGACTATTAATCTGGAGCATCTGTGAAACCACAGCCAGTGATATACGTAGCAGTTGTGCAATTACTATGTAATTTTGCATCCAGATCTTCACTTGCACAACATTAATACTCACCATACTGAGTGTATCCTTGACCTCTACTTTTAAATTTCGGTCTCAACAAGGCGATGGGGTAGTTCCTCCTCGGCATGATAAGCATGCGGATCACCTTCTCGATGCCGTTCACTACGAAATAGCCTCCCATTTCCTACAGATCAGAAGTGGAGAAAGATGAATGAGGCAGCATGCATACACAGGAGAAATGTAGTTTTCTCTAGGAATTACACTACAGGTAGTCCCCGACTTACGAACGAGTTCCGTTCCGGGAGCACGTTCGTAAGTCCGATTTGTTCTTAAGTCTGACAAAGTGAGTCTTGTACGCCTTTGACACGAATATACAATGTAAAGCATACCCATCCACTTGACTAAAATCGGTCCCCTTTCCAAACACTGCATCATGTGGCCAAAAAACGTAATCAAGTCTAAGGAAATAAAGGTCACAGTGAAATGTTGTCTGTGCCTTTAAATCGTGAAGGGAATCCCGGACGCTATTTTGCCTTAGAGCTGTTTTCCACTGTATTGGACTGTGAACTCCGTTTCTTTGAGGATTTTCCGAAATTAGGATTATTCACCATCAGGACAGCTTTACAGGACAGACATTTTCTATCATCGTTTTCCAAGTTGATTCATTGAAACTGATGATGCCGACTCATTTTTCTTCCGCACCCACACAACCACACATACAGTATACATTTTACAGGACTTTGGACATTTTATACATTTACTTACACACTGAAAATATTGTATATAATTATGAATATTGGTACCTGATATGCTGCAGTGTCTATTTTTTATACAATACACGTAAGCTACTTCCACGATTGAACCGGAAGTAAAACCGCAGTCCGTTCGTAACTCGGGGACTACCTGTTCTAACAATGTGTGCAGGTTTCCCTAAATTGAAATTTTACCTCTGCTTCTTCATGATGCTCGATTAGCTCTTTAGGTGAGAGGCCATGTAGATTACACAATTTGGACTTCACCATGATAGGCACTTGTCCCAATGACTGCTTAATAATTCCTTTAGGGATCGCATTGACAGACCAGCTGACATCTGCCTGCACACAAACGAAACATAAAGAAGAGCTCAGGTGAGCGACATAACACAACACAACACAACCATGGTGAAACATTTGGGTTTATAGTTAAATATGACCGCTGACCCTACCACTAGCTTTCCTCTATATGTGCACCTCCTTCCTCTACACTCAGCAGGAAACACACGGAGATCCTTGCAGATTCCTCCTTTGGCCACAGTGGGGTTATGAATAGCAGCTTCCACAAATGACAGGCTGATTTTGTCCCCCTTGAACATGAACTCCAAAGGAGGAATGGCCTGAGAATAGACAAATGGATGATGTAAGGAATGAAAGGAACGTAACACATTAGGACATAAACAATCAACAGTGGGGTGGTGCAATGCCGTTATCAATATTATAGCAGCTTTTATATAAAACAATGCCTTAAACAGACACTTTCTACTCACTTTAAGTTACAGAGAAAGTACAAAACACGAAATCCTCAATCCTGAAGAATTTTTCATAGTGGAAATTTTTTTACCTCCGACAGTACAGAAGTGCTGGAACTGGAGACTCCTTCCATAATTGTAAATATACATATGTGAAATGTATAATTTCCTCACCAAATAAACAACTGCACACATTTTTAAAAGTGCTTATTTGGAAATTTCCGCTATGTACTCTGTGTAAGATCTTACTACAGAAATAACAATATATTAGAACTAATTATTAAATATAGATCACTTCTGTGGCACGGTGATGTGTGCATGGAGTTTGCATGTTCTCCCTGTGCTTGGTGAGCTTCCTACGGGTACTCTGGTTTCCTCCCACAGTCCAAAGACATACAGATTAGGCTAATTGGAGTTCCCAAATTGCCCAGTGTGTGAAAGCGCGCATGTGTGTGTGTGCCCTGCGGTGGATTGGCACCCCGTCCAGGGTGTACCCCACCTCGTGCCCCAAGTCTACTAGGACATATTCCAGGCCCCTGTGACCCTGTATACAGGATAATGCAGTATAGACGATGAGTGAGTGAGCTCACTACTGTAAGAGGTGCTGTTATAGAAATTTACTCAACACTTTCTGAGACCAATCAGAGTCCAGAACTCAACACCATTGTGAAATGATTTCCAACTTATCAACTGAAATGATACTAAATGGTAAAACAATTTAATATATCTCTTATGTCATGTGTTAATTGGACAGGAAACATGTTTTGATTATATTTATTGAACGCTATTAAAGGGGCGTTCAAGTCAAACCGGGACCTGAGATTAAATTTCTTGTGAATGAATGAAGGTGTAAAACTGGCTGACATTTATAGAAGATTTAAACGCAGTACAGTGATGAGACACTTCACCACAGTAAAACACTTGAATGATGCAACCGTTTTAAAGAAGGCCGTACATCCGAGGTGGCCGAGTTCACTGTAGTCGTTTCCTTGAACAGGTGTTTTTTGTTTTTACAGGACGATGCACGACCTCATACGGACAGAAACACCACTGTCATCTTGCAGGAATTATTAACACATCCCGGGGCATTTCTACATGTTTGGGGCATTAAAGGAGTTCCTGGGAGGCCAGCATTTCAGATGTGAAGTAGGCAGTACAATCTTATAACTGTATACCGTTACGCTGCACAATCAGAAGTCCTGGTTTGATTTGAACACCCCTTGTGCAATGCAAATGTTATGTGAAACACCCTCAGACATTAGGAGGGCGAGTTCATCCTAAAATATCACTGACATTTTGAGTGTTTTCCCTCAACCTCATGATGATTAAATGAACCAGATCAGTTGTGTTGCAAGCAGGCAGAGTTGAGAATCAGTTATTTTCAGACAGGACAGTTATAGTCAGTCAGTGCATCATGGTGCTAAGGCAGATGAAGGTACAGTACAGTATGTAAGAGCAGTAGTGCTGAAGGCCACGTGAGCCGCGGCTCTGTTAGAGCACTGACCTGAACAACTCGGCACAGTCCATCAGTAACCGCCTGATCAAACGACTCGATGTGCGCTTTCACCAGATCCTGTACGGCTCCGTGCTGTTTCTCTTTAGGAAGCCCAAACCCTTCCTCCGTGAGGTGTTTTAGACTCGGAGCAGTGGGCAAACCACTCCACTTCCAAGAGTAATCCATACTCGCATGCTCTCCTCACGTGTGTTAGTGAGCGCAGTGGGGGAAACTCGGCCCGGTAACGCAACATCCGCTCGCGATCAACCACCAAAATAAAAGTCCGAGTATACACATTTTTTTTCCTGAAAAAAAAACATAATAATAATAATAATAATAATAACGTATATTATTTCTTGTTATTTTTTTAAGGTCACGGGCATTTCACCGCATATTATATATCGAACAAAAAGTACTAGAAATTACACTTTTACAAAGACATTATAGTTACAGCATACACAATCATATTGCATTCACAAAACATAGAAGAAATTATCTCATAGGTATGACTTAATATCTCATAATTATGATTTTTTAAATCTCATTATGATGACTAAATATAATCATGTCATAGTTATAAGATAATGTTGGACACTGTGGCGATCCCTCAACCACAATTTAAATGCACATACCGTAATAATAATGTGTTCTTTGATCAAATGGATTTGTGTATAAAATCTTTTACACATAATATAGTAGGATTTACTAAAATCGTCATTAACGTCACTGTATTTTATTATATTATATATATTTTATATGATTATATTTGTATTTATTATTAATTTAGTATAGATAAGTATAGATACGTTTTTATATTTCTTATATATTTTTTACAAATATTTTTATATTTTGTTCTATTTTCTCTAGCTATGTTTTCTATAGCTAAACTTCTTCTTATTTTATTCCACTATTTATTTCTTGTTAATTGATTTTTTTTAAGGTCGTATAAGCATTTCACCGCATATCGTACTGTGTATTCAAATTTGAATTTGAATTCATTTATTATATATTTATTTGTAAAGCCAAGCATCATATTCTGTATTCTAACTTACATGGCCAGCTTGGAATTGGGTAAGTATTAATAACAGACTCACTGTCATATGTTTGTCATATTAATATCTATATCTATATGAATATCTCTACTCATTTTGTACCCTAATCTGCACTGAAGATTAGGGTACATGGGACGTTGATTGGAACTGCTGAGTGACGCGTATGGCCACACCCACCTTGAGGGGAAAATCGCTGAATTCATTGGCTCTGTTGAGTGACGCATATAGCGACAGACATACAGACAGAATTTAGTGTATGACTCGTAAAGAACGAGCGAGTTCTGACCAATGTACAGACAAAACCTTTCTTTTATTTATATAAATAAAATCAACAGTTGTGAACATTTTGGCTCACTTGGGTAGCAGTCACCAACATTTCCCCCCTCTTGTTCAACCAGAGAAAGAAAAGCCCTATTGACTTTCAACCATATTTGTATGTACATTTCATTTTACATTTACATGCAGTTCACAGCTTTAACTCGTTTCACAGATGCACAGATAACATAATCTTTTCAGTATGAGGAAAAATATAAATACAAAAATATTTATATTTAAAATATTTTATTTAAAATTGTAAATAAATATTTGTATCTCTATTTTTGTATAATAACAATCATAGTTAATCATATTTCTTATGTTTGACATGAAGGGAGAAAACTGCAACTCAGCCAAATGTGAGCCAACCACTTGCTGATTTTTTTTTTTATTCATCATATAATCATATAATTTTATATTTTAGGAAGCATATTTTGTTAAAATATACTTTGTTACATGATACTATATAATTTGTATCTATATAAAATGTAATTAGGCTTTACTTGCTCAGTGGGCTAGCTCATAGAATTATGATTTGTCCAACCCTGAATATTATAATATCAGAATGAACTGCAGGATAAAGATTTGACTGTGGTTATGTGTATTTGTTTGTGCACTAAGCTCTGTTAAATGTAAATAAAAATGAGTGAGAGTACAGAATTCAGAAGATTTTGGATATTTTCTCCAGTAGACTTGGTCTGCAGTATGTCCCTGGGCCCAACATACTGGATTAACCATCTTGCCACTGCCAGAGCTATCTGTAGCAAATCTGCATAGCAACTGGAAAGTCATTGCTAGCGTGACACAATGAAACAGCCAAACTGAAACACAAAGGTACGTGAGTTGTAATGTGAGTGTTTTAATTCCAAAAGGAAAAAAATGCAAAATTGATTTAAATAAGGTATATACAGGGGTTGGACAATGAAACTGAAACGCCTGGTTTTAGATCACAATAGTTCATTAGTATGGTGTAGGGCCTCCTTTTGCGGCCAATACAGCATCAATGTCAGTCTTGGGAATGACAGATACAAGTCCTGCTCAGTGGCCAGAGGGATTTTGAGCCATTATTCTTGCAGAATAGTGGCCAGGTCACTACATGCTACGTGCTTCTTGCTGTGTGTAGTAGTGCATTATCTTCATACATGGCACCACCTTCAGAGTACAATGTTTGAACCACTGGGTGCACATGGTCCTCCAGAATGGTTCGGCAGTGACGCTCCCATCTAGCACAAGTATTGGGCCTAGGGAATGCCATGATATTGCAGCCCAAATCATCACTGATCCACACCCATGCTTCACTCTGGGCATGCAACAGTCTGGATGGTACGCTTCTTTAGGGCTTCTCCACACCATAACTCTCCTGGATGTGGGAAAGATAGTGAAGGTGGACTCATCAGAGAACAATACATGTTTCACATTGTCCACAGCCCAAGATTTTCACTGCTACCACCATTGGCATTGACACGAGTGACCAAAGGATGTGAGTGGCCAGGCGTTTCAGTTTAATTGTCCAACCCCTGTATATTAGTTATTAATTAAATATGGAGTTAGTTTACTTATTTATTCATAATTAGTTGCTAGTTATTAGTCAGTTATTCATTATGTATAATTGATTAATAACTAGCAACTAATTACTAATTAAATTACTCTAAAAATGCATTATGTAGCTATTATTTAAAAAGATGCAAAGTGATAATTCATCAAAATAAATCATTAACAACAACTTCAGCAGATTGCAACTTGTAACTTCACAAACTGACTTGAATTTGAATAGTCTCTCTATCTCTCTCTCTAAATTTTCTTTTGTAATTGAATTATATGAGAATTTAAGTGAACATATCACATGTTCTAGGACATATTTCAAGCCTTTTAGCCTTTTCTTATGTTTTAAAATCCAGTGTGACAAAAATATGAGAATATTTCCTAAGCTCAATCAAAAATAGGATTTACCATGCAGAAATTCTGGAAAATGTTGTTAATTTATGCACTACATATTTGCTTGGTGTTCCTTTAGAACAAATTACTGCATTAGTGTGGCATGGTTGTGGCCAAAAGTTTTGAGAATGACAGCTAAACTGCTTTTAGATCTTTGTTTCAGTTGTTTCTGTGATGTACTGAAATATAAATACAAGCACTTCATACGTTTCAAAGGCTTTTATCGACAATTACATGACATTTATGCAAAGAGTCAGTATTTGCAGTGTTGGCTCTTCTTTTTCAGGACCTCTGCAATTCGACTGGGCTGCTCTCAATCAGCTTCTGAGCCAAATCCTGACTGATAGCAACCCATTCTTTCATAATCACTTCTTGGAGTTTGTCAGAATTAGTGGGGTTTTGTTTGTCCACCCGCCTCTTGAGGATTGACCATAAGTTCTCAATGGGATTAAGATCTGGGGAGTTTCCAGGCTATGGACCCAAAATTTCAACGTTTTGGTCCCTGAGCCACTTAGTTATCACTTTTGCCTTTTTTTTACCTTTTGGTGCTCCATCGTGCTGGAAAATGCATTGTTCTTCACCAAACTGTTGTTGGATTGTTGGAAGAAGTTGCTGTTGGAGGGTGTTTTGATACCATTCTTTATTCATGGCTGTGTTTTTGGGCACAATTGTGAGTGAGTCCACTCCCTTGGATGAGAAGCAACCCCACACATGAATGGTCTCAGGATGCTTTACTGTTGGCATGACACAGGACTGATGGTAGCGCTCACCTTTTCTTCTTTGAACAAGCCTTTTTCCAGATGCCCCAAACAATCGGAAAGAGGCTTCATCCGAGAATATGACTTTGCCCCAGTCCTCTGCAGTCCATTCGCCATACTTTTTGCAGAAGATCAATCTGTCCCTGATGTGTTTTTTTTTGGAGACATGCGCTCACACCTGCCTGCTGCCATTCCTGAGCAAGCTCTGCACTGGTGGCACTCCGATCCCGCAGCTGAATCCTCTTTAGGAGACGATCCTGGCACTTGCTGGACTTTCTTGGATGCCCTGAAGCCTTCTTAACAAGAATTGAACCTCTTCACTTGAAGTTCTTGATGATCCTATAAATTGTTGATTTAGGTGCAATCTTAGTAACCACAATATTCTTGCCTGTGAAGCCATTTTTATGCAACGCAATGATGGCTGCACGCGTTTCTTTGCAGGTCACCATGGTTAACAATGAAAGAACAATCAAGCATCACCCTCGTTTTAACATGTCAAGTCTGCCATTCTAACCCAATCAGCCTGACATAATGATCTCCAGCCTTGTCCTCGTCAACATTCTCACCTGAGTTAACAAGATGATTACTGAAATGATCTCAGCAGGTCCTTTAATGACAGCAATGAAATGCAGTGGAAAGGTTTTTTTTTTTTTTTTTTTTTTTTTCGGGATTAAGTTCATTTTCATGGCAAAGAAGGACTATGCAATTAATCTGATCACTCTTCATAATCTGGAGTATATGCAAATTGCTATTATAAAAACTTAAGCAGCAACCTTTCCAATTTCCAATATTTATGTAATTCTCAAAACTTTTTTTTTTTTTGCCCCTGCAGGATCTTTGCTTAAACTGTTACTGGTTATATATGAATGATGCATGTCAGCATATCGGTCTTGAAATGTGAGCTGAATCGCCTTTATCTTATCTGCAGCAGTGGGCGGTTTCAGATGGAGCCATTTGTACAAAGTCCCAAAAAGGGCGGATTTATAGCCACTGTAACTATCACTGACACAAAAAGTATAGACGGATCCTGTAGATTTGCTGTATGGTAGAGGAAACAGTAGAGGAAACACTGCTCTGTGACTTTTTCGACCTACTGAAGGTTTTCTTTACTGTTCCGAGATGAGAAGAAGAGTTGATGAACCCGCTTCATCCAAACGGACTAAGGAGAAACCGACGAAAAGGGAAAATGTTCGGGTGCAAGCCAGGTCAGTGACATGGGTCAAAGACTTTCCCTCTATCACACACACACATTCAGCTGATAACTCCAAGTCATATAATGCAGTCATGGTTATCGCTCGGCCCCCCTAACATTTGTACTCAGCCCCCCTAAAAATCCTCCCTAAACTTTACACAAATTGATGATCACCACGTCCCCTTTAAACGGCGGCAGACTTCGGCTCCTTCGGCTCCTCTCCGTCTTTCAATTCATCATCACAGAGCGAGGATTACACCAAGGTGTGTGTTTTTCGATAAAATGTTCTATCTGCATCAGTGCAGTCCTTTCCCATAAATAACATTTACAAAATGTCATGAGGGATTAATCAGTTAAGTTTTCGCTGTGTTCACCCTCATCACACCAGCTGTTTCCTCTAGTGAAAATGAAGCCCTTAACACATACAGCACCCTATTAATCTATAGTCTACTTTATAAAACAATCATGCTGTTGCTGTTTTAATTGGGAAAACCTAACTGTCTATATAAAACATTGCACAGTGCATATGGCATCAACTACCATAGAGTTATGCACATAAATTATTAAAACAGTGACAGACATCATTCAATGCTCTCGTTTGAACTGTATAGCAGTGTGATTTACAGAGATAGAAAAATCCTGTTTTTTTTTTTGTAAGAAATATTGTATTGTATTAAATGATGTCCCAGATCGTAAAATACATTTATTAGCCTTAGAGTAGGGTTTTTTTGTCACTTTGTTTTAGAAAAAGTTACTTTTTAATATAATAGAATTTTAAAAAAAAAAGAATGATATTAAAATATGCTTTGTTTAATTACATTAAAACAATGTTTATCTATATTAATGAGTTTGAATAAATAGCCTAGTAGCTATGAAATTTTAAGGGGTTGAATATAGAACCTACTGTCTTATTTATGAAGCTAAAACACCAAATTAAACTAGATAACATGATGATCAAATTTTAATATTTATATTAAACTGTAGATGGGAGGTTTTTAAAGTCATGGGAGTACAGTAGGTCTCCAAATGAGCAGCAGGTAAGAATAGAACATGTGCAGCCTCTCATGCACATTAACACTGTGTTCACAACACTGATTGAAGTCATTGCATCAGAAAGTATTTTTCACATTTTTATATCTGCCAGTTTGCAGCAAAAATCAGCAGTATTGTCAAAGAATTACCAGATAAATGTTTGACATTATTGGCTCTCACACAGTTTATTCCATTGTCCAGCCTCATAACTGTGTTGTTTAAATTGCTAATCAATGTAAGTTTAAAGTTATATGCTGTTTTCAAACTCATTGGAGTACTGATTCTGAACAACCCAAATATGTGTTAAACATCTAGGGGGCTGAGCCCCCCTTAAATGAAAATCCTAGAAATGCCCCTGAATGCAGTATAACTAATCTTTAAAGGTGAGATGCAGTTACAAATCAAATCACATAATTAATAAATAATGACATGTATAGCAGTGGTGTGGGGTGCCAAATGTTTTTAATGAAGTCAAGTCAGATGACTTCTATGTCCTTTTTAAATCACTGTACGCGGGTGTTGTACATCATATGTCGATTGCATAAACAGCCAATTGCATAAACAGTAACTAGACGAGCTTCTATTGCACCCAATGTGAGCTTTACACACATGTGCATTATGCACACACACACACACACACACACAGTTCTCAACAATTCATTTAATTCCTCTCCCAAATGCATAATCAGGCACTTAATGTGCAAAGATTTACTCACCTTGCAAGGCTTCAATAGTAAATAATAAAATATGCATTGTATTACAAACTTAATCAGGAGGCATTTAATTTACATTCGTATCAAAATATTCAGTATGCTACATATATTAAACACTTACCCCCTTAAAAGAACTTCACAAACAAATTAATTTCATACTTCTTATATTCTGTGTGTAACCAATATATTGGCGAGCAAAGCAGAATAAGCAATACAAGAAGTCACTGCCACCAGACCAATTGTTGAAGTTTAGCAGCATTAGCTGGACACTATGAGTGAACATCAGTTTCTTCACTGAAAGTCAAATCCCTCATGTTGTCCTGTTCATATGCAACTTTTGGCTCTGACCTAGATTTCATTTTCAGTTGCTCCTCTAATGGTAGCTTAGTTTAGTTTTTTACAATTTGTTTTCAGTAAAAACTTCAAATCTCTACCCTCCATAACTGCACATTCTAATGTTTGCTAACATTGATATCGAACGGTGACTGATATCGAAGCCGATCCCACATGACTTGGGTGCAAGGTACACAGTGGACGGGGAGCCAATCCATCGCAAGGCACACATGCCCAGGCACACACGCCCAGGCACACACACCCAGGCTTACACGCTCATTCACATACTACGAGAAATTTGAGAACACCATAATCTGCATGTTTTTGGACACCAAGTATGGGGAAAACATGCAAACTCCATGCACACAGAGCCTAAGTGGGAATCAAACCCGCACCCTGGAGGTGTTAACCTGTTGGGCAGGGGTAGTCCAGTGGTTAAGGCATTGGACTAGGTTTGCCTTTGAGCAAAGTCCTTAACCTTCAATTGCTCAGATGCATACAGTAAAGAGATAAAACTGTAAGTTGCTCTGGATAAAGGTACCCAGTTTTCTTCCAAAAACTGTAATGTAAATATAAGCCACTCTGTTGCCTACCTGCGAAATACTCAGGGTAAACAGCACAGGGAACTTTATTACATTCTATAAACTGCCGGGTTAAAAAACAACCCAGCCGCTGAGTCACTATTGGACAGAACACGCGCTGGATTGGTGTGACCAAAGTGCCGGATTTTACCATTTAACCCAGTGGGTAAAATTGACACTCTACCTGGGTTAATTGTTCAAATGCGGGGTTATTTTATTTGCCCCGACCAGTGGTAAAATTTACACTCTTTCTGGGTCGACACATTTGTCATTTTGACATTTTTATTTGATTTAGTAGATAGAATTTTGTATTCACGTAACTTAACTTACTGTAATGTAAAACTGTTGACAAACTGGGGTAGCTCAGTGGTTAAGGCATTGGAATGCGGTTCAGAAGATCCCAGGTTCAAACCTCACAACCACCAACTTGCCACTGTTGGGCCCTTGAGCAAGGCCCTTAACCCTCAATTGCTCAGATGTAATGAGATAAAAATGTAAGTCGCTCTGGATAAGGGCGTCTGCCAAATGCCTAGATGTAGATGTAGAACCATATAATCCCAAGGTGACGATTTGTTAAATATAAAATAAATGTAACATAAACACTCTCTATAAAAGAGATCTCTTTTTGAATTTGAATTGCATTTTTCTTTTTTTGGTATTTGGTACACACGTGGACAAAATTGTTGGTACCCTTCGGTCAATGAAAGAAAAATTCACAATGGTCACATAAATAACTTTAATCTGACAAAAGTAATAATAAATAAGAATTCTATGAATGTTAACCAATGAATATCAGACATTGCTTTTCAACCATGCTTCAACAGAATTATTTTTAAAAAATTAATTCATGGAACAGGCCTGGACAAAAATGATGGTACCCCTAACTTAATAGTTTGTTGCACAACCTTTTGAGGCAATCACTGCAATCAAACGATTCCTGTAACTGTCAATGAGACTTCTGCACCTCTCTGCAGGTATTTTGGCCCACTCCTCATGAGCAAGCTGCTCCAGTTGTTTCCGGTTTGAAGGGTGCCTTTTCCAGACAGCATGTTTCAGCTCCTTCCAAAGATGCTCAATAGGATTGAGGTCAGGGCTCATAGAAGGCCACTTTAGAATAGTCCAATGTTTTCCTCTTAGCCATTCTTGGGTGTTTTTAGCTGTGTGTTTTGGGTCATTGTCCTGTTGCAAGACCCATGACCTGCAACTGAGACCCAGCTTTCTGACACTGGCCAGCACATTTCTGTCTAGAATCCCTTGATAGTCTTGAGATTTCATTGTACCCTGTACAGATTCAAGACACCCTGTGCCAGATGCAGCAAAGCAGCCCCAGAACATAACAGAGCCTCCTCCATGTTTCACAGTAGGGACAGTGTTCTTTTCTTGATATGCTTCATTTTTAAGTCTGTGAACATAGAGCTGATGTGCCTTGGCAAAAAGTTTCATTTTTGTCTCATCTGTCCATAGGACATTCTCCCAGAAGCTTTGTGGCTTGTCAACATGTAGTTTGGCATATTCCAGTCTGGCGTTTTTATGATTTGTTTTCAACAGTGGTGTCCTCCTTGGTCGTCTCCCATGTAGTCCACTTTGGCTCAAACAACGACGGATGGTGTGATCTGACACTGATGTTCCTTGAGCATGAAGTTCACCTTGGATCTCTTTAGAAGTCTTTCTGGGCTCTTTTGTTACCATTCGGACCTTTAACATGCTTGTCTATAATTTTCTTTCGAATCTCCTGAGACAACTCTTTCCTTCGCTTCCTCTGGTCCATGTTGAGTGTGGTACATACCATGTCACCAAACAACACAGTGACTACCTGGAGCCCTATATATAGGCCCACTGACTGATTACAAGATTGTAGACACCTGTGATGCTAATTAGTGGACACACCTTAAATTAACATGTCCCTTTGGTCACATTATTTTCAGTATTTTCTAGGGGTACCATCATTTTTGTCCAGGCCTGTTCCATGAGTTTATTTTTTTAAATAATTCTGTTGAAGCATGGTTGAAAAGCAATGTCTGACTTTCATTAGTTAACATTCCTAGAATTTTTTTAAATTATTACTTTTGTCAGATTAAAGTTATTTATGTGACCATTGTGAGTTTTTCTTTCATTGACCGAAGGGTACCAACAATTTTGCCTATATGACATCAAGCATTCCCTATATATATATATATATATATATATATATATATATATATATATTTTTTTTTTTTAAATAATTATTTATTTAATTATTTTTTTTATTTTTATTTTTATTGGTATTTAACAACAACAACAACAAAAAAGCAGAGCCAGATCAATATACAGTCAACATCCACAGCAAACATTTAAAAACAAACAATAATCTGTTAATATAAGAGTGAACATGGAAAACAAGGGCAAAACAGTCCAATAAAAGAAAACATAAAAGAAAGAGTCATGATTGTTCAAGTAGCTCCCACAAAGGGGCCCACATCCGCCAGAATAGATCAGATTTGTTCTGTAAATCGTAAGTAAGTTTTTCCAATGGAAGAAGATTACCCACTTGTGCCAGACACATCTTTAAAGTTGGTACACGAGATGATGATAAGTATACATTTCTTTGCCAGGTAAGTAATGAAATTTAATAAACAATTTAAATCAGAAGGAAGATCTAGTGATATTTTACAATTTAACAGGTATATAGTTGGAGACGTAGTGAATTTTCTAACCAGTAGTTTCTCAACCAGATCATGCACTTCATACCAAAATGTTTTGATTTTCTTACACTCCCAGAATAATTGCATCAATGTTCCCGTTTCTGATTTACATTTAAAACACAGCTAAGAGACATTTGCATACATTTTGTGTAGGCGTACAGGGGTGAGATATGTTCTATATATGAATTTGAAGTTTTGCTCATGCACAGAAATTGAAGTGGATTTGTGAAAAACCTCCTCATAGAGAGCCATTCATCATCAGTGAATGACTGGCCCATATCCTTTTCCCAAACCTTTCTGAGAGGATTCAAAGGTGAAGGGGTTTCTGATAAAAGAGAGCCATACAAATAAGAAATCTGACCCTTCAATGCCCCTGGAAGCAATATCAGACATTTCGAAACGAATTTTGCCCTGTCTCATTTCAGATTGAATAAAATGACGTAGCTGGAGAAATTTGAAAAAATCTGTTCTAGGAAGCTGATAATCCATTCTAAGTGTCTCGAAAGATTTAACAACATTATCTGTAAATAAACTGGCTAAAGTAAAAACACCTTTCTCCACCCAGGTCCGAAGGCCAATATTAGCTAACGAAGCAGGAAAGTCGGGGTTCAGAATGATTGGGGATTGCATGGTTAAATTCCTGGGGAGGTGGAGATATTTTTTGACATCTTCCCAAGCCAAAAGGGTATTTAATAATAAAAAAATTTCAACTACCAGCTGGATCTCCTTAAAATTATTAATAAATGCAAGAGATGTTAGTGTTCTCGGGGCACATGCAGAGGATTCCATAGTGACCCACAAGGAGCCCGTATCATTTGAAAACCATCTAAGCATTTGTTTGATCTGAGCAGCCCAATAGTAAATCTGTATGTTGGGCAAAGATCCGCCTCCACACTCCTTCGGCTTGAGAAGAGAAGTGAATCTAATCCTGGGTTTTTTATTGTTCCATATAAATTTACTGATGGCTGTGTTCAGACCCTTAAAAAAGTTAGAATTCAAATAACAGGGTATGCATTGAAATAAATAAAGTAAACGGGGAAGCACATTAATTTTAATTGTGTTAATTCTTCCAAAAAAAGAAATTGGCAAAGACGCCCACCTGTCCATATCCTGTTTAAGTTTTGTTGTTAAGGGTGAATAATTCTTGGAGAACAAATCCTTTACGTCAGGGGTAATGTGTATGCCCAAATAAAGAAACCCAGAGTCAGTGATGTGAAAGGGACACAGTAATTTAACATTCTGTGGGGCATTTCTGTGGCTTGGGATTTCCCTAAGTTTATTTTGTATCCACTACACTGGCTATACTGATTAATTATCTCCAACACACAAGGAATTGATGACTGTGGCTGCCTCAGGTAAAGAAGGACGTCATCTGCATACAATGATATACAATGATGCGGTGTTCCGTGCCACTGCCTCCACGCCCCGGACGCCCCTGTGCATGCGAATAGCTTCTGCCAGGGGTTCGATGAACAAGGCAAACAGGAGTGGCGACAGGGGGCATCCCTGACGGCAGCCTCTATGAATTGAAAATTTCCCTGATAATAAACCATTAGTATTAACCACAGCTGTTGGATCAGAGTAAAGACGTTGAACTAGTCTGATGTAGTTAGAGCCCAAATTGAATTTGTCCAATATTTTAAACAAAAATCTCCACTCGACCCTATCAAACGCTTTTTCTGCATCTAGAGATATTATAGCAGCCGGGTCACCATCTGTATTCAACTGATGTATTATATTCAGGAGACGACGTACATTGTCTGAATCATAGCGAGATTTAACAAATCCAGTCTGATCAGGTTTAATGATCTTTAAAATGAATTTTAAAATCTACATTAAGTAAACTGATTGGACGAGTTATTTCCTTTTTTAAGAATCAAACTAATAGAGGCAGTCTTCCAGGAACCTTCCAAAAGGTTATCAACTACAGGCATTAGTAGAAAGCTCATGGCAAATTTTTTTTTATAAAATTCCAGAGGAAAGCCATCCAACCCTGGTGCCTTCCCACTAGGCATAGATTGAATAGCCGCAAAAATGTCTTCCTTTGTAAGAGGAGTGTTAAGAAAAGCCTGGTCCTCCTCTAAGATAGAAGGTAACGATATCTTATCCAAAAAAATGTGGGGGGGGGGGGGGGGGGGGGTCTTCTGCTGCACATAAGGAAGTGTACAGATTCTCATAAAAATCTTTGAAACTGGAGTTAATTTTAACCGGATCAGATGAGATTACTCCCTCAGTAGTTTTTGATAGCATTAATGGAACTTTCAGCTCGTTCACAGTTGAGTTGATATGCTAAAAAATGACTAGGTTTATTTCCATATTGATAAAACCTTTGCCTACTAAATGTTATAAATTTTTGTACATGTTCTGAATAGTCCAGGTTTAATTTAGATCTGGCACCGGTTAGAAGATTCCAATTGTTTTGTGTAGGTGAAATTTTATGAAGCTGTTCCAATCTTTTAACCTCTTCTTCTAATTTTTTTTCCTCTTCTCAGCCTTTTGTTTTTTATGCCAAGTAGTAAAAGAGATGATGTGGCCTCTTAAGGTGGCCTTGGCTGCATCCCATTTAGTGGAACTATTTACTGGACAAAATTCATTATCCTGCCAATATTGGGATCATCTTAATATTTTAACTATTTGAGTTATTATTATTAGTTCAACTATTACCATTTAATTTACTTCAAAATAACATTAAGAACAAGAAAAATAAAACTTTTAAAAATAGTATTGATTAAATGAAAAAACAACAAAAAAACTGTTGTCCTCGAAAGTTTCACAGATTAGGACTTATGTCCATCAATCTGATCTACAGTATGCTGGGGAAACTCCCAGGTGGAAAGAAACTGCTTTGTGTAGTTAACATCAAAGACAAAAAAACTTTAAAACAAACATCAATAGCCTCCACCAAAGAGTCTGTCTCAATAGCGTTGCCTCCAACTGTGGGAAAGGTCTGTCCGGTCCCCCTTGTCTCATCCCCAAGCCACAGAACGTGGATAAATACTCCAGTCATCTCCATATTTTGCAGATATTCCACTATGTTGGTCCACCTGTGAATTACACACCATCACTTAGTGTTGCAATATAACTGACATTAAAGTCAAGCATTTTTGTATAGCTTTGTATGGATTTAATGTGATGCGTGTTTTCCCTTGAAAAGTCATAAAATAACATGCGTGATGTGAATATGAATGAATGTAGTGTATATTTCTGACAATTTAACATGTGAGGGATAACAGGATACGCCTCTCCGTCTGGATTTAATACAAAATATTCCCCCTTTCAAATTCTCAACAAACCCTAGATGAATACGATATTTAAGTGATGATTGTACAACTTACACTGAATATTTCATAAGGATGCAGATATCGCTCATTTTTTTAACTACGACTTAACGATGACATTTTCTTTTCTAATTTTTTTTTTATAATAAACAATATAATTAACAATAAAATATGCTTGCTCCTACCACAACTTAAAATGAGTAAAAATAAATAAATAAATAAAAAAAGAAGGAAAAATACACATTAACTTACCATAAAATACTGAGTGCTTTGAGCGTGATCCAGTCAGAGTGAAGAATCCAGAAAGTTCGTCAAAGAATAAACCAATTGCTGGGTCAAAATAATCCAACCAGGTATTTAGTTTTTTTCCCCAAAAAATGATCCTGGATCAGACAGAAACAGAAGACATATTAAGACTTTCATTAAACATTCTGACAACTACAAAATATTATACAATATGCACTTTTCTCATAAAACACAGGACAGACGATTTTACGGCACAGAATATAAAAACACAACTCCCCACAACCACATATCAAAGTTCACTTTAAAAGTGAAGAATCCAGAAAGTTTGTCATGCCGTTTCTCAATTGCAAGAATGCAAAGAACGAACATGACTTGGCGATGCACACTCGAGGGTTTGAGGACACCGGGTATATTGCAAATGGAACGCAGAATACAGGATGCGTCACACAACAATTTATATATTATACCATAACCTTTTTATACCAAAGATTGCCTGTTAGAATTACCCAAAATGAAATATATCCACTGTTTTAATCACTACAAAGACATCACAGCCAGCAGTAGTTTTCAGAAGTTCTTTCTGGGTGAGGCTGAGCGGATATTTGAGCCAGCAGGGCAACCCAACAATGTGTTTACAGAAACAACCCAGCATATTTTGGAGTGTACCTGTAAAAAAATGTTAAACAAAGTTTTTTAATTTTATTAAAATTAAAAAAGCAAATTTGACATAATGTCACACAAAACTCCAAAAATGGGCTGGACCCTTTCACCCTTTCAAAATTGTGGATATATAGGATTGTTTCAAACATGTGATGATCCTTTAAACTCACCTGGTAACAAGTAACAGGTGTGGGCAATATAAAAATCACACCTGAAAGCAGATAAAAACGAGAGAAGTTCACTTAGTCTTTGCATTGCGTGTCTGTGTGCCACACTAAGCATGGACAACAGAAAGAGGAAAAGAGAACTGTGTGAGGACTTGAAAACCAAAACTGTGGAAAAATATCAACAATCTCAAGGTTACAAGTCCGTCTCCATAGATCTAGATTTGCCTTTGATCAGGCTGGTGATTACAGTAGAATACTGGTGATGCTGAATGCTGAGTGGTTGGAACAGACAGGAGGGGAAATGAGATTGTTAAACAACCAACTTTGTATCTTTAGGTACTGAGTGAAACATGAAAATATTAAAACTGTCAAAGTAAAACATTTGTTCCCATTTCTTTAATTTAATTGACAAAATGTAATTTCATTGAATATGGGAAGGTGGCTTAGTAGTTAACACTGTCTCCTTGCACCTCCAGGGTCTGGGATCAATCCCAGTCTCTGTGTGCATGGAGTTTGCATGTTCTCCCGGTGCTTAGTGGGTTTTCTCTGGGTACTCCGGTTTCCTCGCAGAGTCCAAAGACATTTTGCTAAATGGTGTTCCCAAAATTGCCCGTAGTGTGTAAATAAGTATGTAGGTTTGGGATCCTGTCCAGGGTGTACCCTGTGTCATGCCCTAAGGTCTCCTGGGATAGGCTCCAGGCCCCCCCCCCCCCCCCTATGACCCTATATACAGGATAAAGCAGTATAGACGATGAGTGAGTGAGTGAGTGAGTGAGTGAGTAATATAATATGAAGAAATGAGGGCTTGCTCAAGACTTATGCAGAATACTCAGGGTGTTTTATTCAAACCTAAGGTTATTCTCATGTGCTTCTCTGTTCATTTCCTTTGTTCTTTACAGGTCATCATGGTGGGTGTGGGTGAAAAGGGGACTGATAGCCCTCTGCACTCTGTATGTGGCCTCACCATTTGTTCTGCGACTCTTTCCCAGTGTTATACAGTACATGGTCTATAAACATGCTGGTGCGTATGTTGCCCCTCAGTTAAATACTAGAATGTTTTTGTTTTTTATGGATTGTGCCTCCATAAATATATTAGTATTATTATCAGGTTAGTTGTCCATGTGCAAGTATATTGAGTCCATGCCATTGTTTATCTATCTTCAGTAACTTACTTTGTTGACCTGAGACATCCTTCTGCTCTTGGCCTCAATCACACCATCAATATGTACCTGACCTCAGAAGCCGGAGTGACACTGGGAGTATGGTAATTATGAAACATATTTTTGTGAACATGTAAAAGAGTTTTGCATACCTGCTATTTGTTCTCACAGTCACTGATACCCCGTTAGGCACACAGTTCCTGCGCAAAAGTGGAAGGATGCTCAAGGTAAAAGTTTGGAATGGTATGAGCAGTCTTTGGGAGATGGTTCACCTGTTTTCATCTACCTCCACGGCAATACGGGTAACAGGTGGGAACATGTATATTTTCAAGTTCCCATATATATATATATATATATATATATATATAGGAACACTCAAAAATTTGTATAAGAAATCATATGCGCATAAAGGTCTTTAATGATTGCAGCTCAACGAATACACACTTTACATGTAGTCCAAAAACAAAAACCTCATAAAAGTGACATTAAGTGTTTTTAAGTGTTTATATTTACAGATATTATGTAGAAAACAATGGTATCCATGTAGAGCATATTATATGAATAAATTGTAATATATATACAGTACGTTTTTTTAAATATTGCAAGTTTTGTATTGTTGACTGCAAAAATTTGTCTGTACTTTTATACAAACAGAGCAGCTCCGCATCGTATAGGTGTTGCCAAAGTGAGTCTTTACATTATCTCCACCGTTAGAAATTAAACCTATAGGACAATGGTCGACTGCCTCAATGTAATGTCTCATATTGCTGCAGGTGCTGAGTGCTCTTGGCTATCATGCTGTGGTTATGGATTACAGAGGTGGGTTACAGTTAGCATCTCATTGCTCCTATCTCATGTATCAATATGGTATAAAAGGAACACGATGTAACATTTAAAATGAATTTTTAACAAAGTCTCTTTTCACGCAATCATGAATGTATGGTACAATAAGATATAAGTCATTGTTAGGCGATTTCATATATATATAGTGGAATCTCGGATTGCGAGTAATGCGGTTTGCGAGTGTTCCGCAAGACGAGCAAAGATTTTTAATAAATTTTGACTTGAAAATCGAGCAAGTCTTAGTTTACGAGTATCGAGTAGCAGGTATCACGCATGCGCTTCTTGTTTTGATGCCGAGCGCCACGTGATCACAACTGAGCCAATGGTTTTTCTCTCTCTTGTGCTGTGGAATTGTGGGTAATCGTCTCCCCTGCTGGGTCATAGTGCTCGTCTCTCACTCAACATCCGTGCACGCCTGTACTGTTTACTATAACACTGTGACCACGCATGTGCGCATAAAACATCTTTTATTTAGTGTTTGTATGCGTGTGTGTACAGCGCTCAAGTCTCATTAGAGAGGTTGAAGATCCATTTTCTCTCTCTCTCTGCATCAACGTGCACTTTTTTGTGCGCATGCGTCTTTGGACACCGTGCCCTTTCACACACACACTCCTCCTCCTCTCGCCTTCTCACACACACACACACACACACACACACACACACCCTGCTCGTCTCGCCATCACACACTCACTCACACACACACACGCACACCCTGCTCCTCTCGCCATCACACACTCACTCACACACATACACACCCTCCTTCTCTCGCCTTCACATACACACACGCACTCTCTCTCTCTAACAGAAACACTGCTCTGTTGCAATTCATTTCAAAGGTAAAGTGCAGGTTAATTTGTTTTATTTTTACTTTAACGCAGCGATTCCGTTGCGCTCAGTCGAGTGTCATTAGAGAGATTTCTTGTTTATTTCCCGATAAAACAGTGTTTATGTTAGTGTGTGTGTTTGAAACTCAAATAAGAGAGGAGGAAGGGTTAGTGTATAAGACGAGAAGAGGAAAAGGGGAGGGGCTCATTCCTCCTCTACTCTTACTTTAGCTACACACACACACACAGCACCTGAGTGCATAAACGCGCGCAACACTTATCTGTCGGGATTTATTTTTTACTTTTTTTTTTAAAGTAAACTGCAGGTTAATTTGTTTTATTTTTACTTTATATTTTGTATTAATTTTTTTATGTATTTTTTTTTTGGTCTGTGGAACGAATAATTTGAGTTCACATTATTTCTTATGGAAAAAAAAAAGTTTTACAAGTGTTTTGATATACGAACCCGTTTCCTGTAACGAATTATGCTCACAGTCCAAGGCTCTACTGTTGCTGGAAAGGGTAGTTTTGTATTTGGACAATATGCACATTTTAAATAAATTCTATCTGTAGCTAGAGAGGTGCAGTACAGAGTTCCTTTTTTCGAACTTTTTTAACTGGATATTTCCATTCTTCTGGTCCATAAAGTTTAATTGCAAAATTACTAATTGCTACTTTGTCTTATATTTACATGTATTAATTTGGAGGCCTGTTACAAAAATGGCAAGACCTGAAATGTTTAAGCATGGTCATTTAAATCTCAAGTTAAAATACAATTTTTTTTTCCAATTTTTAAAAAAAGTATAATATACAGTGCATCCAGAAAGTATTCACAGCGCTTAATTTCTTCCACATTTTGAAATACCACAGCCTTATTCCAAAATGAATTAAAATTATTATTTGCCTTAAAATTCTATACACAATACCCACAATGACGACATGAAAGAAGTTTGTTTGAAATTTTTGCAAATTTAAAAAAGAAAAAAAGAAAAGTATTCACAGCCATTGCCATGACACTCAACATTGAGCTCAGGTGCATCCTGTTTCCACTGATCATGCTTGAGATGTTTCTACAACTTGATTGAAGTCCACCTGTGGTAAATTCAGCTGATTGGACATTATTTGGAAAGACACACACGTCTATACAAGGTCCCGCAGTTAACAGTTATTTTCCAGAATTCTGAGGAAAATAATGAATTTAATCCATTTTGGTATAAGGCTGTAACATAACAAAATGTGGAAAAAGTAAAGTGCCTTGAATACTTTCTGGATGCACTGTACCTACAGTACACTGATGTTCATACAGTTTGTATGTACACTGAGGCAAATCAAAACTATGTACATCTTAATCCTGCTCTTCAGTGTTGTTATTTAGGTTTTTTTGTTTGTTTGTAAAATTCTACTAGGATTTGGGGATTCGACTGGAGAGCCAACTGTGCCTGGACTGACCACCGATGCAATTTATCTGTACAACTGGGTACGGGCACGCAGCAAGGGCAGTCTGGTCATCTTCTGGGGTCACTCCCTTGGCACACTGTGAGTGATACCACCTTATACAAATCACATGCATTTTTTTGTATTACATTTTCCCATATACTTATAATTATAATTATATTACTTACCCATGGGTATTATTCCTGTTGGTGTTGATGGCTCTTCAACTCCCATCATATTTTGCTTATTACAGCTCTTCCATCTAACTCTCCTTCTTTACCCAGGCTTGGGACATACAGTATAGACATTTTTACATATTTATTTACACACTAAGGACAATTTGGAAACGCTAATTAGCCTACCCTGCATGTCATTGGACTGTGGAAAGAAACCGAAGTGCCTGGAGGAAAGTAATGCTCTATATTAAAGCGAAATAATGCATTTTATTTATAGCCACATGTTTGTATTTACAGAGTGTCGGGCATCACTGCAGTGAAACTACAAGAGCTAGGTAAGAATTATTACACCAAGCTAGCAACTCTAGGAGTAAAATATAACAGTTTTTAATAATGGCTTGTATCATTAAAGTTTTTTTGTGTAGTTACCAATATAAGGTAGGTAGTACTTAAGGCCAAAAGGAAGCCCCAAAAGTAACCTAATGAAATTAACCAAAGCTGATGAAAATCACAGAAACATACATCCTGTACGTTAAATAAAAAGTCAAACATGTATACATGTATTTCAAATTATATATTTCAAATTATACTGTATGTCTCTAGTTGCTGAAATACAGTTAGAGCTACAATGGAATGGTTTATAGATCGAAGCATTTTCATGTGTTAGAATGGCCCAGTCAAAGTCCAGACCTAAATCTAAATGAGAATCTGTGGCAAGACTTGAAAATTACTGTTCACAGACGCTCTCCATCCAACCTGACTGAGCTTGAGCTATTTTGCACTGAAGAACAGGCAAAAATTTCACACTCCAGATGTGCAAAGCTGGTAGAGACATACACCAAAAGGTGGTTCTATAAAGTATTGACCATTTATCATTTTCCTTCCCCTTCATAATGATGTTCGACTTTGTGTTGGTCTGTCAGATAGAATCCCAATAAAATACATTTCCATTTGTGATTGTAACATGACAGTTTTTTTTTTTTTTAAAGTTCAAGGGGTATGAATACTTTTGCAAGGCATTGTATATTAGAAGTAATGTTATAGTTTGATAATATTATTTCTGGGCATTATTCTCTTATTATACTGTAGTTTAAAATGTATCACATGTTCATTTTTTTTTTCAGGAACCCCGCCCGATGCTGTAATTCTTGAAGGTGCTTTTACAAATATGGATCTGCCAGAAGACTTCCCCCATCCTTTCATCTGGGTAGGTAAAGTTCTGGGTCTTTGATGTCACTGTGATTTAAAAATGCATGGAATATAATGCAAGTGCGCTGAAATAGTTCAAAAATGCATTTCATGATGTGTAGATCCTTCTGGATACATCTTATTAAACAGCATGTCCATTGCTTCTTTTCCCCCTCAGTATTACTGGAGATTTCCATACATCCAGTACTACTTTTCCTTGGACTCAATTAAAGCAAATAAATTTGAATTCGTCACTCCTGAAAAGTAAGTGTATAGTCATATTTAAACATATGAAACAAAAAAACAAAAACAAAATGCAGCAGACTTCAAAGTGTTTACCAGAATCATTACTAAGCTGAAAGAGGATATTTTATTTTGCTCTAGCGTGAATAAAATGAGGATGCCTCTTATGATCCTTCATTCTAAAGATGATCACCTGGCTCCCTTCTGGATGGCTGAGGAGGTACAACATATAAATAGCTACAATATGTTAATTATGGGTCTATGGGTATAGAGAGTCATATGTCTTATATTTCCATGATTAGCTTTACAGCATTGCTAAAAGTGTGCAAAAGTCCGAGGAAAAAGTCAGACTGGTTGCATTTGATGGGTCCCATGGATATCTTCATAATGGACTTTATAGGGATCCTGCCTTGCCAAAATTTTTAAGGTAAACACATTTATTCTTATTTGGTGTATTTATTTTGTTATAATGCACAAATAATTTATTAATTAAGACTAGGAAGTTAATTATTTTTTATATTTTTTTCCACATAACACGTTTTTGTATTTCATCAGTTTTCCAACATTATTATTATTATTATTATTATTATTATTATTATTATAAACCTATGCTTAATATTATTTTATAATTCCATTTAACGCTGTCCTTAAAACAAGTTCAGTTAGAAAATTAATTTTCTCTTCTTTAAATTTCTTTTTCTCTCACTAATCTAATGCAGTCATTTAATCCATTGCATTTATTTAAACATGTGACTTGCTTTATTATATAAAATTAATTCATATCTTCTGACCAATCTGATCCCGGAGTGATGTGGTACAATGGTACTGTGAATTAATGCAGATATTCTGTTTATAGGGAGTTTGTGGAGATAGTTGCAGAGTAATCTGAACGCTTCAAAGTTGGGACCTACAAGTTTGTCTTCACGTATATGTTTTACTTTCATGTGTTAACATTAGTGATGTGTGCTTGCAGTTCACTTCATTTACAAGTCATTGTTTCTGAGCTTGTAATACAAATTTTAATATTCTCTCTCCGTTTTTCTCTCTGGTCACTCTCTTTTGCTCTCAGTCACTCTTTTTCCTCCCTTATACTAACAAGCCTAAAATTATGACTTCTGAAGATAATCCACATACATTATGCATACCATGCACTGCAAATATATAATGTACAGTATAGTATATATTATTATATGTTATACAGTACATATACAGTATTTACATGTAGGCATTTGGTAGATGCCCTTGTCCAGAGTGACTTACATTTTATGTGATTATACATCTGAGCAGTTCAGGGTTAAGGGCCTTGCTCAAGGGCCCAACAGTGGTAACCTTGTGGTAGATACAGTATATGAACTGCAACTGCAGTATTGTAATACATCTGTGAAATCAATGCATTTGAATGAAAGGAATCAGATGTAACTATGTTTAAATGAGTATGCTGGAATACTCTTAAATATCAAATCTTTATTTTTATGATGATGATGTGTAACGTAACAGCTTTACAAAGGCTATATGGCATTTATTAATAAATTTAAATAGTTACTTAAAAAATAATAATGATGATGTGCACAAAGAATAAAAATTAAAGTGCTGACTGTGTATTCTGTTCTTTCTGTTAATAGTAGTATGCTTGAAAGAACTGTACAGATCATTTGTATTTAAGATAAATATTCTTATGAAATTAAGATTTGTTTTCTTTCTCTGTATTTACTTTTTTTAAAAAACAAATACAAGTATAATTTTTTGCATATTCAAAATTGTACTATTTTGTACATAATATTTGGTACGGTTCACAGTGTGATCCACAATCTAGCTTTAACTGATGCTCAGTGATTCTCTCCTTATTAATTCATTCACTCACTTACTCTCTATACCACTTATACAGTGCAGGGTAGTAGGGTGCCTGGAGCCTATCCCAGGGGACTCGGGGTACGAGGCAGGGTACACTATGGAAGGGGTAGCAATCCATCACAGTCCATTCATTCAGTTATTTCAAACTAATATTTTAAAATGATATTAAAAATGCTCTAATTGACATTGTAGTCAATTATACATATACATATGCATACATATGCATACTTAAATATTTAATTAAAACATAACTGAATTCTGTAAAAGTTTCAATGAATATCAAGGTCAATATCAAAGACTTATTAATAACCTGATTAATGATGCCTGATTACTGTCAGACCTGTTGAATTAGAGGAACGGATAAAAAAACAAAGTAATTGACATCTATCAGTCTGGAAAGGGTTATAAAGCCATTTCTAAAGCACTGGGAGCCCATGAGACCACCATGAGAGCCATTATCCACAAATCTTGAAGAAGATTTTGGAAAGTTGGAAAACTTGTAAGAGTGGTGAATCTTTGTATTTTTTTGTGGAAAAAATACAGTTAAAGGTTTGAAGTGGCCTAGTCAAAGTCCAGACTTAAATCCAGTAGAGATGACCTTAAACAGGCTGTTCATGCTTGAAGGTTTTCTAATATGGCTGAATGAAAACAATTCTGCAAAAAAGAGTGGGCCAAAATTCCTCCACAGTGATGTGAAAGATGAAAGTTAAAATGACTCATTGAAAAAAAATATATACAAAAAAGGAAGTAAGGGATTCTATTTTGCTGATGCTATGCACAGGCATTTTGATTGTTGTAACTGCTTCGCTGGGGAAGAAACTCAGAGTTGAAATTAATATCCCAAGTTGACCTCTCAGTTGTGATGTGCTCCCAGTTTAGAAAGGAATTGCGCCATCCACAGCAATTAAAAAAAAAAAATTGTTTAAATATCTATTTGGACTATTTGCTGTAGATAGTGCTGTTACCATTTCCAAATTAGTGTACCTAAACACATAAACATAGTGAGTTTTTTAAAAGAAAAAATGTATGCTTTCATTATGTCACTCACTCATCATCTATACCGCTTAATCCTGTATTCAGGGTCATGGGGGCCTGGAGCCTATCCCAGGCTTAGGGAGACTTAGAGCACATGGACAGGGTGCCAATCCATCGCAGGCACACACACACACACATTCACACACTATGGACAATTTGGGAACACCAATTAGCCTTACATGTCTTTGGGAGGAAACCCACCAAGCACGGGGAGAACATGCAAACATGCAAACTCCATGCATGTTTCCTCAGACGGGAATCGAGCCTGGCCGGGGAGCCTGGCCGGGGATCAAACCCGGAGCCTGGCAGTGCAAGGCGACAGTGCTAACCACTACACCACCGTGCCGCCCGCTTTCAGCAAATTATTGGCAGTTTGACAATGTTTATTAGATTCTATGTTAACAAGTTCATTAAATAAATTATACAGGTAGGCATATTATTATATAATTTATTATAAGTTCATAATAAATTACATGAACTTGTATTTTTTGTATTTCACTGTAACTAAAACATAATGAACTTATTATGTTTGATTATGAGTTTAAAAAAAAATTAGGTAAGTACAGAGCCAGAACTTTTGCTACTCAGTGCTATTGGTACTGCATAAATTGGTCTTACTATAGTATCAGACCACTGGTGTTCCCAGTAGTAGAATGTGAATGAGTGTGTGACTGTTGATTAGGAGGTCCTACCACGTTCGCGAAAATGGAAATGAATACAATAGTCACCATTTAGCTCCATGGTCCTTAGTTGGACTTCGGAGGTTCCTAGATTGATGGATGGAATAGTATTAGACACCCAACTACTGGTGTGTACATTGCAGTTTCTCCTCAGGTGTTTAAATTGTGTTTGAGTTGTGCATATGTTTAAATGGTTTTAGGCTTTTGGCTGTTCCCGTCGAGGCGTCGCCACATCAGACCATGCCCTTCCTGATGCAACAATCCCATTTTATCCGGTCATTGGGACAGCACTGCGTCTAGTAGCAGGGGTTTGGTATTTCTCTTTATTAGCACTTGTTAACTGAGGAATTTTGCCTAACCGTCCACATGAGGCTTGTGCAAGGACATATATAGGACAAGGTATTTAAGAGAAAATTTCATGGCCTCATATGAAGACAGTGAGTCTCATAAGGTTAAGAACAAAAATTATAATCATAAGAATGGGGGATAAGATGCATGAGGCCTTTTAGATTAGCTAATGCCCACCATGTTAGTGGTTAGTTGTTTCCCTTACACCTCCTGGATGGAGGGTTCAATTGCCGCCTTAGGTCCATGTGTGGAGTTTGCATGTTTTCCCTGTGCTTGGTGAGTTTCCTCCGGGTGCCCCAGTTTCCTCCGGGTGCCCCGGTTTCCTCCCACAGTCCAAAGACATGCAGATTAGGTTAATTAGTGTTCCCAAATGGCTTGAAGTGTGTGTGTGTTTTATTGGCACCCTGTCCGGGTGGGATAGGCTCCAGGCCCCACTCCAACCCTGTACAAGATAAGAAGTATAAAAGAGGAAGATGAAACAATGTCCACCATCTTTGTTTTTGTTTTATCATGAAGAATGAATCCTTGCTGTTAAAAAAAAACATATATTAAAAATCTGTTAAATCCATGAACTATTTTCGTATTAATGTGCAGTTCCTTGTTCCTTTACGTGCGCGCGCGCGCGCCTGTATATGTGTGTGTGTGTGTGCGCGTGCGTGCGTGCGTGCGTGCTCTCAGATGACGTGGCTGAAGGTGGCGGAACGCCGCTACGTCGTGTTTCATAGCTCACCGCAGGGTAAGCGCTTCGGCATATCATTGGCCGAGAATCTCCATGTGAGAGTTTCCAGCTAATCAGAGGCAAGTGCGGTGCCTCCTCAAAAAAAACACTTTACGACACATCCGTACAGAGAGTATCCTGAGACGACCACTGTCATAGAACCAGGAAGAAGGAAGGTGGGATAGCTTAAAAAGGCTAATATCCCGAAACCATCGGAAAACTTTCCTTTTTTAAACAAAATGATGAAGTCGTCCAGGTGGAAGTGTGCAGCGCTGGCGTTACTGCCTGTTATAAGTATTCTGTTACCGGCCCGGGCGGATGAGCACGAACACACGGTAAGATGTGAGATGTTTTCGGGCCGAGAAGCCTTATGCGGTGTGCCTTTAACACCGACGGGGTGACTGATCGGGATTTAATACAGACACGCTGATGAATTAATCCGTGCTTCTGAGGATCAATCTACAAAAAGCCGCGAGTGTCACGTTAACGCGATTCAGATAGATTTTTCTTATTAGCAGTTCATTCTTTTACCAATGCTAACGCTAAAGCTAAACTGGGTTGCTAGCGCAACCGGAGCTACGTGGTCTGGAGGCCGAGTGTTCAATGGATCCTTGTGAAGAAATTAGGCACTACATAGGGTGTAGCAGCCATGCCGTGCACTAATGTTAATGTAAGTACACTTGTACAGGCAGGAAGGAGAGATTCGGGATTACGTCCAGTTTGGTAAACGTACGCGAAGCAGGCATAGATATGTCTTAAATGTGACGCGCGCACACAATGTCAAGTGAAGTAAAATAAGTACACTCAGAATAGTGTGTGTGCGCGCGCGCGGGTGTGTGGGGATTAATTACTGCAATCACCAAGGTGGACAAATCGTATTTAGGATAGCTGGCTTAAGTTTAGCACGCTGCTTAACATGTACGACTGTGTACACACACACACACACATCCGGCTGCTGCAGGCCTGACATACAGGACATCATACAGGACATCATTTCAAAGCCATCTACTGCTTCCTTATGACGTGCACACCTGCTCAAAGAGTGTGTGTGAGAGTTATACACCTGTAAGTTTTTATTAGGTGACTAGTCAACCTTGGATTCTGTCTGTACAACGGTGATAATCTCAAGTCAGGGATGAAAGATGCAATTAAAGTTGATTTACATGAAACATACCATACTAGAATATTCTAGAAGCTAAAGCTTGGAAGGAATTGGATCATGCAACAGGACAATGATCCGAAGCTCACAAAATCTACATCAGAATGGCTGAAAAAGAAAAAAGTCAAAGTTTTGGAAAGCCTAGTCAAAGTCCAGACCTCGACAGACTTTAAATGCTGTGGAGTGACCTTCAGAGAGCTGTGCATAAGCAGATACCCAAATCCTCAATATAAATAGGTGGACACATCACCTGATTTCAATTTTATTTTTGTTTAGTGATTTATGTTCTACATCCTAACCAATACTGGATTTATTTTCCACGAAAAAATGAAATAACACGTACAGCATTAGGTAATTAAGTAACAACTCCATCAGCCAGTTGTTATTTTAAACACGAAGCTCAGCTGTTCTGGAATAGTTCTCGCAAGGACGGTATTATCAGGGGCATTTACAAAACCCATCGTGCATCTCTCATGAAGACCGTCCGAGGAAAACAAGAAAACTTACCTCTGCTGCAGAGGAGAAGTTAATTTAGAGTCTCAGAAATTCAAAGTTAGAGCTGTTATGAAGGCTTTAAGAGCATACGTAGCAGATGCATTACATTACATTTATGCATTTGGCAGACGCTCTTATCCAGAGCGACTTAGAAAGGTGCTTTAAAGTTTCTGTCATTGGCTTGATCCTTACACTGGGTTACTAGGTCACTAACGAAGTACCATCAGTTAAAGACACTTCTCTGTATCAACAGTTCAAAGGGGAATATTGCATTTGGATGCCTTCAGCATTGTTTTAAAGTGTAGAGAGAAATACGAACCAGGAAAGACCATGGACTTGGAAGGTGCGTCCAAACTTTTGACTGGTAGTTTCCAATAAAGTGTCGATTCATGCATTGATTTCTGGCTTGATGTAAACAGTTTAAGCATCTTTACATGGATCCCCTATCTCGAGGTCCCATCTCCCCAGTACTCTGAACAGTGAGTGTGTTGTATCCCGACACTGATACAACAAAGTATTTTGTTACACGCTCATAACTGCCTTTGCTGGTTTGATTCAAAGTCTATTAATTATCCATCAGTATGTTCTTGGAGAAAAAGGGGCATTGATGGCTCAATTCCCCCCTCCATCTCCCAAACCCCAGCCACTGGATGCATTGTTGGTCCCAAGCCCGGATAAAATGGGAGGGATGCATCAGGAAGGGCACCCGTCGTAAAACCTGTGCCAAGTTGTGTGCGGATCGGATGGTCCGCTGTGGCAATCCTGCGATGGGAGCATTTAGAGAAACACTAACAACATGTTCTTGGAGTAAAAAACAGAGCATGTTTATATGCTGTCTGTGTTGCTTGTGTCAGAATCCAAATCAACTTTAACACAGGAATGATCAGCTTAACATCAGTATGAAAGTCCAGATGCATGAATGAAATTCCTTTATTTACAAACCAACCTGGTCAAACTGTTACAGCAGTCACCTTTTAATTCATAATCATTGATCAGTTCATGGCTGTAAATAAAACCCACAAATTAAAATCGAGTATGTTTTGATACCACTTTGTTTACTCAGAACAGAGCAGACACCTGATTTTTGCACTTGAAGCAAAGATTAAAGACACCTCTCTATTAAATCTTATTTAAACATGATTTCCACCCCCCCCCCCCCCCCCCAATTTCTTACATCTCATGTATTTGACTTTTTTAATAACCCTCGTTCAATGAGCAGACACCTATCATCATTTTACCTGTGCGCAGTTTTAATGTCTGCGGTTCATCTACCAGGAAAATCTAGGCAAAAGTTTGTGAAACTCTACACAGAGAGATGTAAGGTCACCAGAGCTCCGGTTCGGTTTCAGGATGCACTATAAAAAAAAAAAAAAGAAGAAGAAGAAAAAAAAAGACCTGTTGTGCAAACTTGTGACCATAGAGTTAAGTATTGTTTGTACATGTGCAAATGTTAGAATGATAACACGCCATACTCAGAGCTGGGTAGCAGTGTGTGTAGCAGTGTGTGCTACGGCATATATTTAAAAAAGGGTTGTTTCCTGACTGCTCTGTAATGTTTAATAGTGGCTAGATTTATTTTTTAATTTGTATTCTTTTTCTTGGCAAACGTTATGCCAAAACATGGATCATCTTTTGCAGGATCTCTCATGCAGGTCTTTGATAGATGACCAGCCACATTCAGGTATCCTTTTAGCTGATCTGTTTTAATATTACTTTGACCTTGCATGTAAATTATTATTATTTTTTTTTATAGAGGATTAGAGTTCAATTATATTGACCTGGCTGGATGTGAAGATATCAGGGATATCCTGCAAGCTGTTTCCTTTTTTTTATGGGAAGTGTTTAATCATATTTCTTGTCTTGCTGGCACACTCTCTCTTAACTCACGTGTTGACGCTTCTGTGTGCATGTTAGTTGCCCTCAGTTGTCAGGGCCGGGAGGTGAAAAGCTAAAAAAAAAGTTGAACACTGTCAATGCTAGAACTAAATTCCAGTGCGTGAAAGAATTCTACTCTACCTATAGAGGCATAAATTAATTGTATTTTTTTAAAGGCGTCACACAACTTGCAAGACGACTTAATAATTATTTTGATTAATAGTGTCCGTATGATGTCTTTTTAATGACCGACACTTTGTTAAAAACAAGCCTTTGTAAGTATAATGTACGTTTAGAAATGTAAGAATCAAATGTGTAATGAAGGAGAGAACAATTTGTCATAACTTTATACGTTGTCAGCGGCATTGCATCTTGTGCACTACACCTTTGGTGACCCTGTTTTATAGTACATGCTGTTTGAAGTTTTCTTTTCTTCTATGAAACTTTAGCGTTAGCGATAAAATGGTGGTTTTCACACCAGCTTTCTGTTTAGGATTATTTATCGTAATTGTAACTATGAAAAAATGGTTGCAGTTTTTGACCTTTTTTTTTTCAAGTATCAAGACACGGTAATTCAATGTGAACAAATGTTTTTATAGAATTAGATTTTGATTATAGAGCGCAAACTTATTGGAGGGAATTATTTATAATCACTCTCTCCCGATGTCCCCCAGATAAGAACTCGTTCCCGTTTGGGTTTAACTCCTCTCAAGATTTCTTTCTCAAATCGACTCAGGCTTTATCTTACACACACAAAAAAAACACGTATATATCTGGACTTTTTTATAATTCTCTAAAGCTGTCTATCTGATGTTAAAATTGCTGCAATAATTAATTTGCATTGCGTTGCTTTAACTGACCATGACATGACTAAGCAGTTGAAATCTTTTGCCGCTTTACAATACACAAAAAGATTTGATGGTGACGAAAGTTGCAACCAGTTTTGTAATGTTATCCGTAATATTTTTAAAGCCGCTTTCAAAGCCTGCTTATAATTGACATGGTGATGGAAGTCTAATGCATGTCACAGTGAACCAAAATCTACCCAGTGAAGCAGACAGGATATTAGATGTGACAAAATAATTGATGTTCTGCATCCCTAAGATGAAAGAAACTGCTGCAAAATGCTATTCATAGCAGAAAGTATTATAGTAGTTAATTTGTGAAGGAAAGCCCCACGGGTAATGGTTTAGCGCAGCGTGGGTATACGTCAAGATCAGTTCTTGGCAGAATCCTGGAAAGGACGCTACTTGAGGGGAAAAGCCGTATGTCTTGAGAGCACTGCTCCTGTTTTTAGTCTGTTGAGTTGTACGAAAAAGGCGTGGGGATTAATGAAGCTAATATATTATGGATTTTAATGTCAACTTTTTGGAACGACGGAAAAGAATGTCTTTTTTTTTAAAAACTGGTATATGATGTGATTTATACACCTACACCCACATATTGTGGAGATTCCCTTGTGCTATGGGGCAGCACTGTGGGCATGGCACCACAAGATCTCTGGGGGTGTGCTGTGGTGTCTGGCACCGGGACGTTGGCAGCTGATAGTTTGGGTGTTGTGGGAATCTGTGGAATTCGGTGGGTGGGTCAAGCGCCTTGGGGTCTTTACCTACAAGGCCCTGTGGGCTGTGATGCACTGTGTGTTCTGGTGCCTTTCTATCATAGCAATTCTGTGGGATCAGACCGGATGGTGTTTTAATGGTGTTAATGTTATGTTATGTCAGATCGGTGTGTACAGAGCAGTAGAGCTAAACAGTAATGTTAAACAATTGATGAGCGCAATCTCTCAAAATTAAAGCTACAAGCACAGGATTCAGGCTCAGGCATCACTGAACCATGTCGAGGAAGCTGCACAGGCTGTAATAACATGCAAAGTTTATGCAGCAACGTAACCTTGTAGACCTTCAGTACTTACAGCGTAGCGTCTGAATATGTTGACGTCGAATTACTTTCTAAAAAGCTTCTCGAGTTCCATGGCCAAGTACACAACCGAGAGTCCACATCGTCACTTGAGTAGTTCGTTTGTATCAGTCTGAATTTGTAATACAGGGCGAGCATGAATGATAAGACGGAAGATGTAGCTTTCTCCACATACATTTGATGAGATTAGAAACCGTAACGTTCTCGTACCTGGTCATTTGTTGACTCTCTTCATTTGGTAAATTTTTGAAGGCAGTCGATTTCTGACTATTTGCAGAATTCTGTCTACCGCTGTCTGTAAAAGCAGGTCCAGCCCTACGATCAAGTTGAGTCAGTATTGGTTGTGTGCTCTCAGCAATGCTTGAAGGTGTGATGCAATAAGGTTTTTTTTTTTTTTAATCTTGCAGCGTGGCATGTTGTGTTGGAGTAGATCTGGTTTGACTGCTATTCTTTATACAGTAGCCTTTATTTCATTTTCTGTAGAACGGCAACACTGATCAAAAGCCTTTTGTCCAACTGTTGGTCTTATCTAAATGAAGTCAACAAACATACTTTTAAAATCTTTTTTTCTTGTATATATACACACAGTGGTCTACACTAGTGGTCTTTAACTGGTCGCGAGAACAAACTCAATTTTCAACTTTCCAAGAAGACCTCTGGGGTGTGCTGTGGGGGTGTGAGTTTGCGGCCTTGAGCTCCTCGCCTGCTGGGCTTTTTTTAAGCGATTTGTGCTGCATTGGCTTTTCTGTGCGATTGGGACCAGCTTTGCAGATCTTTTATCGATCGGACAGATGGTTAAATAGATGTATAGGTTCTTTATTATTATATTATTTATTATACGCAAATAGAAGTGTGTATGCGTGTGTGGTATTGATTTTTTTATAACTCTAGTGCCAAAGTACTTTCTTAGAACCGGTAAAGTGTGAAAGAACAATACCCTCTGTTACACATACCGGAGTGACGGGTTTGAATTTTTTTCACAAAGCCTGTAAGGCCGTAACCTGTCCTTCACGATTGTCTTGTTTTATTATATTCCTAGCCATCATAGAAAAGTGCTTCAGGGATGTACATAAAGTTTCTCATTCTACTTTGATCTCTGTCTGTCTGGGGAAATGTTTGTGCCTCAAAACCAAAGTCATTTGGTCTTAATGGGATAGCGAATCATGGGTGACCAGGTTTAATCATGCTGAAAGCAGTCGACAGTCAATGTTTTATTATTTCTGTATGCTCCTGTACTCGTATTTTTGATGTGCTCCTGTAAAGTGAATTTATGTATTTAAACAAAAAAAATGTTTTTTTTTTTAAGTGTAATAGGTTTTTAAAGAAACATCTTTGACGTGGTAATATATTTTTTAAATTGCTGTACCAGTTGGTTTTACCTAACTTCTCTCCAATAGGGTTTTGGCACAAGTGTGAAAATGCAAATCGAAATATTATACCACAGTGTGACGGCAAATCGATCCCTGTTATATCTATCTGATCACCCAAATGAGTGGTGAGCTGTCGAGTGGTTCCTCACAAGGTTTAAAGGCGTCCGATTAGAGTTTTTCGGTCTGATCATTGCACCAAACTTTTTAAAATAAACACCCACATCAATCACATTGCATTTGGCAAGCTAATCACGGCTACTCATTGGTAAGCAGCGAGAGCAGGCATTTCTTCATAAATATCAGAAAAACAATTCAGACCGTTTATTCTATTCCTCTTTCATCCAGTGTGCACGTAGTCACTCACTGCCGGCCTGCGTGCACCGGGCTGCCTCAGAGCCAGAGCTGGGAACCTTTAATTTCTGTTTTTATTTTTGTGATAATGGTTTTAGTCTTTTTACTCTCAGCAGAGTAACACATGAGCTTTTTGAGGGCTCCTGCTATAGGTGGTCGAGTAAAGGGCGGCTGATTTAACTAGATTTAACTGCTGCCTTTGCTGATAACTTTTCATACTCGAGTCGATCTTAACCTGCGAAATAAGGTTTGTTGTGTTCCTTCCCCAATGTGGTTTTGCTTCAGACATAATCTTTGCATTTTGCAAATTAGACCTCTTTTAAAGAGACTTGGGAATATACCTAGACTGGTGCCGGCATGTCGACGGGGCTGTCGACTGCGTTTTGGGTCGTCACTATATAATATACAGCAGGTTTTTGTGATCGCCCAGTTGAGAGGTGACCGATTAGTAAAAATTAAAGTGTTTGTCGGATTCTTTTACAAGTTTTTTTTTTTTTTCTATCGTCATCTCGGGGAGGTTTTTCTTCCTACTCTCGCCCCTTATTTATTTATTTATTTATTTATTTATTTTTTGGATTTTCCCCCGATTTTCTCCCTAATTTAGTCGCGTCCAATTCCTCCCCGTCACTAGGGGGCTCCCACATTAAGGCTGCTACTACCACTCAGCCGGGAGGGCCGAAGACTATCACGTGTTTCCTCCGAACCACGTGACGCCAGCCGACCGCATCTTTTCGAACTGCTCGCTCGCGCACCGTTGGGGGCGGCGTAACACACTCGGAGGACAGCGCTATCCACTCCCTCCGTTGCGCGAGCTCACAGACGCCCCTGACTGGCTGTAGAGCCGTGATTAATGTGGGAGCACGAAGTACCTGTCATCCCTCCCCTCTGCGAGAGGTTACAGCACCACCCGGGATTCGAACTAGCGATCTCCGGATGATAGGGCGAGCGCTTTAACCACTGCGCCACTCGGAGGCCCCTCGCCCCTTATTTTTTTTTTGTGTGTGTGTGTGTGTATGTATATATATATATATATATATATACACACCAAGCTGCTTTACGACATTAACCATTGTTCAAAGTGGAATATAAATAAAATTAAATTGAATAGAATTTTGCCGTTTATGTACTGACCAGTCGAAACAACTACAGTAGGCGATGAATATCTTATCTGAACTGACATTTAGCAATGAGGCATTCAAATCACAGAGCAGTGCCAAAAGTCCATGTGCACAGTCATATGTGTCAGCTGGAGAAGTGAAAAGCACAGCGTCACTGGAGTGTGAAGCAATGCAAACATGCTTAATCATGCTTCACTATCTGGCAGTCCTATAGATTAATCTAAATTTGGTTGACATCAGGAAAACATGTCCTACACTGAACCATAGTGCCAGTAGTAAGGTTTTCTTGAGGAATGCCTGCCAGGATTTGGGCCACATATTAGCGCTCCTGGTTTAAGGTGTCCACACACCTGTGGTCATGTAGTGCACGAAATGATATCCTGCACAAAATATACGATCAGCACCAGGATGGAGGTTTCTGTAACCTATATAATGTAAGGTCAAGGTATAAAGTATTATCCGAACAATCTGTCCTGATATGAGGATGTTTTAATGGAGATCTTAAAGCAGTTCTGCAAGTCGCTCCGGATGAAGGTGTCTGCCAGATGTTGTAAATATAAACGTCTACACGCTTGCTCCGCTTGCACTAGTCAGCGATGCGTTAAAAATGTACAGTAATCCACTCCAGAGTACTACCTGATCAGAGTTAAAGTCACAGATCTACGCATTGTG
Organism: Clarias fuscus; assembly: GCA_030347435.1. Classification (NCBI taxonomy): domain Eukaryota; kingdom Metazoa; phylum Chordata; class Actinopteri; order Siluriformes; family Clariidae; genus Clarias; species Clarias fuscus. Next base: position 11,450,101 of record CM059211.1, on the reverse strand, counting down.
ACAAGTAATTTAACATTTGCAGGTGTGTCAGTCTGACGCACACATGTTTGACATTTTTCCTGAGCTGTTTGTCAAAGGGGTTACTGGTTTTTATTTGTGTAGGATAAAAACCTTCAAAGCAGTCCAACAGCAATTTCTCAGAAGGTTTTTCACCTTTCAGGTGTGTGAGAGACAGTACTGGCTGCTCGAGCCAGTTTAAAAGAAGGTTCATGCATCATTAATGTTCCTTAAATTCCTTAAATTTGAAGAAATAAGATTTTGTTTTAGCTTTAATACCATGAGCAAATGTAGTTGTGTGTGATTTGGACTGATGATTAGGAATAAAATAAAATGTTAATTTGTAAATATTGTAGGGATGGAAATCACCAGGGACCACCTGATGTATATATCATCATGATGCCTACCTGCCGATTCAATATGTATTGCGATTCTGTTAGTGTCACGATTTTATAAATATCCTGATTTGTTTTTTTTTATTTTGTTACAATTTTAAACAAATTTAGGAGTTACAAATAGTTTAGCTCTCCACCTTCAGATTTATACAGGAACAGCAATGTTTTACCACCTCAAATGCAATCATGTACAGTAAGTCCCCGACTTATGAACATGCTCCAGGAACGGAACTCACTCGTAAGTCGGGTTCGTTCGTAAGTCCGACAAAGTGAGTCTTGTACACCTTTGTCACAAATATACAACGTAAAGCATAAAATAACCAATTTGGTGTGTAGTGGACATGAAAGAGTTGATATGGTTTGTTTATGTCACATGTTCGTGGCAGAGAGTCACGGGTTACGGGAATTAGTAATATTAATCACCTGTGCAATTAGAGCCAGGGAGAGAGGGGGTGAGCAAGGACGACGTATTCTTTGTTGAACAACGTAATACAACAAAACTTGATACCATCAGTCTGTACAATAAATAAAACCAACGAAGAGAAGTTTTGCCTCAAGAATGTTTTATTGTTGCGTCGCAAATGTATGGAGTTCTTGTTTTAGCCTCTCAGCGGCATTCGGTAACTTGAAAGTAGCCGCTACATGGTGTTTTGGTTTTGCATTATACTCTAGCGAGACTGCGCCATTAAATCATGAGGGGAATGATGGTGACGCAGCGGGGTCAGCTGACCTCATTTAAAGGGAACTCGGATAGACATCGGGGGCTGCATGGTGTTTACTGCTCGATTGAACAGACGCTATTTTGTCTCAGAGCTGTATTGGACTGGGAACTGGGACGGTCTTGTTCAATTCTATTCAATTTTATTTGTATAGCGCTTTTAACAATTGTCATTGTCGCAAAGGAGCTTTACACAGTCAAAAGAATTGCTTAAGTTTGTATGAAATGTGAATGTGTATGAATCAAAATGGTCAGATAGTCCCTGATGAACAAGCCGAGGGCGACAGTGGCAAGGAAAAACTCCCTGAGATGGTAATAGGAGGAAACCTTGAGAGGAACCGGACTCAACAGGGAACCCATCCTCATTTGGGTGAGACGATCCCTGAAACAAATCCTCTTGTTGATGATTTTTTATTCTATGAATGTTCGTAGCTCCGTGGCTCGTTCGTACTGTATCTGCGGAAATTCATAACTTGAATGTTGAGTTCAAGTTGAGAATTTTTTTTTTTTTTTTTATATTTTGGAGTCAGTGTGGTGATGCATGAATCGACACACAAAAGAATCGCTCTACATTACTGAATCGATCCCTACAATATTGTTTCCCTTTTGAATGTTGTAATCTCATGAACTCATGTCGGTGTGAATATAGGAAACAGTCCCCTTCTTAGCTAACTAATTGCTTTCTGGTTTTGTTTTTCAGTACGACGACAAAGAGGAGGTGGTTCTATGGATGAACACAGTCGGGCCGTATCACAACAGGCAGGAGACATATAAATACTTCTCCTTGCCTTTCTGCGTGGGTACCAAGAAGACCATCAGCCACTACCATGAGACGCTTGGAGAAGCTCTACAGGGAGTCGAACTGGAGTTCAGTGGCCTAGATATCAAGTTTAAAGGTAAATACAGTCTTTTAGAATTAAATCAATGTATGTCGTTTCTAATTATAAGCAGTAAACTGAAATCGAGATGATTTATTGTTGTGAGGTCCTGAGTCCTGTTTGAGTCCTGGTGATGCCACATCCATTTAACATCATAACTGGTGGCGGAAAAGCAGATGGCCCTTTCTTCCAAGTCTGTTCCTATTTGGTGGTTATTGTGTGATCAGGAAGAACTACCTAATGGCTGTTGTTGGATTATTTTCTGTTTTTCTACAAGTATATGAAATGGATGCATGATTTTAATAATTTAAGATCAGTTCAATTTTTTTGGACTTGGTGTGCATGTGGTGTTCGGTCACAATGTTCTGTCCTTGCTCATGTTCTCCTAGCTTATCCCTGGGGATTATCTATAACATCTATGGTCCTCTTGCAAGCCCATATCAGTGTTTCCAATTTTTGTTTAGACTAGTGAACATTCAGCTCGTCTTCCTGCATCAGTAAACCATCTGTTTAATTATAACCTGGACTCCTGATTCTTCAGTTGTTTTAATTCTGATGAAACTGCTTTATTTTTGCACTAACTTGGGAGAAAGTGAGGCATAAAAAGAGATTCAGAGAAGGTAAAGGGCTCAGAGAGGGGGTTGGCGATAAGGACGATATATACCATTGTACACACCGACCAGGGAAAACTTTAAACCCACCTGCCACCTTTGCTAGACGTGTATTTTTCCTGAACTTGAAGAACGGACTGTTCACGTTCTGCCTAATATACAGGAGCGTGCATAAGTATTTGGACACTATTTATTATTTTTTTATTTCTTTAAAGATGTGACCAAAGTGAAGACTTTTAAGTTTTAATTCAAGGGGCTTACTTGGTTTAATTAACAAGAAATAATACGTTAAAGTAAGTTTCTTAATTTTAACAGGGGTCACACTGACTGATAAACTGTTTGATGGCCAGTTGTGGTCTGATTCCTAATTTAATGATAAATTCATTCCATTGTTGAATTTGCATTTGATTGGGATGAGCATTGTATGAAAATTGTCACTGTCGAAATAATTCAGACGCCACCCATAGTCATGAGATAATGGACTCCATTTCTGTCAGTGGATTTATTGTCATGGCCGATTGTTGTATAATTACTCTCACTCATTCACTCATTTCCTGGAAACACCTGTAAACCTAGCATTTATATAGTTATCCAATCAGCCAATCATGTAGTAACGGCACAATTATGAAGACACCAGTGAAGATCTCCATTCACATCAAGCATCAGAATAGGTAGAAACCGCGTTCTCTGTAACTTTAAATGTGGCATAGCTGGTGGTGCCAGATGGGTGTGTTCTGGCATTTTCACCGACAACTCGAATGTCTAAAGTTCATACAGAACGAAAACATCAAAACCAAAAACCATCCTGTGAGCGAAAGGTCTTCAGGCTAAAGTGATGAAAAATATCAGAGAATGACCGGATTGGTTTAAGCTCATAAAAAGTCTGTATTGTCTTTAAAAAAAAACACTCTTAACAACCATAGCGAAGAGAAAAACATCAGGAAAATACCCCCAGCTGAGCACCTGTCCACCTGTTCATTGATGTACTTCTGTATTAAGCCAATCACTTGGGTGGGTTCGAGTATTTCCAGTATAAACTGAAAAATCTGCAGGAGTTGCACTGTGTAATCAAGTCAACCTGGACTGGACTCTTTGCATCCATTGTACTTTTGTTAAAAACCAACCTTTGATATTTATCCAGAATTTTTAATCAGTCCTTGCTCACTCCATAGGCTCACTAGGTAGGCAGCCTCCGCTTCTGCAGGAGCCGCTGCCCACGCGGGCCCACTCTGCCCGCTGCCATCGCTCGTCATCCTTTGCCCGCATGCCAGCTGGGCACTGCCACCAGACTGGGGACTGACACCGAGACACTACACTCTTTCCCTTTTTTTCCCCGTCGTCCCTCCTTAAACCCTTTTCCTTCCCCAACTTACTAAGTGAATTTGATCCTTTTTCTAAGACCTTGGTGTCTGTGTTTGTGGTGCCACCCATGCGGCAATCCGGTTACAAGGTCCAAGTGTATTCAGCTCATGTTGATGGTGCTATTTACAGTGTATCAGTGTAATAGTTATTTAGGTGAAGTAGAAAAAAAAAATCCTTCAGTGCAGGAACCACTAGCGCAACAAGTGATTTTATTGTTCTATTTTTTGTTCTTCTTCTTTAAAGCAATAACTAGGTTTTCTTCTTTACAGATGAAGTGATGCAGACGACATACTGTGAAATCGAGCTGGACAAAGCTAAAAGAGACGCGTTTGTTTACGCCATAAAGAACCACTACTGGTACCAAATGTACATCGATGACCTGCCAATCTGGGGTGAGTGGTCCAGTAATTCTGTACTTGGCAAAGCCAGTACCGCTAAGCACTGCGCGCTCTCTATTAGTCATCCCTAGTTTTATTTGTCTCTCAGCCTCTCAATTCCTACCCGATTTGTAAATTCACATTATTGCGTCCCAGGTATTGTTGGCGAGGCAGACGAGAACGGGGAAGACCATTACCTCTGGACTTACAAAAAGCTTGAAATCGGCTTCAACGGGAACAGAATCGTGGACGTCAATTTAACCAGCGAGGGCAAAGTCAAGCTTGTGCCGAACACAAGAATCGCCATGTCTTACTCAGTGAGTACTTTCACAAAACTCAGAATAATGTATCATGAGCACATTTCCTCGAATGTGTATAACAAATCATTTATTTTGTCATATTGTTGTAATAGTGCAATATATAAAGCATTAAACAGGTTTTTGTCTTCTTTTTGTCTTGCCTGTAGGTTAAGTGGAAAAAGTCCGACGTGAAATTTGAAGACCGTTTTGACAAATACCTTGATCCGTCTTTCTTCCAACACAGAGTAAGCACTGTCGAAGCTATGCAAATAAAGTTTACTCAAGGTGTTGTTCATCTGTAGATTCAATTGTGAATGATTAATGCAGTGGTGTGTAACGAAAGGAGCTTTTCCTCTATTTGTTCATTCATGTTTGCTCCTTGTGACAGATTCACTGGTTCTCCATATTTAACTCCTTCATGATGGTGATCTTCCTGGTGGGCTTGGTGTCTATGATCTTGATGAGGACGCTGAGGAAAGACTACGCCAGATACAGCAAAGAAGAGGAAATGGACGATATGGTCAGTCGAATTGAACTGCACGGTCTACACATATTTGCTATTGTGATGCATGAGGTCGTGTTCGATGACATCATCTCAGTGATTGGGGAAACATCACAATCAGTCGCGCATCACAAGGGAGAACTAAAACTGGACAGCGTGTATTGTGATCAGAGACGTCGTGGTGTAACGTTTGAAGATTTGATTATACAGCACATCCACAAATATATGTATTTATTTAATGAGTTATCTGGTACATTTTCTATTATAGTTCTCTTCACTTTTCTGGAAAGTCCATGATCAAAAGAAAAAGTATAAAAAAAAATAATTTTATGTATAATGTTGTTGCATTCATTTATTGCAGTCACCTCCCTCTGAGTGACTGTTCCAGCTGCTACTATGGAAAATATCTAAACGGGTACATTTTCTGAAGTCAATGTGAGTCTTGCCGTGGCAAAACTCGGGTCTCTGGGCCTTTTATAATGACAGTGTATGGGATCAGTTGCTAAGGTGCTGTAAAGTGGTTGCTAGAGCATGGCTTGATGGCTTCACAATGATCCTGAGACTGATTGGTTACCTCTCGCAGCCGGACATCTAGAGAGAGCTGATTGGCCGAGCTCTCTCAGAGGGGAGGGATGAGAGGTACTTGGTGCTCCCACATTAATCAACGGTGCGTGAACGAGCAGTTCGAAAAGATACAGTTGGCTGGAATCACATGGAGGAAATCTTTGGCTCTCCCGGCTGAGTGGTAGTAGTAGCCTTAATGTGGGAGCCCCGTAGTGATGGGGAGGAATTAGATACGACTAAATTAGGGAGAAAATCGGGGGGAAAAAACGCAAAACAGAACACACTCACAGATAATCTAATCTACAACAAAATGATTAAGATGTATGCAAAAAACACGAGTTAGATCCAACTATATACCAAGGAGAAACGAGATGATGGTATCTTTTTTTTTTCTTTCTTTTTTTTTTTTTTTAAATTTTTTCAATAGTTCAAGCCCCCTGGTTTAATCCTACTGTAAAAGTTAACAAATCCCACAGTATATGAGGTAGCTACTGAACACTTATTCAAACTTATGGTTTAGCTGTGAATCTTATGTTAGCAGTACAGTATGTTAGCAGTATAGTTAGTAGTAGATCAAAGTGCCCATAGTAGTAGATCTGAAGTAAAAGGATGAATCATATCGGCAATGAAGAGCCTGACCACATAAAACGGGCTTAAAAACAAACAAGACAATTTTGAAAAACCTGTGCCAAAGTTGTGCGCGGATCAGATGGTCCGCTGTGGCAACCTCTTGACGGGAGCAGCCGGAAGTAAGTTATGCAAGTTTAGAGAAAAGAAAGCCTTTGGGTTTTCAGCAGTAATTTGGGTACTCTCTACAGAACCAAAAATGACTACTCTTGTTAAGCCGGAGGCAGTTTTTTTTTGTGACATGATATCTTTAATGCAATCATGGAGGGTATTTAAAGAATGGATATCCCCAGGTTTCAGAACAAGGTACAACTGGAAATCATCTGCATAACAAGAACGTGAAGTCTCGTGTTTCCGCAAGATTTTACCCAAAGGAAGCAAATGTTAAGAAAACAATAAAGGACCTAAAACGGAGCCTTTAAGTAAACCAGTAGGAGGCAGCTGGAGCTGAAGATGAAGTATGTTTTCCCATCTGATCAACAGATCTACAAGTACATTTTAAAGTAGGACAAAAGCCAGTCTAATGCTTTTATCCTGAATCTCCACCGCAAGATCAAGATGGTCTGAAAGGATGCTGTACTTGTCGTATTTAAACACAACAGTGAGGTTCAACAGATGAAGAAAAAAATGAAGTCGTCAAGTAGGCTTTTATTGTCATTTCAACCATATGCAGTTCAGTACACAGTGAAACGCAAACAACTTTCCTCCAGGATTACAAATTAGTCGGTTTTGTAAGAGCTGACTCTGTCCTTAATTAAAGTGTAGAAAGTGAGAGACAGCTGGAACTATTTTCTCCAAAACTTTTGATAGAAAGTGTAATTTTGAGCTGTCTGTAATTGCCTGGTCCAAGTAGTTTATTTTTTAAGAGAGGCTGAATCCTCAACTTTAGTGATGATTAGTGAATGGTTAGGTGGGCCTGATGGCCTTACCTGTTATAAACCAAAAGCTTGTGAAATTTCTCACGGGTGTAAAAGGGTCTCTTTAAGGTATGGGCTCTCTGGCAGGTTTAAAGTTGCATTAACAGTATCAAAGCTGCAAGAGCTAGATATTTTTTATATTCCTTATTTAATTTTTTTCTTTTTCGCACTCTTTTTATTTTTTAAAAATTCTACACTCATATTTTATATTCTTTATTTTAATACTGTTATAAATATATATTATACTGTGACAAATAAAATGTAAAATTTGTAATTAGAAAATTCTCATACAATATACAGTCCTAATTTTTATTTGGGGAATCCATAAATAACTACGCAAAGCAAACAACTGTACAGTTCCATTTAAAATAACTGAACCTCAAATCTTAGATACGGTATGTCCCGAAATATACAGTACTGAAAGTCGCGCATCTCGAGTTTTTGTCGTCTCTTGCTAACGGGGACGGAGTTTGGAAAAGGTGGCAGAACAATTCCGAGGGAGATTTAATAAATCAGCAACTTCTCTATTGTTATCTTGTCTATTGTTACGAAATGTCACCGTTCTGGTAACGTACTGTTCCTGCATTACGCGAGCAAACCGTCTCCTTTTGCAGGAGTGTGCGGCAACTTTTGTTCCAGGATATCTTGGAGAATCCGCATGAACGATATGAATACTGTCTATAGCGAGGCGGTGCACATACATTTCAAACACTTAGATTACGCATACCGTGGTAAATCAACATGTTAATAATGTGTTTGTTTGTTTTTAAGGGGAAATAAACTCACAGAGTAATATTGTTATCTTTTTATCATGACCACTTTTCATGAAAATGGTCATCAATCTTCCACTACTACTTCTAACCGCTTTTAATGAGGGGGGGGGAATGAAATCAATAATTTAAAGCCAAAGACTTGATTGAAATTGATTGTGCATTAATGTGAGCCATCTTCACTGCTGTTAACTCGGACTATTATGAGGCTTAAAACGCCAGTGATCAGATCGTCTGATGATTAATCTCGCTCACTAAGGATCTGGAAAGGATTCTGTGTATCGGGAATCTAATGAATGACGAGAAATGAAGTGGCCAGGTTGTAATTAAGGAGAATTCACTCGCTGACCGTCTCGCTGTTTTAACCTGTTTGCAGGACCGGGATCTCGGGGACGAGTATGGCTGGAAGCAAGTCCACGGCGATGTGTTCAGACCCTCCAGTCACCCTCTGATCTTCTCATCCCTCATCGGCTCTGGTTGCCAGATCTTCTCTGTGTCCCTCATCGTCATCATTGTGGCCATGCTTGAGGATTTGTACACTGAGTAAGTCTGAAGGGTTGTTTTATTTGTTCCTAAATGATTAACCAGGCTAAGGGATACTATTACTGATGATTTTTTTTTTTTTCTTCCTTCCTCCTTCTTATAGACGGGGCTCGATGCTGAGCACAGCCATATTTGTGTATGCAGCTACTTCTCCAGTAAATGGTTACTTTGGGGGAAGCCTGTATGCAAAACAAGGGGGTAAGATCATCCTAATTATAAACGTCTAGAAGGATATGAATCACTATAGATATTACTGGAGATCATCATGAACTCTCACACTCAGGAGAAGCTGATACTGTTCACCGAACGTCACATACTTGAGTTTAATGTAAAAGGCGTAAAGTCTTTTAATGACTTTCCTTTTTTTTTTTTGGTTGTTATCTGGAAGTGTTTGCTCAGCCGTGCAGTTGTTCCATTTGTGTTTGAGCAGGGAGGAGATGGATAAAGCAGATGTTTATTGGCGCTTTCCTGATCCCAGCTATGGTTTGTGGAACAGCCTTCTTTATCAACTTCATTGCTATCTACTACCACGCCTCCAGAGCCATCCCATTTGGCACCATGGTGAGCCCTTAATCAGATTTGTGCATGGTTTTTAATGGTAATGTCTTTAACAATAATTTTATTTCGACCATTGAGTCACCTTATGGATGCGTAAACTATTGTGAACAGCCGATTCCCAGAGGTTAAAGTCAGAAAGATTTTGTGTGTTTGTTACGGTAAAACTCTGAAATATACGACTCTAACCGTTCACAGACGTAAAACTCGTTTTTACAACTCCTCTGTTACGCGGACGTATTGCGAAATTACGCCCAAGAATGTTCTGTGTTACACCAAAAATACGTTATGAAGGCCACATGCACAGGCATTACTATCCGAAGGAAGAGGAATCGATTCGGCGCATGCGCCCCGCCACCGTTTTAACTCCTAAAATTTGACCTACTATAGTTTAAAAAAAATAAATAAATCTCCATAATTTTACTTCTTTTAAACATGTCCGAATCTGTGAAGGAAAAAAAAAACAACTTGCCTGAAACGACGAGAGAGCTCTCATCTGCTAAACTGCCATTTTGATGGCGGTGGTTTAAAACCGTGGCGGGGCACATTCGCCGAATCTATTCCTCTTCTCTCGGATAGTAATGCCTGTGCATGTGGCCTTGATGACGTATTCTTGACAGTGGTGTCACACACTACATTCTTGGGCATAATTTCGCATTTCATCCGTGTAACTGAGGAGTTGTAAAAACGAGTTTTGTGTCTAAACGGTCGTAGAATTCACAAACACAAAATCTCATATCTGTAAACTGTCATGGCCATAGATTTTGGAATCCAACTCGGACAAAACACAGAATTACACACGTTTTCTTTATTTACTTTTTTATACGCGATTATTTTTGACAGTGATTTTCTTCCATACTTCATCAGGAGTGAGTACAATACCTTGACAGTTGTAAACAGATATCCGTCTCATTTGGAGTTGAAATGACTGTAAACCTGTAAACTCTTATCTGATTGGTCAGAAGCTGTTAATTAACTTTCTTCAACAGCAGCTTGGACAATAAAGAGGACACGGACAGCTGCTGTTGAAGAAAGTTAATTAACAGCTTCTGACCAATCAGAAGCTGTTAATTAACTTTCTTCAACAGCAGCTTGGACAATAAAGAGGACACGGACAGTTTATATCAATGAACTCATTCTAATCAATTTTATTTTTATTTATTTTTTGTTAAAAAAACAAAGTAGTCAGGCAGTAACAGTAAATATTGCACTTCAAGCCATGTTGCATCCCTCTCTCTTTTTAATTATTCACCTCTGACACCACACTAAAGTGTTTTAAAGTTTACTTATTGGGTTGATTTACAGTAATCAAGGTTAATGTTGTACTTTACAGACAGATGGTTTCTTCCCTTCACGCAGCGATCACATAGTCAATTTTCTGGCTATACCGCTTCTTTTCTTTATTATTCTGTTGTTTATTATCATCGTCTTGTTTTTTTTTTTTAGTTTCTGGGTTTGAACGGGTGTTTTTTAAACCTGTGAAATAAATAAATGGTCATGGCATGCACAAGCGTTATACTGACCAACTGAAGTAGAAGAGCTTAAACATGGTTTCTGTGTGTTTTCCAGGTTGCAGTGTGCTGCATCTGCTTCTTCGTCATCCTGCCCCTAAACCTGGTGGGAACGATCCTGGGTCGGAACCTCTCGGGACAGCCCAACTTCCCCTGCAGGGTCAACGCCGTGCCCAGGCCCATCCCAGAGAAGAAATGGTATACCCTTCTTTTCATCCTTACAGAGATCAGACTTGTGTGCGGGCAGAATACCACTAATTAAAGTCTGTGTTTACATGGCTTGTTTGTTTATTTTGTGTATCTTCGGTTTGATCATCAGGTTCATGGAACCCGCGGTCATCGTGTGCCTGGGTGGCATCCTGCCATTTGGGTCTATATTCATCGAGATGTAAGTATTTCAGCTCCTCCATCCTTGTTCCTTTTTGCCTGCTGGATGCACAGTTCGGGTAATTGCAGTCGTTTTCTTTCTCATTTATTTTTTCAAAGGTACTTTATTTTCACGTCATTCTGGGCCTATAAGATTTATTATGTGTACGGATTCATGATGCTGGTGTTGGTAATCCTGTGCATTGTGACTGTGTGCGTGACCATCGTCTGTACCTACTTCCTCCTCAATGCTGAAGACTACAGATGGTGAGAGAATTATTAATATTTTTGATAGATAAATTTACCATATCTAGATTTGTACTTTTAAATACAAAACATCATTCGAGAAATGTTAATAGCTGTAGAATTGATTTGATTTGATTAATTAATTCAATTCCCTCATTTATTTTCGACCCCTTGCTTTTTTTATTGCTGTATCTCCATGGACATGGATATTAATTCCCCCACCCATTTTCTTCACAATTTGTTCAATTGCAAATTCCCAGTCCTTGACCAGCCCTCCACATCAACTACCAAACATGCATCTTTGAAAATGTGAAGCCAACCAGTCACATCTTTTCCAATGGCTGCTCATGCTGGAGAATTGAGACAGCCTCAACTGTTTCAGTAATTTAGTCCGGGAGCACGATGATAGATGAAATGTAAAGCTGTCCTGATGGTGAATAATTCTAATTTCGAAAAAATCCTCAATGAGACAGAGGTCACAGTCAATACAGCTCAGAGACAAAATCGTCTGTTCAAGCGCGAAGTAAACACAGTGTAGGGATGTCCTCCCCCTCTTTTAAGAGGTCAGCTGAACCAGCTGTGTCACTGGGATTCCTCTCGCGATTTAGAGGCGGAGTCTCACAGGAGTTTAATGCGGAACCCAAACATAAAGACTCACTTTGTCCGACTTGGGAACGAATCCGACTTACGAACGTGCTCCTGGAACAGAACTTGTTCATAAGTCGGAGACTTGCTGTACATCACTCCTAACACAAACCTGTCCTGCTCTGGTCTCCTATTGGGATTTAAACTAAGGATCGTACAATCCCTATTAAAAAGGCAGCAAGAAGCACTTTTCAGCAATGTTTGCACCTTTGCATGACATACACCTCAATAAACGGACAAATGTATTAACAGAGACATCCTGAAGAAAAAAGAATAATTCAGAAAAAATTTGAAATCAAGTATTGAATTGAAAACTGACTGAATTTTCTTTTGCAGGCAGTGGACAAGCTTTCTCTCTGCTGCTTCCACGGCAGTCTATGTTTACATGTATTCCTTTTACTACTATTTCTTCAAAACAAAGTGAGTGGATTGATTTTATTTTATTTTTTCGGAGTGCCTGTCAACTCATTAAAGACTGTAACTTGGCTCATAAAGCCGCTATGCATTCCCTCCATGTGGTGCTGATGTTGCCTTTTCCTCTGCAGGATGTACGGTTTGTTTCAGACATCGTTCTATTTCGGCTACATGGCGGTGTTCAGTACAGCTCTGGGTATAATGTGTGGTGTGTATTACTGTCCTTTTTAATTATTTATTTGAAATTTTTAGACAATTTACCTTTTGCATCTAATTCAGCCTCCTTTTTTTTTGGGGTGCATGTGTGTATTATTAATTTCATGCGGTCTTCCAGGAGCCGTTGGTTACATGGGAACAAGTGCCTTCGTGAGAAAGATCTACACAAACGTGAAGATCGACTAGCGACCCTACAGCATCTGTGCAATCGGCTGTCGTTTCCCAGCAGTTGCGGACGCGAGTCTTTTGTTCCTTTTTTTTTTTCCCTTGCAAGAAGAGATTGTGATCTTATCTTGTATAAATCTAGTTTTCCATTTTCTCAACAAATTCAAGGTTGCAAGATTGTGTATACAAGGGCATATAACGGAAGATTGAATAAACATGAGTTTTATTATTATTTTTTTTATTATTTTTTTTATTTAACTGTGATTCATTTCTTTCCTCTGGAGCAAATGCATAGTTATTTTTTTTTTCTTTTTGCAGTTTAAAACCTTTGGTTCTCCTCTGATAACTCTGTCCCACCCAGCATGAGTGAACGTAGACCTTTATCGATGGAGTAGTCTAGCTCTCTTCAGTGAAGAGGCCGAAGTGTATGGAGAGCCTTTGTTCTGTTGTAGGAGAATGTTGGAGGATTTTGATTGTGTCCATACTCCTACTGTCTGTTGTGTATTGTCGAAGTTGAGCGATGTTGTATTGTTTTAAACACTTTGTTACCAATCACCAAGCGCATAGTGTAACTTTGCATTCAAATGATAAAAAAAAAAAAATGGGTTACTAGCTTTTCTGCCACCAGACCTAACAAACCACCACGTTTCACTTTACACTACATAGTTAAGATTATCATACAGGATATAAAAACGAGGCATAAATCATCCAGGTCTTAGATTTAATCTACGATCCAGACGTCTGCAACAAGTGCGGATGTTTTTAAAAATTGGTTGTTTCAGAGTGGGCTTTGTGTTTTCCAGTTTAGTCTTAATTTTAATGTTGGGATTTAAATGAAGTCTGAGTGTGAAGATAATAAACGGATGGGGGAAAACCTGTATATAACCTTAATAATGTAACTGTAGAAGTAGACTCCAAATGTATTTTGGTTGTACAGATTTATTACAGGGTGTTTTTTTTTTTTTTTTTTTTTTTTTTTTAAACATTGAGTTTTGATCATATGATTTTCTTTTTTTTTCCTTTTTATTTTGTAACCTTTGGGGTGGGTGGCACTGTTACATCTTGCCTGTTAGTGCATGACATTCATCTTGCTGTATAAACCAGTTCTGTTTTGTATCTTTGGCTTTTTCTTTGCTCTGGGACTCCTGACACAAGCTCAAGTTAAGCTTTGTGTGATCATTTAAAAAAAGAAGAGAAAAAAACAACAAAAAACACATCTGGATTGCTACATTGACTTTTTACTGCTTGTAGGGGAAATAATGACCATCGTATAAATTTTGTTTGTTTTTAATATTTATGATTTAAAGCTTTAAACGGCTCTCCGTGTGCTGAACAGCCACCTCCCTCACGCTAACTTTCCCCATCCATTACCAGAAGCAGCATTGTGAATGTTGGACACATGCAGAGTTTCTGCGAGCATACTGTAAAGGGTGACGTTATTGTACTTTCTTTGCTGTCCCCCCCCCCTCACTGCAAGGAGTGCCGCAGGAGCGCTCCGACAAAGCTCGTGTTTTTCGTTCTGCTGTATACAGTATGTAACTAAAGATGTCTGAGATGTGGCAACGCCGTTTTTTCTAATCCCCTCCAACGCCGGAAGATTTCTGGCCCCCTCATGTCATGAACCTTGTGATGTCTGAGAAGACATTTTAAACATGCTATACTTGTTGTAAAAAGGAAAAAAATAAACAATGTTTATGTACAGCGGTTATATAGGCATGGTTTGAATTCTGAAATTGATGTCTTTATTAATATTTGGCCTGTGTAAATTAATCTTTTTCCTCTTTGCTTTGAGACAGGGATCTAACCTTATATGAATCTTTCACTTTTACTTGATAAACACGTGCTCCCTGCCTACTTTTTATGAACACTTGATCATTATTTAAATTGGATGCAGTCCAAATACATTTTCCAGTTAATGTTGACTCAAACATCAGAATGGAGATAGATGTGATCTCTGACTGTTGCATGGTTAGTGGTGCCAAATTGGCTGGTTTAAGTATTTTCATTTTTCAGACAAACAGTCTCTTAGTGGAAGTTAGCTGTTGGTAAGAAAGGTTAGAAGAGAATGACCAGGCAAAGTCAACCTGACAGCGAGTTAAACAAATTAAATGAATAAATAAACAAACTACAGCGGTACCTCGTGTCAGGAGGCGAGGTCTTCAGGCGAAATTTCATATTTTCGAAAAGCATTGTCCAATGGGAAATAATATAAATGCAGTTAATCTGTACCAGCCACCCAAAAATATATTACCTACACTATAATGATATTTTTGCATATAAAAACAATCAAAACATTTAGAAAAGACATGTAAATTAAGTAAAATATGAAATAAACGGACATTAAACCTCACATAACCTGAATTATGTTTTAAAAATTATGTTTTTAGCTTTAAAAACTAAACTGAAAGTGGTTCCGTTTTATTCTTGATGCCGTCCTTGCGAACATTCTTGGGAAGTCTTTGAATTATGAAATTGATGTCTTATTTGGGCTAATTACATTTACATAGTACCATTGCTCCGTTTTACTCCTGATGCCGTCCTTAACGTTCTTGGGACCATAGTGCTATGTTTTCATTAAATATTACACAAAATGCCATAAAAATATTTTTAAAGTAATTAAGTAATGATTTTAGTTCTCAAGGCGGAGCGTTTTTACGCCGAGGTGCCACTGTATACATCTATGGGAAACAAACAAACAAAAAAAAAACTCTCAAGGCACATCATGCCAAAATCCTGAGGTGCTTTTCCTACAGCAGAACGATGCATCTTGGATAAGTTAGCTAAGAACTGAAAGCTGAAGCTAGGTCTATACGGGTTACGTTAATTGTCTCCTTACTAGAGAAGAAGAACATTAAAGTAACTTACTAGAAAGTATAATAATATCACAAGAAATATTTTTGTGGAGAGCCTTTGTGACTCACCAACACCAGGCAGTGTCACTTTTTATTTGTAATCATAGCAACAACACTAAAAGAGCTTGTGTTTTATACAGATCACTGAAATCAGTTTCTGTCGATGTATTCGGGTAGTGCAATTCAAAGTCAAGCTAAATAGTATCTGTATGATCTATTAGAATTATCTATTAGAATTTCACGCAGGTTCTTTTAATTGACTTTTTCAAAGTATTCCTTGGAACCCGCTGGAGTTGGCTTTATCTGAAATACAAAGAAACCATTTAGAAACGACACATGAAACATTTGCATTTGAAATCTTTCTAAAGTTTTGATAACATATTTACCGTGGGTGATTTTGGAGTCCAGCTAGCCGGGCAAACCTCTCCATGGCTCTCCACGAACTGAAACGCCTTGACGAGGCGCAGCGTCTCTTCGACGGAGCGGCCCACCGGAAGGTCGTTGATGCTCATGTGTTTGATGATGCCGTTAGGATCGATGATAAACAGCCCTCTACATAGGGACCAAATTCAGTTACTGAAAAAGCGTTCTTACAGTTTTGTTTTTTAAACATTTATATTTCTGCTTATGAGTACAGACTTTTTTTCTTTTTTTTTTACATATTTACAAGTACTAAGTCAAAAGACATTATGTATGTGTATTTAAAGTGTATGGACGAGCTGTATATTAAATAGCACAAAATTTTCACCCCAACAGTTTATATTGACAATTTTCTAAATATTAATGGATCTATTTAGCAAAGACGATAAAATACCTCAGTGCTATTCCAGGTTCCTCCAGTAGGACTCCGTAGTCCCTGGCGACCTTCTTGTTGAGATCAGCCAGCAGGGGGATGTGGATGTTTCCCAGCCCTCCATTCTGCAGGCAAACAACAAAGAGATCACATTTCAGCCAGAGGATTATCACATGGCTCAGCTATTTCCTTCTTGAAGCTGACTTTGACACAAAACCAGTATTTATACGAAAAGACTATTATTCACTAGTTTTAGTGTTGTAGTGGCCGAATATTTCTACCTTTCGAGATGTGTTGGTCCAGGCCAGGTGTGTAAAGTGCGAGTCCACGGACACGCCCACCACCTCACAGTTGATATCATGGAATTCATTAGCCTTGTCACTGAATGCAATGATTTCTGTAGGGCAGACAAAAGTACTGCAAAAAAAGAAACGAATAACATTAAAAGATTTATTCTGTAACAGTGTGATTCTGCACCATCGTTTGCAGTGATTTATTATGTCACACCTCCTAATGCGTCTTCAGTTCTATAATAACTGAAACACGGGACTTGTGTGACACTCACGCCTTTTAAAACCTGCACCTAATTATTGATCTGCAAGGGGATGCGTATTTAGCATTCATGTCCTGTTTTAAATGTTGTTGTTTTTTTTTTAAATGGCCTAGAACAAAATGACTTTTTATTAACTTAAATAAAATAGAATAAAGAGAGACTGGTGAGGGAATGGCTGTTTATAGCTATGATAATATATAACAATTATATTATTACGGCAGCACAGTTTCTTAGTGATTAGCACTCTGGCCTTGCGCCTCCAGGGTCGAGGGTTTGAGTCCCACCCTGGGTTGTGTGCATGGAGTTTGCATGTTCTCCCCTGCTTGGTGGGTTTCCTCCAGGTGCTCCAGTTTCCTCCCACAGTCCAAAGACATGTCTAATTGGCGTTCCCAATTTGCCCGTAGTGTGTGATGGCGTGTGCGAGTGTGTGTGTGCCCTGTGATGGATTGGCACCCTGTCCAGGGTTGTACCCCGCCCCCTGGGATAGGCTCCACGCGCCCACAATGCTGTATACAGGATAAAGCGATATAGACGATGAGTGAGTGAGTGAATTATAATGTGGGTAAAGTAACAAACTTGTTTCGTCAACATTCTTCACCATTAAATCCAACTATAAACCAATAAAACTTATGACATGCAATTAATGAAAGACTCAAACCATCCCATAGATATAGGATTGTAGTATGTATACAATTAAGTAATATTCACGCTTTAAAATGTTTTTAATTATTACGCTGTAATAATAATAAAAACAAAACAAAAACTGGAAACAAGTAAAAAAATTAAATTATATCTACACACACACACATAAACAAGACTACTGAGATCATCAATTTACTTACAAATCGAGCGGGTAGAAAAACAGGACCAGGTATTTGCCCTTGTAGTTATCAAGGCTGATGTCTTTGAACTCTCCATTGTGGACAGCTGTACCCTTGAAGTGTGGAGCAGGCTGGGTAACCGCAGCAGCCCATTTAGAGGTACCTAGAGTACATCATTTAGCAAAATTACTTTCTTTATTGAAATTCATCTTAATGTGTGTGTGTGTGTGTGTGTGTGTGTGTGTGCAAAAATATTAACATACTGATAGAGAAGCAGGCTCTCGGTCCCGCAGCTCCGATCCCAGTTCCTGAAGTTCCAGTCCTCAGTGCACTCACTGCTGCTCTAGTTGCCTGTAGTTAATGATCAGGGATTGGTTGAACTAAACTGACCTCCATGTTCAATTCCAAACAAACATGTTGTAGGGTTCAAAGTCACACGGCACTAAACCAAGATCATCCCGTTTTTCAAATCTAATTCAAATACACTGTATGCATTACATAAAGGTATTGAGTGACTGGTGATTAAGGTTAATTCTTAACCTCGACATGTCATCTAAGGACCCTCAACATCATATCAGCTTTATCTGCCTTTGCATTCAAGGGTGTTACTTCAGTTTTAAAAAGTGGGTGAGGTTTGGTACTATGACTTGCACAGTGTCTTCTTGTATGCACAAGTCTAAGTGAATAGGAAAACAGTTTTCATATCCTGTCATGCAAGTATTCAAAAAAGATTATTTAAATAATATATCATTAATTTGACTATTCGGTTATCAGATAATAAATAAAAAGAATAGGACAGGCACAAAACATAGCATTAAAAGATTTTTTTTTTTCCTGAACCTAAAGAAATGCTAGCGTTATATTTGTGTGTGAATAAAACTGTATGTGTAACAGTTGTACAAAGTACGGTTATAAAAATCTCGGATTTGAAAATCTATACGAAACCTATGAAATGTCTCTGGAAACACACTTATTTGAACAGGTGAAAGTGAAGCAGATGACATTAAAAAAAAAAAAACATTGACGATTACTATGGAAGCAAATTAGCATCATAATTACTTGGATTATATCAGCCTTTGAAAAATACATTTTGAAATTTAATCACTGTTGAATTCTTAATTTTGAAATTTAAATACTACTGAATTTATTAAACTAAAATATTTGACTTTAAAAAGCAACATCTTTGAATTTAAGTGCCCTGAATGTCACACGAAATTTTCAACAATCCATTTCAACTGTGAAATTCAGATAGAAAATTCAAGCTAGTAAATTCAAGTACAAATTCAAGCACAAATTCAATACAGGAAAAGCAATCGAGCCAGAACGGAATCCGTTCGTCAGTCACGTGACCCAGGGAAGCGGACGTCTTCGATAGCGGCTCCCAGTGAGTCTCGCTACATGGCGGAGCGCAGCGGCTCGATAAGCGCACCTGTAGTGTGTTACACTCATTATATATATTATCAGATGTTTTAGTCATTTTACTGTGATAAAGGAATTTAGTCAAAGTTTACTTAAAGTGGGGCTAGTGAGCACGAGACACAGACTGATGTTTGTTACACACGCACGAGAGAGAGAGAGAGATACACAGTGGTGGCCAAAAGTATTAAGACAGCACGTGCCATGTATTAGTTCTCTCTGTGTACAGAACAGGTGACGTCACCAGTTAGTTCAGGTCCGACTGAAGAGTTGTGTTAATTAAAATCAGCTGCTTTAGTTAATTGATGGAGCAGATAAGTGGCAGGACTTGTACTTTCTGAAGGCAGGGTGTCCACCTCTGTACAAAACCTTCAGGTTTAGAAGAAAATGACTTCAAACTGTAATGTTTGGCACTTTAGTAGCATAAAATAAGTTTTTCTGTATAAGTCATTATTTAAATGTTTGAGGTTGATATGAAAGCAGCGACTTTCACTTTTGTCCACCATTGTATATATTATTATAAAGCGAGATATAATTATGTTGAACTTTGATTTAGTCCCTGATCTTTTTGTTTTTGCTTTCAGTACAGGTTGTTCTCCAGCACATCACCTGGCCTCACGATGGAGATGAGCATGATGATTGTTCACTTGATGCGCATGTCAGGCTATCAATCGTCAGTTCATCAAAGATTTTATGTGATTTATGTAGATTTTCTTTTTTGTAATATGCTACACTTTATGTAAATGTGAGTTGATATTACTTAAACATATTAAAAGACGTGTCCAGTGAGCAGTTCTGGGTTGTTACTCATAAAAATTAACAGCAGTAGATGGAAGAGAAGCTGTATTCTCATCTAGATGCTGTCCAACTTAAAACGAAATTGGAAAATAACTATTTTACAGGCCAAAAGCACAATCACTTTGCTTAGTCACCAGAACATGTATTTACACTTCAAAATTAACAATTCAACAGTGATTAAATTTCAAAATGTATTTTTCAAAGGCTGATATAATTCAAATAATTATGATGATAATTTGCTTCCATAATTACAATTTATTAAGAAATAATATGTGAAACACATGCGGTTGCGTCACAAGAATTCTCAAGTTCTAAAGAAATCTCTGTGTGCATGTTCATTTTTAATTGCTTTAGAGAGCAGGTATTGAAATATATGTTATAGGCTTAAAGTGCAGAAAATTTTTAATCAGAATAAAGACAGAAATAAATCTATAATGGTAATATTTCTACCCATCTCCCATGATGATTACCATTGTCTTTGTTCTTTTTTTTTTTTTTTTACAACCGTGGTAGGACCTTGGGTCAACATTCACACATGCATTCATACACTACGGGTAAATTTGTGATGCCAATTAGCCTAATCCGCATGTTTTTGGACCGTGGGAGGAAACCCAGCAAGCACGGGGAAAATCAAGCATGCAAAATCAGACCTGAGGCGGGAATCGACCCCAGACCCTGGAGGTACGAGGGGGTCAGTGCTAACCACTACGCCACTGTGCAAATATTTACTCAAACTAATTGATTTATGGGAGACTTTGGAAATCCATGCATCAAAACTTTAAACATTTTGTTTACAATACAAGTTATGATAGAAAAAGGAAAAATAAAATTAACTCTTCCACTCGTGTTACAATTACCTCAGAAACCTAACACAGGGTAAGGTCTCGGTTTTATCAATGATTTTCTCCTAGGGTGACATGACAGTTCCTAAAGTAGGGCTGACGTCTGTATAGACAAGTTCAAAGGTTTCCATAGCAACCCTCCTGAATATATCACACTATGGTTAAATATATTTCCAAAAATATGGAAATATACGCATATGACGTATATAACAAAACCATGGTGCTTAAAAATCCCTCTTTCTGATGATTTAAAGTACAGCAGGTGAACCTGGGGTTATTAATAATAACAGAGTGCGCCACTGACACACCGCGCCGCCGCCGCTGCTGCTACTGCAGGGAGAGAAAGGTTAAACTACAACTGCGCTTTCCTTAACGGTGTGCGGTGAAATCAACGTAATCCTGACGTACATATAAACTGCTAATGATTCGAGTGCCAATACTGTAAGCTGCCCGAACAGGCTCGTTTTTTTTTTTGCTTGTTTGTTTTTGTTTAATGCGCTCAAAACTCACAGAAGTCCGGAGAAGTCGTGCGATGGTGGCCGCCATCTTGAAACGTGCTGCAGTTTGAGCGTCAAGCGCGCGCACTGACTGCGCAGTTTCTGCGGGGCCGCGTCGTGTCACGTGACGTACCCGGAAGTCCTCCGCGCTCTCTAAATGGACGTACAGTAGTAGGTAGACATGCGTTGCCTGAGTGACCTCCGGCGCTCTATGGTTCAAAATATTCAGGTTTTTATCCTTCCTGCATCCACCGCGTTGTGATCACATCAATGGATCCCAATTTGGAATACTGGCATAACAACGGGAAGGTGATTTACCTGTGCAAGCTGGACTTATTATGACTTAAATATGATTGTTTTTGAAATATACTGTATGTATGACATCATATTTCATGTAATGTTTTGCAGTCTTTCCTAAGCAGGCTTCGCATCTGGTTGAATGTTCTTGACCCCATCTCTATCCTGTCCTCTGATGTGAGTAACTAAATTTCCTCTGTCATCAGTTTTCAGTGTTAACACTGTGTTTCTTGCATTTAAAAAAAAATACTGTAATAATCAAAAGGCCTAAATGTGAAATTAATTTAGAGATTCCTTTTTTAACATAACATCAGAGAAGTGGGAAAAAAAAAGAAACAAAAAGTCTATTCCAGCCTTCATGCACGACTGGAACATTTTCAGGTAGATTACAAAATGATGAATATTCACGACTGTACTGAAAGTGTGCATGCAGGTTTCTAAATCTCTTATAGATAATTAAGGAGGTGATTCCCTGAGCAACTGTTGGTAATTAAGACGCTGCTATTATCTTAAGCAAATAATCTGCACAGTAACATGCACTGATAGATTCATCATAAAAATAAAAATAAAAGTTATTAAAAGAGAGAAACACAATTTTCCAAGACACAGCACGAGATGATTTGCAATACAATGCAGAGTGAGTGAGTACACTGAAGAGTGTATAGCACAATATATGTTAATATACAAGTAAATCAGTTTAAATCTCATGTAGATGAACTTGATGAAATAACTGTCAACTGGGAGGAAACATATTAGAAGCATATAATGGACATGTGTCCAGAAGATGTAATTGTCTTGTAAGATGCAGGTGCATTCAATTTTAGATGAGACATATCCCAATTGTTCCGGTAGATTGTGCTTTGTGGACTTTTTCGGTACACCCCTGAGACTTGTGGACTTTTCCGATACAGCCCTGCTGCGAAAAAGATCTGGATGTTTTTTTTTTGTTGTTGTTTCAGTTTTCACATCATTGTTTATTACCTGATATTCAGAATCAGCGCTAATCATTTTGTTGTTCTGAAATGCCACAAATGGGGTTTTTAAGTCATTAACCTTAAATTCTCAATTGCATCCTGTCTCGAAAGTAATTTGCACAGGATAAGTGTCTGCCATCTGAACAACTACAAATGTAACAAAGAAAACCATCATACTGGCCTTAGCTGCTACATGTTTTATTAAGCAGTACTTCCTTCTTTACATAAGTGGCTGATTAAACATTTTAAAAAATGTGTAATATACTGTAGTATACAGGATGCAAAGTTATAAAGTTATTCATTAAGTGCTTCTGCCTTTAGGTTGAAATTGAAAAGGCTCGTTCTCTGGTCAGAAGGGAAGGGAATCAGCTGAAGAATGAAGAGGTATGAATAGGCTTTTTTGTATGAGAATAAAAGAATATTGTTCTACTCGTATTCTTGTTTATTTCAATTTTTTTTTTCTAGGTCCCCAATGCATGGAAGCTTTCTCTTGTAAGCTGCTATTACAGTACTCTCCTATTCTATTCCTATCCATAATATAATGTATTTGTCTGTCAGAGTAATCTATTATAGAAATCATTTATGAGGGGGTGTTCAAGTCAAACTGGGACTTTTGATTGTGCACTTAACCTTAACCAGTTTCTTTCATAGTGCTGGTATACCATAAAGGTAGAAAGATTTCTTGGTACCTAGGAGCCGTGATCGGACTGCCTGCTTTCCATCTGAAATGCTGGCCTCCCAGGAACTCCTTTAATGCCCCAAAACATACTGTATGCAAATACCACAGAACGAGGTCAAGACTATATGGGGGATGTGGCAATAACTCCTGTAATGTGCAAGTGGTGTTCGTGATTGATTGTGTGTACAGTTCCCACAGACAGAGGCGTCTTTCCTGCAAGTTGGCTCAGGATCAGCGTTTCACTCACTGAGTGTTCACAGGAACAACTGCAGTGGCCGGGATTGTAATTTATGGACGTATGGCCTCCTTTAAAACTTTTGCACTATTCTAATGTTTGAGCTTTTTGCTCTAAGAGTCTCATCGCTGTACTGCACTTGAAGTCTTCTGTTAATCTCACTTGGATTTACGCCATCATCACAAGTCCCGGTTTGACTTGAACGGCCCTCGTAGATTAAGTAAAAACTAAATAGCCGTCCATGATGACAGAATTACCGTTAATGCAGTTTAAAAAATAAACTGTATGTTGTCCTGTTTAGTCGTCTGTGCATGCTGATACGGGAGAGACGATTTCTGCTGTGTTCCGTTCACAAGGTAACTCTCACTCCCAGCTGATATTAATACTTTGTTCAGTAAAAAAGAAATTTTAGTTAGTCTTCTCAACAATTTATTGCACGTTTCTGAATCGTTGTGATGGACTCATCATTTCTCTAACCTTGATTCTCAGCCTTTCTGCCTGTATCAGCCCCTTTGGTGAGTAATGGTACTATACAGTACTCGCAGTAAAAGGATACTAATCAGATTGTATGCGACACTCATGATAGTATCACATGCAATTTGATTTCATCAATGAGAAATAATTCTAGTCTAACTAATTCATGCTGCATAATTTGACTCGGGGAACAAATACGTACTTGTTCAATATCATGTTTTTTTTCTGGAAATATAATATTAATGGATCAGATCGTTGTTTCTTTTTTGTCTTATAGGTCATAGCAAGTTTTGTACCACATAAAGGAGTGACACCTGCCCTGTTTTGGCAGGTAACGCTGTTTAAATACTTGAATTATTTGGAAACTTAATACTCTTGTCATGACTGAGAGCGTCCTCAAATCTTCTGTTTGCAGTTCATGCTGCAGAGCTACTGTGCAGGTTTCAATCAAGCCAACAGAAATGCATCAGCCACACCGGTAATATAATATATATATATATATATATATATATATATATATATATATATATATATATATATATTTTTTTTTTTTTTTTCTGCATCCACTTTCAATTATACGGAGCCCCTACATGGCTCCGTATATAAGGGACATGGATGAGGGGAAAATTCGTTTAATTAAAAAAATAATAATTTTTTTTGGGGGGGGGGAGGGGGGCATAGGAGGAAAAGAAAATTGAGAGCACGTGACTCATACTTCAAAATACGGAAACGACTAGCTCGGATACAAACTAAATGTCTTTATATTTTAGGCAAGGTGAAAGTAAAACTCAGCTACTCAGAATTCTACTCAGTAATTCTCCCCATGTCTTTTTAACAACGCACGTGTAACTTTAATCCGAGTATTATCTTCCCTCCCGCGCGTGCTTCTTCTTCCTTTATTTTATTTTATTTATTTTACCGGGTGGCAGCTAGCTTTTAGGCGCATTACTGACACCCACTGGACTGGATCGGTATTGCGTAGACAAGGATCAAGCTTTGCTGCCAACTGCTGGACTAAATCGGCAACGCTGAAGAGTCAAGTTTTGCGAGATCTCGCGAACATCTATTTTTTACTAGCTAATTTTTTTTTTTTACCTATATCCTGTTAGCCTAGTTTGCATTTTTTTTTTTTGCCTCACATTTTTTTTCGAGGCGGATTTTTTTTTTCCTCCTACGTTTATTTTAAGGGCTCAGTACCAATTGAACATCACTGTTATCAATAATAATAATAGTATCCCTTACATTCCTAGATGAAATTTTGCCAGGTTTTCTAATCAAAATGTCTTATTAGGTCATATCATTTCGAGCGAAATGTAATGGGTTTTTTTTTTAACTGATTTCTTTTCCTTAAGGAGAACAAGCTCTCAATAAAACAGGCTCTTCTTATTAGTGGAACAGTGGCATATTCAACAATTGCAGGGGTGAGATTATCATTTATTAATAATTCAAAGACATTTTACAGAATAACCTGTTTAAAACTGATGCATACACGATGATTTTTTTAGGCCCTTCCTCAAATTATAATCCAGCGTTCAGGAGTCAGGAGTATTTCAGCTCAGGTCTTCTGTAGGTCAGTTCTGCCGGTTCCTCTGTCAGGTCAGTGAAGTGGTCTGTTGTGTCTTCAATTTTCTGTGTTATACTAGCACTTGTTCATGGTGGGTTCTACTCCTGTCAGTCATTTTGTCAGAACGTTATTGGTTGAGTGGTTTGCACTGCTTGTACCTTCAGGTGCCGGGTTCGATTCCCGCCTTGGGTCTGTGTGCATGGACTCCCCGTGCTTGGTGGGTTTCCTCCAGGCACTCCGGTTTCCTGGAGGAAACCCACCAAAGACATCCGGATTAGGCTTCCCAAATTGCTCGTAATGTGGGAATGAGTGTGTTTGTGCACGTGTGTGTGCCCTGCGATGGATTCGCACCCTGTTCAGGGTGTACCCCGCCACGTGCCCTAAGTCTCCTGGGATAGGCTCCAGGCCCCCGGCACTCTGTATACAGGATAAAGTGGTATAGACAGAGTGAGTGAGTGACTGAATGTTATAGCTTCAGCCTAAAATTATTTTTTCAACTGATAATCATTGGTATGTTTTTTTTTTTTTTTAAATCCACACTCTGGATCCAATAGCTACAAAATGCCCAAATTGTCTGAGCTTCCATGTTCAGAGGCGTCACAGCACTTTTGTAAAATCTTTAATAGTGACAGATTTTTTTTAGATGTTCTATGTCTGTTCTATTCTATATCTAAATGTCTAGCTTTTTCAGAGATATTTATTTATTTGCCTGATAGCCAAATTACTTGTCCAAGACAGGCAATTAACGCTATAATAGAAAATGAAGGATTATATAATAAAAGTCTAATTTTAATTCTCTAATTGGATTCTAAATGTTTCTATTTGCAAAGCAGTAATCAGTTTGGGGAATGTACAGTACATCCGAGGGTCAATCAGTGTTAATAATAGTCATGATGTTCCCTGATGTATGATTTCCCTTAATCATTGAAAGATTCACCCTTATTATCCTTAAATATTGTTAACTGTTTACGCATTTCAAATATTTTTGGTTGAACATGCCAAGCTCAAAT
This sequence comes from Clarias fuscus, assembly GCA_030347435.1. Lineage (NCBI taxonomy): Eukaryota > Metazoa > Chordata > Actinopteri > Siluriformes > Clariidae > Clarias > Clarias fuscus. Next base: position 11,423,618 of record CM059211.1, on the reverse strand, counting down.
TGTACACTAGTATGCACACGCCAGCTTTGATTAAAGTGACTGTGATTACCTTTTTCCTCTTTTCTGATGTTTGATGTAAGCTCCTGACTTCTGATCTGTATATAATTCTTCAATATGATTGGATCAGTGTATAAATAAGCAGGTATGCGTTTGCTAATAAAGTGGCCACTGATGGTCTGCACATCCAAACATTACTAGTTAATCTAGTTAAACATTACATTAAACTAGATTAAGGATGTTTTTTTTAATGTTGTTGAAATGTATATTATAAAACATTCAAGTTTATTTTGCCTTTATGAAAAGAAAAAAAAATCACTGACTATTTAGAAAATTGTTCAAATGAAATGTGTTTAAAAGCACTGTTTTTTTAATTATTATAATTCAGCGGCGGCCGGTCAATACGGGGCGCAGGGGCGCCGCCCCCCTTAAAGTTAGGCAGAGAAGAATGCTACTTTAACATGTAATTATTTAACTTAATAATTCTTTATTTTAATTATTAAATAAAGTCATTTAGTCACAATATTCTGCTGTATTTCTTAATTTAATTTATTTGCAATTTAAAAAAATAAAATCTAAACTGTATTACGTTTATTTGTGTTCGTGTACGCGGGACGCCGGACAAACGAGTGTCTATGCAGACAGGTACGTTTTTGAAAAGCATGTGACTTGAGGCTGAGCTCTGATTGGATTTTGTCAAATCATCCTTCGGGCGCAGCTCTGTGCGCCCTGAACCCGCCCACTTTTGTTCTTAGCGAATCAATATTGTTTTTAAATATTTGGGCTCATGTGATTGGACCATTTTCAACGAGTCTTTTCCAGCACTTCTTTATGGCAAGCGGAGCTGGCTGACGTGAGTCATGCCTTTATTTTATGCTAGTAGTAATGATGCTTAATCACCTGATAAATGGCTATTTACAGGCGAGCATTAAAAGTTTAATTTTGTTTGCACCGGCCGCCACTGTTATAATTATTAGAGTTTAGGTTGAAGACAATATTCAGTTATAAAATGTAGACATTCAGCTTAAACATTGCTGTAGTTATTCTAGTAAAGTTTTTTTTCTTTCTTTCTAGCTTGCTTGGCTGCCTTCAGCGTCTTCGTCGTGAGAAATGAGGAATCGGAAAACGGAATAAAAGTCTTTGACGCCAACGGAAACGCAGTTGGCGTCTCAAAGGAAGCTGGATTCAAGGTGGGAATGTTGTAGTCAGAAATACCAGGTGTTATACAGTAGCTTCTCATTGAAAATCCTTTGCTGTTATTTAACCCTTTTCTCCGTCTCAGGCTGTAAAAGAGACGGCCATGTCCCGAGCAGCTCTTTTCGGTACCACTGCAGTTGTTCCGAATCTACTAGTCCTTCTTCTCAGAAGGTAATGAATTAATGATCAGTGCTCTTATTTCACTAAAAACACTTCAGGACCATACCAGTTAAGTTAAGTCCCCTTTGCTTTCGTAATAACTTCAACTGTTCTGGAAAAGCTTTGCACTAGATTTTTGGCTGTCGGCCACAAGATCATTAGTGCTGTCAGGTGAAGAGGCCTGGCTTGTAGTTGCTGTTCAAAATTCATCCTAATGAGTGTACAAGGGTTGAGATTAGGGCTCTGTGTATTCCACTCAGGTTTTCCCGTAATATATTTGGGTCTGTTAGTTCCACTAAAGGGAAATTGTTAGGCTACAGCATGCAAGGACATTCTAGACAATTGTGTGCTTCGGATTTTCCAAAAGTACAATGGACAGATATCCACAAACTTTTGGCCATACACTGTACTGTATTTTAATCAGAACTCAATAAGTCTCTCTGTCCTGGAGGAATCTGAGTGAATTATTTATTATTTTTGTTCTCAGAGCAAAGTTTGCCCAAAGAAACCCAATGCTGCTTGCACCTATTAGACACATCAGCACTGCCCTTGTCCTTGGCTTGATGATCCCCGTGTCCTTCAGCCTGTTTCCACAACTTGGCAAGGTAATGCATATCAAACTGGTATAAAACTACGACATAAATCTACTTTCATAACAAAGTCTGCATTATAGTAGAGGTGTGCACAAAGTAGATTTTTAAATCCCACTCTGACCTTTTCCTCCTCCTAACATTGTTTGGGTCCCACAGGATCCCAGTTCTAATATACACATCTATATTGTACTTTTGAGAATTTATAATCGCAATAAATGGTTTGGGTTTCTGCTAAAGGTTACAGATTTTACCTGCTTTCTGTTTTTTAGATTAAAAAGGAGCATGTAGAAAAGGATCTACAAAGCTTAACCGATGATGAGGAGCTGTTTTACCACAGAGGACTTTAACTTTCATCTTAAAACCCACCAAACATTTCATATCAGCTAGCTTCTTAAAGAGCTTTTACTAGGAAACCTGTATTGAAAAAGGAAGAAAGACACTGGTATGGTATGGTCTAGGACTGAAACCTGCACTCTTCTCAGCACTGCAGAGGAACTGTAATTACTAAAGCCACATTGTCAATGTTTCTCCTATTGTCATACTCACAATAATATCATACATACTGTATACACATACATTTAATAAAAAGAACCATCATTTGGCTAATGGAACAGATTCATGTTTTCATTTAATAGCATTTAAGGCAGAATGGATTAAACATGTTTAACATATTGCTATTTTTATATCATTGTTAATTTCACATTGAAATCAGTTAGAGAACTTTGCACAGAGCTTTAATCGTTTCTCTCATTAGAAAACAGGCATATGTAATTGTGACAAAGGACTAAGAAAATGTGCATGTAAAAAATATAGTGCATATGGAACATTTTTGGCACAAGCACTTTTTTAGGCAGATGATGAATAGGTAAGTAAAAATAATAAACAGACATTGAATAAGAAGACAGAGTCAAGGTGGGAAGAAATGCATGGACCCTGATGAGTACGTGTCACGAAACTCGTTTGTGTTTTGCTTATGTGGTTCTGGTACATTTTTAAAACACACAGACATACAGTACACAAAGAAAACACTCTGAATCACAGACAGCTGTGGCAGCAAAATAGTGTTCTGTACTTTGATAATTATTATATTAATTCTGGCATAAAAATCATTAGGTCATTTTTATTAAACTATTTAAATGACGTTCTACGACAAAATACGAGTTCACTTTAAAAATGTTTACGAATGTAAAAGTACATGATCCATCCATACCTGTATGTTCGTCAAGTAGTTTTAAATGCTCCCTAAAAAGGACCTTCCTGGAAAAATTGAGTAGCTAATAAGTGATCTACATCATCATAGTCTTGGTCACTGAATGCGTCTAGAACGGTATAAAATCTCTAATAAACTCTTTGTAAATGTACACGCATTTACAGTACAAATCATATGATCACATAGTGATCTCTTTGTTTAAAGCTACTCTAGGTCTCATGGGTTTAAAAGGGACTTGGTTTATTAGATCTTGAGGAGCTGCTCAGCCATGGCTAAATGGAAGAGGAAGTTCTCGGTTGCAGGAGGAAGGTGACGTCGCTTGAGTGTGTCCAGCGTCAGCTTGGCGTCGTCACCGTCCTCGGCGAGGGACACCAAGTTACTAAGGATCTCCTTAGTCTTTACGGAGATATCCTAATTAAAGAAAAGACAATATTGTTCAATATTGAACAGCAGGATCCTTGGAGATTCCTTGGTGTCCTCTCCAGATCAGTTTACCTTGATCACTTGAGCATCCGTGCGATCGCTGTCCTCCGCGGACTGGACGATCAAGTGGCCGATCTCCTTATGCAGTTTTCCCATAGCCATGGCCTCTGCAAACAGCAAATCATTCAGTGTACCAGACTACATCATGTTAGTATTAGATTTTAATCTACACGCATTTTATTCCACACCTGGATGAACATAACAGTGTGGATGGGATCATTTTTGAAAGTTTTACCTTTCGCGTGTTGAGCTATGGTGATTTCGTTGTCTGGAAGATTCACGAAAACATCGAAGAGATCCGATCTGTTGATAACTTCGGGATCCACGAAGCCTGCGACGTACCCTAAAGGAAGGGAAATGTAGGGGAGAGATGAATAAGCCTATTACATACAAACCACCCTTGATATACTATATAATTTCAGAGACTTCTCAATATGAATATAAATCAAACCTAAAGGCTCTTTCGAGTCAACATGACACATCCTACAGAGTGTAAGAGCAAAGAACATAGAAACATGGACCTTTCATTTTCTTACATGCTTATACCCGTTTCCAACGTCACACAACATCAACTTAAGTCTATGGCATCGTTGGAACTTTTTTTTCTTTATAACTGAGGTTATATTTTATTTACTTCATTTTTATTTGTGGTTGTGTTGTACTTTATAGTTAAGGGTAAAGTTTAGTATGGATGAGGACAGGACAAGAAAGTAGACATGATGAACACAGTACTCAGGTTGTTGAGAGGTCAGAATGTTGGCTAATTTCCTCGTACCAACATGATGCGTGTTGTGTGTATGAGGCTTAGGCTTGAAATGCTCAGTAGGGCTTTGAATATGAGCTTTGTCCTATTGTGAAAAGAATCCATGGTGGATGTAGGCAAGTTAAATTCTGTAGTTTTATTTTTGATTAAGGCATAGAGAGTTTTTTTCTATAGATAGCTAGTCAATTATTACATATTTCCAATATATTATTCCAGTAATATTAATGTTGTTTTATTTCCACGTACGGTTGAGATGTAAATGTTTTTTTTTTTTTTTCTTCATCCTTACCGGTACATGATCTGAGGTTGTCCAACTCTCTGTCTTCCAGATGGACATAAGGGTGAAGAATGGACCAGTCTTTCCTATGCCACGTCAGGGCTGGAAGTGCTCTGGTGTTAAAAGCAAAAACATAATCTGATGGTCAGGAAGGGAAGAAATCCCACTATTTTTTTTGTTTTGTTTTGTTGTTTTTCGATGACAAAAAGTACAGAATAGGAGACTGCATTGTCTAGGGAGGGTTTATTAAAAACAGCTGATACTCATAGATTTTACTACACATATCTCCTGTATTCCCTATATACAGTACGCTTCCTGGCCAAAAAGAGAAAGATAGCTGCACACTCACAGGTGAAGATTTCATTTGATCACCTTTAGCTTTGATTTCAAAGCACACAATGTGGTGGCGAATTCATGTTTAAAAATGATTCATGCTCCCAGAACCACACTTTGACCAGTTAAATCCAGAAATATGCTTGAATATGCAATAACACTGCCTCCAGAGACTTGTACAGTGGCCACTATGCATGATGGGTGCATCGCTTCTTGTGCTTCCCTTCTTACTCTGACATGCCCATTGCTCTGGAATAGGGTCAATCTGGACTCATCAGATCGCATGACCTTTTTCTAATTGCCCCAATCTTTATACACTCTATCAACTTGAAGAGTGTATAAAGAAGAGGATATTGCTATGTGTGTGTGTTTTTTTTTAATGGCTGAATAAATTCTAAAAAAAATCTTTTTTTAAAGTAGCGCCATCATCACAGTCAGCACCTTGTGAACTCTAGCAGAGCCTCGACACGAGGATGGTACACCACTATCCTTTTCTTCAGCATCAATGCCGTGTACAGGATGATGGTCTCCATTCCAAACTGAGACACCACATCTTAATAATAATAAAAAAAAAAAAAACATATTAATCCAACATTATCTGATATTTTCCCAAGAGATCACAATGAAGTGACAGATTTATCTACAGGTCTGCAAAACATTACTGTTAACCTGTACATTAAGGGTCTTACAAAGAATACACAATGCAGCTAATAACAATAATAACAATATACAATATATCTGATGATCTCTACAAATCCCGGATTCCTGTCTAAGAGAGGTGTGCTCATATTTTACCTTTAATGGATCCGACCAGATAGGCTTTTCTAACATCGTAGTCCTTGATGAGGAAGGAACCGTTCTCATCGCTTTGACAGATGCCCTTTGTTAGGACAGCGATGTAGCCTTCCATCATCTTCACTGGACTTCCATGCTTCATGTACATCCTGATGAACGTATATGTATTGACAAACGTACATGATAAAGGAGTATGTGGGATAAATGATCAGAAAACAATCTAACCAAAACATACACCTTACCTACACAGAACTCGACTGAATGCAGCATACTTTTCAGGGTTGAAATCTTTTGCTGTAATAACTATAGAGAAATGTGTAACCTATGGCAGAAAAAATAAACCATGTTTAAAAAAATGACAAAATCCAGTACATCGGTATATATAATTTACAGCATGATGAAAAATTTTCCAGATTCATTCTGACACCTTTACCCAACCATAGCATTTTTAACCCTAATATCCAGCTACATGCGTTGCCTAACTGTTTATTACTAACAGAGATACTGATGCATCAAACCATGAAACCTAGTTACTACACAGTCACTTATAATGTGTAATAGTCTAAATCAGCAGTCCAACAACTTAACCACTGAGCTACTGGTCCACCTGTAAGATTTAACACTTGTTGATGAGGAATGTCAGATGAGAATTGCCAGACTCGACTCGATCTTAGATTGCGCAACACAGGTGTTTCAGATGAATGGGCTTCAACATCAGAAGGGTATGTGAGGTTCCACGTCTGCCAACCAGGAAGAGAATTTTGAACCTACGGCGAGCACAAACCCACCTGCCCCGATCATCTAAATCACGCAGCCTGTATACAGTAATCACATCCCTAACCACTTCTTACATTGAATATTTCCAATATGATCTATGCACACCATATCACGAAGCACAAATAATTAAGATGCAATAATGACAACATGAACCAGAGTCTCAAAGTACTGTACGACAACAGGAAACCAAACTAAAACAATGTAGTGAGACTCCTGTGTTGTTACCATATCTTGTATGGTGTCAACTATATGTGTCAAAATGTATACATTATTAGACATATTTGACTTGTAATATATTTGAAACTTATTAGATATACTGTATATACAGTACCCAAGTTTGGATCCATGACACTCTAAAACAATACTGGAGATTTCATAACTATGAAATAACACGTACGACATTATATAATTATGTAACAACAACAGTCAGTTTTTCACAAAAGTCTGTGATTTTAAGACTTGAAGGTCAGCTGCTCTGGAAAAGTTCCTGACAGAACAGTATTGTCAACTGCGTTTGCAAAACCAGTCAAGCATGAAGACCATCCCAGGAAATCAAGGCCATGTGTGTAAAACCAAGGGCATTTTTTTCTGCTGCAGATGAGAAGTTCATTTAGAGTTACCTGCCTCAGAAATCGTCAATTAACAAACAGCACCTCAGATTAGAGCTTTTATGATGGCTTTGCAGAGCGTAAGTAGCAAACACATCTCAATATCAACTGTTCAAAAGAGATTATTGCATACTTGGGATCAGCATTGCTTACAGTGTAGAAGGAATTAAAAATCAGGAACAACCATGGAGTTAGAAAAAGGTGTACAAACTTTTGACTGGTCGTGTGTGCATGTGTAGAAAGAGAGAAAATGTTCATATCTGAATGTTTCAAATACAGTGCTACCTCTGCATACAAATGTCCATACAAATAATCTTATAGTTCTCAATTTTCACATTGAGAACTATAAAGCCGAACATGCCATAAGAACGTCAAAAACCGAATCAAGCCGAACGCCGGCTAAGTTGTGCGTACGTCCGCAGTCCACATTAGAAACTTGTTTGCATCAATTGAAAGGGCTTTTTTTTTTTCACATCTTGTGAAAGACACGGCACCATGTTGTCAAGCATGGCAGCAAGAGAAAATCGGAGCCACTTTTCGTGTCGTTTTTTACAGCACTTGGTGCCAAGAAGAATCATAGATTAAAGTTAAGTGAGGTTTAATGTCTGTCTATTTCAGATTTTACTTCATTCACACATTTTTTCTAAATATTTTTATTGTTTTTATATGCAAAAATAAAATTGCAGTGAAGGAAATTGGTAATATTGGAAATATTTGTGGGTGGCTGGAGCAGACGGATTAAATTCACATTGTCTATACCGCTTTGTTCTGTAATCAGGGTCACAGGGGGGGTCTGGTGCCAATCCCAGGAGACTTTGGGCACAAGGTGGGGAACACCCTGGACTGGGTGCCAATCCATCGCATGACACACAAACAAACAAACACACACACTACAGGCAATTTGGGAACGCCAATTATTCTAATCTGCACGTCTTTGGACTGTTGGAGGAACCCGGAGTCCCCGGAGGAAACCCACTTATTACAGTTCCAAAATGTACACACACACGTACCAATCTTAGAGGTTTTAAAAAATAATCATTATAAGCTAAATACATCTAATATTTGCTCACACAACTGCAGTTATTTGGAACGAATATGTAGACATGTGTGTGTACCTTGCTGAGGGCGGTGGGCTCCTGCACCTCGGTGGCGGTGAGGTAATACCAGCTCCGGCGGTACTGACCGAACACGAACGCGTGCAGCTCCGCGGGGTCGCGCGACAAACAGCACTTCCGCATCAGGAGCTCGCGCAGCTCGGCGCTGACCCCTGGGAAACACCAGACCCACAGCGTGTCCGCGTTCACGTCCTTCTCTGAGACAGAGACAGACACGGGAAATCAGCTGTAACGAAAACATCGGAAACAAGCTTGTGTTTTGACAGACTGCTCTCACCGATCAATCCGACGCTCAACATCAGCTGAGTCTCACACACTGCCATGGTCTCTCTCAACAACAACAAAAAAAAAAAACGTTAATCAACAGCACACACTTTAATTAACTAATTAATTCACTAATCACCCATGGTCTTATCGAACACACGGCCCCATGTTGAGTTACACTTCCTCAACTAGCGGCTAGGGTTTTAAAATAATCTGACACTCTCTGAGCAATAAATATACCTACAACCGCTCTACACCGCTGTGACCCTGGTAACGAATTAATTAACTCATGTGTGTGTGTCATGTAATAGCTTGATATTTATAAATCAAAATTCACTGCATATCAAGTCAACATAAAACCCACAAACGGTACCAACATAGAAGACCGAAACCACAGGGAGAATCTCAAATGCATGCTTATTTTAGATATAGCGCACTAGATAGGTAAGCTGTAATAGTAATTCTATCACACCCTATCTAGTGCACTTGCATAGTTTTGACAGTTATCCAGCGGAAGCGCTGATCAACTTCTTCTTCTGTGTTTAAACATCTTAACGGGTCGTGTTGCGCTGATTCTTCCCCTAGTGGCTTGGCGGTGTTGGTGGTGGTGTAACGAATCCATCCATTCTGTCTCAGGTATTTCCTTCAAGATTCCAGCTCTGTCTCCTTTTCTAACGTTTCACTCTGAGTATTTAATCAGTCAAAGCTAGGCATTGGTGGCTCTGTAATAGGTTTCTGCATGTGGAAAGCCCGGGTTTCATTCCGACCCAATATCCAAACCCCAGCCACAGGGTGCAGAGCCAATCCCAAGCCAGGAAAAAATGGACGGGTTGCGTCAGAAAAGGCATCCAGCGTAAAACCTTTGCCAAAAGACCAACAACAACTTAATTGGTGCACGTTTTCAATTCATAAGGACAAAATGTTTGTCTAGATACACGTTAATTCCACATACATAGGAGTTAGTGGTTAAGGTGTTGGACTACTGATTAGAAGTTCCCAGTTTCATGCCCCAGAACCACTAACTTGCTGCTGTTAGGCCCTTGAACAAGTCCCCTAACTTGTCACTTAACAACTGCTCAGATGTATAATGTGGTAAAATGCCATAAATGTAACTGTACTAAGGAAGGTGTGAATTATGATCAGAGACACCCACTCAGGAAATAGTGGAGGTGACTACTTAGGACCCCTGGGTGAAGAGGTCCTGGACTAGAACTGCATAATATGGGGCAGTGGTGGCTCACACGGTTAAGGCTCTGGGCTGTTAGGTACATGGAACAAATAATTGAATCTTATTTCTCATCCTATATGTTGTTCAAGTATATAAAACCAATATATTTGAGTCTTGTAATATATATATATAAACCTTGTAAATCACACCACAGCTGTGTTTAATAGTGAAAGTAAGGGACTGTGCACAATACAACCAGAACTCACATAATAAAATAAACAGTTGTCTGGCCATTAGAAATCCATGCGTTAGTGAGGCTAATTGGGAAAAATAGGCTCGAGTTTACTAAATAAAAATAGGAAATTAAAACACATACATCAATGTTACAGTGTCTGTTTAGTGTTTTAGTTAAACAAAGTTGAAATGTAACTATCATACGTACATATGTTTCTATCATAAGTAGAATGTAGTAATCAATTATGAGCATAAAATCTGAGTTTATATTTCAACTCATACTATGGAGTTAATAAAAGTACTAGCATCTACTGTGTATACAATTTATGCATTTATTGTATTTCACTACATTCATAATGAACACTACATTTGACATTAAAACTCATTAAAGATGTATCTTTTCTTAGTTCTGTGTTAATTGCACTGAAATCCATTGACATTGTTATATTAGTATTAGTCATTTCATATTCTATCCCATAAAGCTCACCTTGAATCCAAAATGTATTTTGTCTTCACTGAGTGTCTTGTTATTATGTCACCTGTCAAGTGATGCGATATATTAGGCAGCAAATGAATAGTCAGTTCACCAGGTTGACATGCTGGAAGGGGAACAATGGACAAGTGTAAGGATCTGATTGATTTTGACATGGGCTGATTTGTGATGACTAGAAAACTGAATAAGTCTTTTGTGGTGTTCCTGGTATGCAGTGGTTAATACCTACAAAAAGTGATTCAAAGAAGGACAAGCAGCAAACCGGAGACAGAATCATGGACAACCAAGGGTCACAGATGCTTAAGCTAATCTATCCGCATCAGAACTGACCCATGGAGCAAGGGGAGAAGATGGCCTGGTCTGATGAATCACATTTTCTTTTGTGACAACAGGATGTGCCACTTACCTTTGGAAGAAATAGCACCAGGATGCAGTATGGAAAAAAGCCAAGCTGGCAGAGATAGTGTGATACTCAAACCTTGGGTCATGCCATTCATGTGGATGTTACTCTGACCCAATAAACCCCTTCATGGCGACAGTAGTCCCTAATGGCAGTGTCTTCTTTCAGCAGGTGGAATGAAATTCTCCGCTGGGGAAAAGAAGTCTGATCAAGGCGTCATGTTGAAACGTACAGGATTTAAAGGATCTGCTGCTAACACCTTGGTGTCAGATACAACAGCATGCATTCACAGGTCTCATGGAGTCCACGCCTTGACAGGTCAGGGCTGTTTTTTGTTTAGTTTTTTTTGCCACAAAAAGCACTTACGTTACACAATAGGAGGCAGGTGGATTAATAATGTCATGGCAGATACATTTAATCCGTCATGCTTTAGGGTTGCTGCTTAATAACCTGACACAGCATCTCTAAAGTCTCTTTTCTGAATGCTGTTTGCGTGGGATTTTGTTTTGATTGTACATAGCACATAACGCTGTTGTTCTGTAAGCCGTCTTTTAAAACATAAATAGAGGCAAGGCTTATTTTCTTTGTCCGGCAATTTACACACCTGTGAGTGTGTTTAGTTTGGCTATATGATACAGAGAAGAGTTTTGTCAGCCTGTCAGTCAAATAGCCCATGCTATTGTAGCTCATAACAATGTCATGGCAGGTGATGTTATTCTAATGTCAGCCCACATATGTTTTGTGAAAAAAAAAAGAATAAATAATAACATTTGTCTTGACTTCTCCAGACAGGTCCGGATGGTATTTTTCAGTACATTCGTGATAATTTCCTTGGTGTTGCTTTGTAAAGGCTGTTTCAATAGTCTAGTATTAAAGTTTATTAGTTTATAAAGCACACAGGTGTGTCTAAGGACCTGCTGCAGGACCTTAATTTGCCATAATGGTAGGAAATATAAAAGTGTACAAAAACCCATCAGCTGGACCACTACTGTATATAACTCTTGCAAATGCAAATTTAATTATTATCTATATAATGTATAATAAAATGTTCAGGTTCTGCATTCAGATATCCAGGATGGATTTATACTGTACATGTTACTCTGATACTGTCAGAACTGTTATAGAACATTAGACTATGGCTATTACTACATTTTAACATTGACCTTCCATTATAGGAAAAAAAAGGTGTTGCTAAATACAGAAGGACCCAAAAAATATCTATACACACTTCAACATGAAAAATGTAAGCCTCTCTTCTGACAGTCACATAATGGCATTAACTAAGGTGCAATATATATATATAGTCTATATATTTTGTCTATATATTTTTGGGCCCCTCTGTGTGTTTATATACTGTACATGTACAGTATATCTCCATCAAGGAACCTCTGTCATCCAACTAGGGACCGTGGAGGCCAAATGCACATTCCACATTCGCACTCTAAGAGTCATTTTGGACCGCTAATTAACCTAATCTCTACGTCTTTGGACTGAGGGAGGAAACCCACCAAGCACGAGGACAACATGCAAACTCCATGCACACAGAATACGAGGCAGGAATCAAACCCTCAACCCTGGAGGTGCAAGGCAACAGCTCACCACTATGCCACCGTGCTTCATCTTCTATACTGCCTGTATACAGGGCAGTGGAGGCCTGGAGGCAGAGTACATCCTGGACAGGGTGCCAATTCGTCACAGGCTACACACCAACACGCATACACCCACAACACACCCACTATGGGCAATTTGGAAAGACCAATTAACCTAATCATTTGGACTGTGTGAGGAAATCAGAGTTCCTGGAGGAAACCCAACAACCACACACACACACACACATACACACACACATTGCACGTGCGTCACTTGTATAGTCAACATCCGTAGGCGCACGTGTACTGTTTATTATAACATTGTGACCATGTGTGTGTGTGTGTGTGTGTGCACGTATGTAAAGCAAAAGCAAATGTCATTAGAGAGGTTCCTTTGTAAAGATCCAGTTTCTAGAGTGTCTCTGTCAGAAAGCAGTGATTCCATTAGTGTATGAAAGTCGTCCTACACAATCGCCCCTCCCTCCTCCTCTGCTCTCGCCTTCACACATACACCCACACACACACGAGGGTGTGCACACAAACACAGGCACACACAGACAGGACAAATATTTAGGGCCCAAGCTGACATCAGGCCTATATAGTGTGTGAAGTGTGCAGGTTGTGCGGTGCACCTGGGCGGCGATGGATTTTTGTAGGTCTTAAGACGCTCAAAAGACAAACAGGTTGTGTGTGTGCGCCCGGGTAGCGATGGCACAGGGTGCTTGTTTTATTTTCACTTTACAGCAGTGATTCCGTTAGTGTGTGCGAGTGTCATTAGAGAGGTTTCTTGTTAAAGAAGTTTCACAACAGAGCATTGTTTGCGTTAGTGTGTGTGTGTTAAATTTTTTTTATCTGAATTTTTTTGGGCGGTGGAACGAATCATCTGCGTTTCCATTATTTCTTCACTTTGATATAGGGATGTTTTTATATACTCGCAATCCATGGTATATATATATATATATATATATATATATATATATATATATATATATAAATAATTTATTTATTTTTTCTTGTTTGGCTGCGACACATGTGACGTCATTCCGGAGAGTGAATTAAAGAGGAGCAAGTAGTCAGTTATAACCACGTTCAGTAAAATAACACGTCAATAATCCTACATATTTATCGACACTTATAGTATTGATAATAAATTATAATTGATTGAAAATCTGTCCCTGTATCCTCTACTGTGCTCATTATTTAAAGCCACCTAGGCGAAACCTGGGCCGGTCTGATTGGTTAAGGACGATTCCCAAATCAGTCCTTGTTAGGCCCTAGACTTTGAGTTGTTGAAGCCACTTTGTTATGCATCATGTAGTGCACTAGTGTAGGGAGTAGACCGCAATTTGGGACAGAGCAGGAATCATGGCGGTTTGACGGTGGTACATATGCGTTTTTGTTACCGAGCACTGAAGTATGCTGCGATGTATTAGCCAGGCGAGCCAGATAACGAGACCCCGGGTTGTTTTAACGCACGTTTCATATTTTCACAAACTGTCAGGTAAGTCGTGTGAATGTGTAGTGTAATTTGGTTGTATTTTAAACTTGGTTATGATTCTGACAGTCATTGTAGCGAGCCGCCGGCGGCTAAGCCTTTCTCCTCACTCCGCTAGCACGCTAACACTAATGAGCTTGTTTGCTAGCTGGTTAGTTAACTTAGTTTAGACTGTAAGTTCAGATTACATGTTTGACTAATGGTGTTATGGAATACACAAAACTGTACGCTTCTGACAAGAGAGTAGTAACTCAGCACTCTTTTATTTATTACCCGTGAAACATTAATTGTTCGCAAGCTAAGTAAGCTAGCTAAGTTGTTAACTCGTTGTACCGGTAGTTAGTGCACTCGGCTGCGGAGCGGAAAACGGCTCTACGTTGAAATTTACGGTAACGTATTTTGTTTAACGAAACGTACAATTTCGTACGCCGCAATCTTTCAAGCGCTGTTAGCTTGCTAGCTACACCGGTGTGTGATTAGAAATGTAACTTGCCTTCATTATGCTTATAGATGTAACCAAAATTTAAAGGAGCGGTTTAGTGATCATGGTAATGTAAGAGAAGAAGGGTGCCAAAACTTTTAGACAGGACTCATAAATGAGCGATTTGAGGCGCACGTTTGTATTATTAACTGTTTTAATGATGTTAGACTTGTAGCAGACCAATGTCATGGGCATAGAATTTGAGTTATTTCACTTTATTTATTGAGTTTTCCCTTAACTTGACAACAACTCTGAAATTATTGTCTGGTTTCCTCCCACAGTTCGAAGATATACAGATTAGGTTAATTGGCATTCCCAAATTGACGGTAGTGTGCGTGCGTGCCCTGCGATGAATTGGCACCCCATTACATGCCCAAAGTCTCCTGGGATAGAATCAAAGCCCTCGTGACCCGGTACACAGAATAACCGTTTTAGGTGAAGATGTCATAGTTGGTACTTCGACTGCTCCCGCTGAGATGTCGCCACAGCGGAACATCTGAGCCGCACATGACTTGACAGGTTTTAGTCCAGATGACCTTCCGGATGCAACCCTCCCATTTAGGACCCTCAGAAAATGCCTGGGGTTTTGGAATCTATAGACAGTATAGAAGATAAATGAATGAATTCATGAAATTTAGTTCAGGTCTAACTCAACACATTGTTTAAAAAAAAGCAAAAATAATGACGAATGAAAGGAATGATTTTCTCCCATTACAACATGGGAAGCAATCAGTGTTGTAAAAGTGCAGTCTGTTACTAATAACATCCTGTCAGTACTCTCTCTCTCTCTCTCTCTCAAAAAAAAGAAGAGATTCGGTAGATTTACCGTCAATGTTACAAGATAATATCGTCACTACAATTTATACATAACAGAATTTAATCATTAAGATAGTGTCTTTACAGTTGACACTTTGGACACGAATAAATGATTTCATTATGCAGTAATGTCTTGACTGAATGAATAGTTTATTTTAGAACGATCCAAAAGCTTGACTCAGAATTAAACAGAGTAAGGTGTGCCGTCGGGGAAATGTTGCTCAACCGACCATACGGTGTGTACATTATAGTTCATAATGGTTTGGGTGTAGTACAGCCACCCCTTAATGCCCTGTTACACGTGTCGGTATGTTTTCTACATCTTGAAATCAGCATACAGTTTTGGGAAGAGCTAATCGGTTAGAAAGAACTGTTCAGCAAGGAAGCCTGACTTTTAGAAAATGTCCGTATTGAAACAGACTAATCACATTGAGATTAAGCTTCTTATTTAAAAGATATCACACGAGAGGGAGTGCCGCCGTTTTGTTGATTATCATCACGAGTCCAGAAGGAATCACAGGCTTGATGACAACCAGCACAATGGCACGACCTCGTCTATTGCTGTAGCTTTTCTTCAAAAGATCCTCAAACGCCATTTTATTAACAGCAGATTGTTTTCTTTACCTAGTTAACTTTCTTCCCCCCACACACATCATCCCATGGAACTATCTAACCACGACTGGCGGAGTGCAGTTAACAGGAGTGAAAGTTTTTTTTTTTTTTTTTTTTTTTTTAATTCTTACTGGTATCATGTAGCCAAAGGGTGAGGAGATTAAACCATGTAGGTGGTGGACAATTCAGTAAATCTAAAAAGTTTATTATATTTCCACTCATTCCACTAGGGTGCAAATCACTTGTTCAACACACCAAGTAGTGGCCTTGATTAGGGGTTAGAGAGGGATTTGGGATTCTGCCTTGTGTTAGAAGCTAGTTCGCTTTCTAGCTGGGCTCAGGTATTAATAAAACAACACGCAGGCAATTCAGAACTACCTGACAGCAATTCTTAAGCAGGTAGTTGTTTTTTAAAATGACATAATGTTATCAGATATATTTCCTTGCTAAAATGCGTCCAAGACTGGTTTGTAATGTGGGGTTTGGCACATGATCAGTACTGTATTCCATACCAACCTACTTTCAGCCATGTGTAATTAACTGAATAGTTTATTTTGCAGGTTTATGTAATTAATGATTGTAGAACACCTGGGACGCGGAGTGATGCATGTAGTTAACCGTCCCAGTGGCGTTACCATGCATTATCACCACTCGTGGAATTGCCTCTTGTCCAATTATGTTGCATAATAATAATTTGTATATAAAAACAGAAATTCTGTTTGGCCTGCCACCGGTGTTTGTGGCCAGTGTGTGTATGTCATAGGAGTTCCTCAAAGAATGCAACAGTAAACAGCGTGCTCATCAACTTTTTCGTCATCCTGTGATGTAATGGCATATCCTTATTTGATTACCAGATCGTTAGGTGGATGTACGTGGGTGGAGCCGCGGCTAACCTCCAGGAACAAGATAGAATCACACTTGCACAGAATGGTCTTGCACTTCGAAGCGTGTTTGTTTGTTTGTCGGGGAATTTGATGCTGCAAATCTAAATAAGCCTTTTATTATTTTTTGATAACTCAGTGTTTTAACATATGTAATGTGAATACTGCATTGTTTTGTCAGAGTAGTTTCAAACCTCAGAATGAGCGACCCAGCTGTGAAGAGGGTGGTGAGTGACATCATTCGCTCTCCAGAAGACAAGCGGGAGTACAGAGGACTA
Source organism: Clarias fuscus (assembly GCA_030347435.1). Lineage (NCBI taxonomy): Eukaryota > Metazoa > Chordata > Actinopteri > Siluriformes > Clariidae > Clarias > Clarias fuscus. The sequence goes on along the minus strand of CM059211.1, from coordinate 11,406,600 downwards.
GAGTTCACGAACGGCCTCAAAGCAATCCTGATCAGCGATCCCACTACAGACAAGTCATCAGCAGCACTCGATGTGCACATAGGTGAAGGAGAAAATCATCTTCTAATCTGATCATTCAGCCCGATATGCAAATTCAGCCTTTGTATAATGTCAGTCATTTACAGGGAGTCAAAGCCGTGCTTCATTTATTGACGTTATCTGTCTATAAACACAGTGTAAATGTTTGCTTTTTCAGGACTGTCTGGTCTTTTTATTTTATTACAAACTAGCTCATTGCCAATGATGCAGACCCAGAGGTTGTGTGTTCGTACTTCTATTAAAGATGAATTTTTTTCATTGTGATTCTCTTTCATAATCATGATGGTAAAAAGTTGCTCTATCTACAGAATAATAAGCCTTTAGTCAGTGCAGTTTATTATTATTATTTTTGAACATCTATCTACCGAAACACTTCTTATTTTCTATGTTTATATTTAAACAGTTTGAAAAATTAAAATAACACACTTTTCCCTTTAAATCAAATACAGTTTTATATAAAATTATTAAAAAAAATATTTTTCCTCCAGTGCTGTTACCTGGCTTTTCTGTAATTTATTCTTCATCCCTCTCTCCTCTGTAATTTTCCCAGGCTCATTGTCGGATCCTGCGAACATTGCTGGTCTGGCTCATTTTTGCGAGCACATGCTGTTTTTGGGCACCAAAAAATACCCCAAGGAGAATGAGTATAGCCAGTTCCTGAGTGAGCATGCAGGGAGCTCCAACGCTTTCACCAGTGGCGAGCACACCAACTACTACTTCGATGTATCCCATGAACATCTGCAAGGAGCGCTGGATAGGTAAGAGTATAGAAGACCAAAGAAGCGGGACACTGTGCCATGATGGTCATAGTGTAGTGGAGTGTTTGAGTTTACCTGTGTCTTGCTTTACATATTCCCAACTGTAGATCGGTATCGGTACGGCAGTTTACTCCAGTAAAACCCATCTTGTCACAGTGGTATGTTGAACACTAAAAGTGGCATACCTCACACCGGCTCATGTAATTCTACCTTTTAGTTTAGAAAAAAAATGTATCAGCTAGCCTTTGTATCAACTTTAGCCTCGAACTCCCTTGAACACACTATCCACCCCAGGTGTGAAACTGTTTCTGTGTGAATTGAGTTTTGGGATCAGGTGTCTCTCACTGGTGGTGTGTTATTACTTATTCCAGGGAGAATCATGTTGCTCTCTGGTCAGACTACATCAAGCCAAAAGTTTCCTGTTGCAGTCAATTTTATTTTATTTATTTATTTATTTTTAAAATAAATATTTTTTTTAGTAAATATAACAAGTCTAATTTTACCACATTGTCTGTGTCCATCTTATTAACAATTTTTATTGATTTTAAACAGAGACTTAAAGTAAACATATAGTGTACGTTTCACGGGACACCTACACAATCTGTGTTTATAAGAAAGGCTTAGATTGTCTAAGAAAGGCTGGACACCAGGGCTATTTAAAAAAAAAAAAAAAAAACAAGGAAAAGAAAGGAGCCAAAAAACAAAAACCATTGAGTCTAGATTTTGTGCGCAAAACAAATAAAGGGGAGAAAGTAAAAATACAGATTTGAAAAACCAACCAATCAAATAAGAAAGGAATTAAGCTTTAAATTTAGATGGAAAAAATTTAAGGAAGGGCCCTAGCACCTGAGTTATTGATTGAGTAATAAATCTTCCAGGGACAAACATGACATACTATCTCTGAGCCACTAGGAGTGGGTGGGCGAGGTAGCATCCTTCCACTTAAAGAGAACACCTGGCCAGGAGAGACGCAAAGCTGGGGTTAGACGCTTTTGATCATATTAACTGATTTGGACCAGCGTCCTTTGATTATTCACACATTATATTATTAGCCTTGGTGGTCATTAAGGGTCTCTTAAAATAGGAAACGCTGCTCTGCAGATGTGAGATGTGAATTTTTCCTCACACTCTGTGCACCTGTTGTTCACCTGTCATACCGTCATCTGCTTGTTCACCTGTTTTTTTTTTCCCTACACTGCTTTTCTCAAGTCTTTCATCAGTTCTTATTTCATTTGCATGGCAGTTGAATTTTCAGTCTTTTTGCATTCCCTAAGTTAATTTGCATGTATTTGAACGGCACGTGAGTGTTCTAAAACCACGATGCCCAGGTAAATACATCTAAGAATGAAGTTCTGTTTGTTCTCTCATATCATGTTCGGGTTTTATTGAGCTAGGGTTTCAAGTATCAAGTGCATCTTCCAGAGTTAGGTTGATGTAGTTTTTTTTTTTAGGACGATGAATTTGTATTTAATATAGCGTGAAATATCAAGTCGCTTTCATATTGAGAGAGGATCAAATTATTCAGTTATTTATCTTTATTATTTATAAAGTACATTAAAGAAATCCTTTGTTAGGCATATTTTCAGCTATATAGGTTTAAAGCAGTCACAACAGTTTTAGAGAATAGGTGAATAAGTGAATGTGCCCATTAAATAGTATCTAGTACCTTTTTATTTATTTATATTACACATACATACATACATACATACATACACCTGTTCAGTAGCAGATGTCTTTTTTGTACCGTTTCCATGTCTAATGTCTCAGGAGCCTCCATAGTTCCTGAGGAATCCCTTTGGCTCCAGGGCACTGTGTAAACAGAGACAATACAGAAACGCATAGCACCTCTCCTCTATAATAATAACAAAGATAAATTAGGCATAATTTCATTTCACCTATAATCACCTATATATTTGTTTGTGCTCTTCTCTGACCAAACTTTAGAATGTTCATAGTTCACAAGAATAAACATCAATCAGTTTAAATATAGATGAGTGATTAAAATAAGGTATAAACCGCTGAGCTGTCTGTACATTTCAAAAGTCTGCGTTTCCGTACATCTGCTCATCACAGTCTTTCTGTGTAGGTTTGCCCAGTTCTTTCTGTGTCCTCTGTTTGACGAGAGCTGTAAGGATCGCGAAGTGAACGCTGTGGACTCCGAGCATGAGAAGAACCTGATGAACGATGCATGGAGATTATTTCAGCTGGAGAAGGCTACCGGGAACCCCAATCATCCTTTTAGCAAATTTGGAACAGGTATACAAAATACCACATTCTGATGCATTAATTTTATAATGACGGCGCATTGAAACATTGAAATAACAATACAGGAAGTCCCCGACTTTGGAACATTTTGAGTTATGCATTTCCGCTGATACGAATAGACTGCGGTTCTAATTCTGGTTCCATAACAGAAGTAGCTCATGTGTATTATATAAAAAATAGACACTACAGTACACTAGATAGTTTTATTTACAATATTTTCTGTGTGTAAGTGAATGTATAAAATGTCCAACATCCAACAGGCAAAAAAAATATATAAATTATAAATTGTTTGTAATTCAGGGTCAATAAAAATATAGTTTTATTTTATTTTTTTTATCAGTAAAGGAGAGAATGAAATGAAAGTCATATCGGTGCAATGAAAACAATGTATATAAGCTTAATATGAGCCTAGTATAATAAATAAATGTAATTATAATATTGCATAATTGTAGATTGTGTCATCTTAGAAGAGGCAATGTGCCAATAACAACATGATTGTACAGCTGAGGTAAACCATCTGTATATATTGTATGAATCCTCATTCATCTGAAAATTTGTTTCTGGTTACACCATGACCAGTCCAGCACACAGTGTGCTTCTGAATCCTTTTAAATATGGGTGTGATTTGCATCAGCGCAGCACACTGGCTTTCATTTTAACTTGTGCTTCAGGTAACGGTCAAGCAATGTTCAATAGAAACATGAGTGCATCAAATACACACACATGTATACATAAAGTGGTAACTGGCCTTCAAATGGCTAGGCTGTGGATCTGCTCTGAATTCTAGATATCTGAGGAGTCGTATATTACAGGCTGTTACGGCGTTTTTAGTGTGTGGCTCATGTGCCATAACACATTATGATTAACTTAAATTCCCGAATGATTAAATAAGCGATGCTTCAAAGCAGTTAGGTTCCCACTCTGCAATTTCTGCATGCTACTACCTCTGGATCTGCCACCTTACAAGTAAGTAGAGGTAGGACCCATGGTGCTTATTAAATAGAAATGTTATGATGCACACAGAAGACTATTTTTGCAAGTATTTTGTCTTGTAATATTCAAGGCAACTAAAAAAGTATTTATGCCCAGGATCTTGTTAATTTAAAGTTGGTGAGTGTTGTTCATGCTTGTTTCTTAAATATAAAAAGAGGTTAAATGTATTTCAAATTTAGCCATAAGGTAATTGTTTAAAACTGTGATCTCCAACACTTTTTGAACCACAGACCAGTTGTATGTAAGACAGCTTTCCTCGTATCGGCCATCATGTGTGCATAATAAAATGCATTATAAATACAGCATAATGCAGAAACCATGTGACCCCTGAGCTTGTTTCCCTGCGATGAGACCGTCCCATCTAGGAGTGATGGGAGACGATCAAGCCCAAAGTTATTCCTTATGTCCAGTCTTCTATATAATAAAATTTTTGTTGATGTCACTACAGACAACCCTCTTGAATTCCTCCTTGATTTTAGAGGAGAACATAATCAGAGTTGAACATTAATCATACTTTTAAGATCAGATCTGTTGTACACGCCAGGCTTTTTTTTTAGCTAGTTAGTTATTTTTATCAGATTTTTATCATTCATTTTTATAAGGTGTCAAAACTGAGACGGAGGCAAGTGTGGGAAAGAAGTACGGACGGAAGTGAGTAGGAGATGATCGTGATAATTTTTTAAAATAAAATATTCTGCAGACTCAGATCAGATAGTCAATAACATGGAAATAAGAAAAATGTAAAAATAAATAAATAAATAATCCACGGCGCTGTACCTCGGCCTGGTGATTGGGCACCACTGGTTTAAAGCTTAAAAAAAAAATTAAGCAGGTTATCTATTGACTCAAATGGCTTTTATAGTGCTGTCAGCTTTAGGGCATTTTGTGTTTCTGTTGGAAAATAAATGTTGATGATCTATGAAAAATACGGTAGAATAATTCGAGAGCCACTGAAAATTGGGTAATAGTTCAATGTTTGCAAAATTAGATATTATTGAGTAATTTAGCACCAATTTAGAGTAAGACCAGAAATGTTATTCAAATTAGTCAGGTACCTAAATTGACCATATGGTGGCAGTCGTGAGCTTTACCTGTCATGTGAAATAGCTTTTTCAATCCAATTTCCATATTTTCTTTTTTTTTAATCTGTAAAGCTGCTTTGCTACAATGACGTTGTTTTAAAGTGGTGTATACTATAAATAGAATTAAATTGAATCAAATTGAATTGGATAGGTTTTTTTCCCTTTCTTTTTCCCCAGGTCCAAAGTAATGAGTTGAGAAAGTGAATGTCCTGCCCTTGTCTGTGCTCATGGCAAAAACAATAAACAGCTTGCCTGTCTGTCTGTCTTTTGACCTATTTGCCCCATCTGTAAATGTTGACACGTGATTTTTTTTTTTCCTTCGGTAGGTAATAAACTGACCTTGGAAACACGGCCATCCCAAAAAGGCATCGACATTCGCCAGGAGCTGCTGAAGTTTCACTCCACATTTTATTCTTCCAACCTGATGGGACTTTGTGTTCTTGGAAGAGGTAAACCAGTTCACGGTCACCCTGCTAGAGAATCATCATTCTGTTGCGTTTGATGGATTTGATCAGTTCAGGGGATGACAAATCAAACTATTTTATGAAACAACTGGCCAAGTAAAAACCTGTTTCATGAATATAACTGATTAGCCTAAATGATTTAACACCTGAAATTTCTTTGAATAAAATTAAGTTCAATTTAAATAAGAAAACAAAAGTACTTTTAATAGTTTGTCAGCCTTCTTTTTTTGAAATATATAAAACTAATATATCTGCTTGTTTTCATTTAGAGTAGTTGCTACTAATGACGAGTGGACTCGTGTTCTCAGTCAGTTGCAAGTAAGCAAAATTGATGAGGCAGATGTTGTTGCAGAGTAAAACAGCATTAGCTGGAACCTTATGAAATCTAAAATTTCTCTGTTCATGAACTCCTCGGTACAGGACCCAGAAATCACCATCCCACTGGTGCTATCAGCTGAACAAGGCGTCACCCAGCATCAGTTTTGCTCAGTCCTTGGTCGCGGATTGTGTTGTGCATATGATAAAATAATTTTGCAGAAAGTGCAGTGACGTCCAAGCCTTTGCCGAGAAGTATCATCCAAACAAAACTGTGCTGCTACGCCTTATGAATGATAACGTGGTGTGTCTTTTTGTGCAGCACAGTTGCGCAATTGTGCAAAAACAAATCTCTGTGGATAGATTTTTAGTGAAAACGGTTGGAACATGTGAACCAGAGGCCAAAAAAGCAAGACCAAACCCCTGTAGGAGTATTACCCAGTGTTATTATGGAAAGGGATGCTCCTTCCAAACACTAACCTCCTCCCCACCCATCTTCCTCTCCTCAAATCCTTCGTCAAGTCGCTCTAAGAAAGGTGCATGAACAGTACAAAGAAAAATTAAGTGTTCGTACATTTTATTTGTTTATTTTTTTAGTGCTGAATTATTTTTTGTTCTTGATTTACATTTTGTTTCCATCACAAAAAGTTAAATGTAGTTTATAGTGACGGAGAACAGATTAGTTCTATTTACATGTATTTCTATGGGAAAAAAACTGAATTGGTGAAGGCCCAAATCAGGTCACGAATAGAATTTAGGAACGAATTACATCTGTGAACCGAGGTTTCACTGTATTGGCATTCGTGCTTTTATACTTTCTATATGGGCAAAAGTTTGTGGACATATAACCCACATTCATATATGGTTCTTCTCAGTGTTGTGGAAGCGCACAATTGTATAGAATGTCCTAGCATTACAATTTCCCCATACTTTCACTAAGGAGCCCAAGCCTGTTTCACTAAAGCACTGTTTCAGCATGACCGTGCCTCTTGTGCATAGAGCAAGTTACTTCAAGTCCTTGAGTTGCTTTTACTGATTCCTGACCTCAACCCCAATGAACACTGACTGATGAACCAGAAAGCCGACTGCATCCGATCCCTCCTCACCTGACATCCGTGCCTTATCTCACTATTGCTCTTGTGGATGTGAATGAGTACAAATCCCTAAGGCCATGCTACAAAATCTAGTAAGCCTTTTCCAGAAGAGTGGAGGTTATTATAACAGCAAAGGACCCACTGTTAGCCCTTTGACATGAAATACTCGCTTGGAGCACTGGGCTGTTTATACTGTATGATTTGGGAGTTCTTCTCTCCTTCTTTACTTGCTGGATGACCTCTCCATCGGTGTTTCTGTACCTTATGTTTTACAAATTAAATGCTGCTTTCAAACACACATTTAAAAATGTTTCACCTTTCTCCAGAGAGGCAGCTTGGTTTCACTGATGTGGAAAGTACTATTTTTTTTTCTTTTTTTTTTTTCGTTTGTATCCTCTTTCCTGATGGTCACTTATCTCTGCCAAAGGCTGCTTCACATGCATACAGGCTTCTAAACAAACTAGTTTTTTGAAATAAGCTTATTTCTGTTTCATGAGCAATCTTTTTTTATTATTATTATTATTTTAAACAAATCAACTTGACTGTTATAGCTGCTCTAAGAAATTTATTATCAGAATTAACTTAGGATTGTTAAATGAAATGGTGTAATGATTAGTGTTTTCCGTTAGATGTCATTTGGTTTATGATTGCTTGACCTCATTATTTATTTATTTTTAACAACTTTTCTTTTGCTTTGAGTCAGTGCAATATTTTTTTAATTTTTGCTTTTTTCAATAAGAGACTTTTAATTCAGTCAGAGGTAACCTTTAAGCTGTAATGACCCTTTCTTTGTGTTCTGTCAGCTTTGTGAAGTCTCTTGTAGGCATTTTCATGGGTCTGTCAGTGATTTGGTTGTGTGGGGACAGCAGTAATGTAATTATAGTCTGCAAACTTATCAATCTAATTTTATAAGATGCCACATCATGAAATATTAATATTAAGATGTTTTTTTTTTTTTATTTGTCTTGGTGGTTTTTTCTTTTACTTGTTTTTTGTTTTTGCTAGTAAAAACAACTGTTGTTAAAATTGTATTTTCATATAAAAAACACTAGGTAAAATTAGGCCTCTGAGCTAACATAAATATTTCAAACACACTTCCTTATTTTTGTGAGAATGTAAAAAGACAAGCGTGATAGTGTCTTTGTACAACAGTGCAAACTGTTTGAAGAGAGATTAGCACTACACTGAAGAAATCGTTTTTTTTTTGTTTTTTGTTTTTAAATAAAACACTGCTCATAAAAGTTGATTTCTTTCCCTTTCTATCCTCTTTGTCAGAATCTCTAGACGAATTGACATCTATGGTCATCAAACTCTTTGGAGAGGTGGAGAACAAATCTGTGCCTATCCCAGAATTTCCACAGCATCCTTTCCAGGAGGAGCATCTTAGGGTGAGGCCAAGCACAGGTGGTGGGCATTTAGCACCAGCCACTAGCTATTTAAATTTTTTGCTTTCTTTTATTTAAATTTTTTTGCTTTGTTGTAAAGGTGTCTTGTTTTCTGTTTTCTTTAGCAATTTTACAAGGTCGTGCCCATTAAGGACATCCGGAACCTGTATGTGACTTTCCCTATCCCCGACCTGCAGAAGTACTACAAATCAAACCCTGGCCATTATTTGGGCCACTTGATAGGACATGAGGGTCCAGGGAGCCTGCTTTCTGAGCTGAAAGCTAAAGGTGAGGGTTTATATATATAGATATATAGATATATAGATATATATATATATATATATATAGATATGTGTGTGTGTAATAAATATTTTGGCAGACAGTGTGTATGAAAATTTTATGAAAACAATTCTATATATTATATAAAAAATTATATACACATACACACTTCAGGCAAAGACAAACTGAATATATATATATATATATATATATATATGCTATATATATATATAGCATAGCAATAAATGTGTATATATTGATTTCTATATGTTGTAGATGATGATGATGATATTTTGAAGCAATATTAATATAATATACAGCATACTATTTTTCTTTTCCTGAGGTGTGTATACTGTGTGTTATACATCACCTTCCAGCAAATACTAACTGCCATATTAGAAGTACTACTCACACAGTCCCATTCAGCATACAACTATTAAAGACACTTTGCTTTTCTAATCAATGAGAACTTGATAGTGTTCATGCCGTACATGAGTTCATGTCTTTGTTTCAGGCTGGGTAAATACTTTAGTTGGAGGCCAGAAAGAGGGAGCCAAAGGGTTCATGTTCTTCATCATTAATGTGGATTTAACAGAAGAAGGACTATGTAAGCACTGCGATTATTGTTGCAATATTTAAAATATTATCTTCTCATTTCCCAAGTACATATGCATTTATATGGTGGTGTTCAGTTAAATATCCAGCAACCCTTTTGTTAGTCATAGATCAGAGTGCCTGCTTTGGTTGCCTCAATACTAATGTGCTTTGATTTCAGTACACGTAGAAGACATCATCTTTCACATGTTCCAGTATATTCAAAAGCTACGCACAGAGGGCCCTCAGGAGTGGGTTTTCCAGGAATGCAAGGTTAGCCATGAACATCATGGAATAGCATTGAGAAAATGTAAATTAGTTGGGTGTCATCATGTGCTTTTGTTCTATGTGACATTGATCCAAACGCATTTCCAGTTTATATTTTATTTTTTAGAGGGCTGCACCTAATTATTATTATTTTTTTATACCGATCAGTCTTGTTTTGGTTGGTTCATTAATCCTTTTATCTTGTCAGTAATTAATAACTATAAATTTGATCTAAATCTTAAACATTTAGTCAAGCATTTTCTCAAAAATGTTCTCAAAAACGTCCCTGTGGGTGTGCATACTGTACAGTGATAACATTTTATGTAAAAATAATAAAAATTAACAAAATAAAATTAACATTACCATTTCAATTTATGAATATCGGTTGTATTCCTTTTTTAGAAAGGCTGACTCATTTATCTATTATTTTAACATTGAATCTATGTAGAAAGCCACCACCTCAAAGTTTAACTTTGTTTCACTCAGTAAACCAACTGTTTACAGTTTGCCGATGTGCTGGAAAGTGGCGTAGAACCTTCTCTGGAAATTTTGGGCACTGACACTTAGACTAACCCCGCTCTAATACACACTTGGGCTGCAAAATTGTTGTTTTGTAATGCTTGTGCTGCATGAATGCAATGGAGAGCCAGTGTTAACTTGATTGACATAATCGATTATTTTGACGTGTCGTCGTAGCCCTACTTACTCATACTACGAGGTTTAAGATGTATAGGTGATTCTGTTGATAGTTGGTGGTAAGTTGAGGTGAATTAGAACAGTACTTTTGGTCTTGAACACCTTCCCTAGGTTTAATCGTACAAGGGTTATGAACTGTAGTTACATAAATATCTGATTTATTTTCAGGCACTTTAAAAGCATATAAAAGCCAGTGATGTTTGGCAAAGAAATCATGTTTAGTGTTTACATAAATTTCCCCCGCAAAATTTGAGTCAAAATAAATCAGGTTCTCTGTGAGCTCTCGTGTATGATTCCCATAATGGTGCAAGCAAACAAGGGATGGGGGAGTGAATGTGGTCTTTTGGTAATTAAAGTGTACCAGAAAAATATAAAATAATATAATCAAAACTTTTTAATTATTAAGTTTAAAGTTAAGTTCTAGTCATTGGTGTGGTGCAAGTTATTGCCTTTTATTTCTTTCTTTTTATCAGTCAAGTAGAGTAATTAAAGTTTTATAAATGTGTCTTAAATGCCTTCATCTATTCCACTTTTGTCTGTGCAGGATTTGAACACTGTGGCCTTTAGATTCAAGGATAAGGAACGCCCACGTGGATACACATCTAAAGTAGCTGGACTTTTGCACGTAGGTTCTCTTTCACTTTCAAGCAGTCCCATGTTTGATTGATCAACACTGGCATGTTCAGACACTTATGGTGTCTACTTTTACTACCTGCTGTTTTTTCCTCGTTATTTGACTCTTATTGCCTGTTGACAAGCTGTTTTAAGTAGAGCATTTAAATGTATTTCTTGTGTTTCTGTATGCACTTTTTTAAATGTCTTGTTGTGAACTCTGCAATACTTCAGTGCTTTCTCGTGGTATTAATGGCCCATCTTAACTGTATTCATTGATTTTTATTTAATTATTTTGGTGGAATCATACAGTTAAGTGAGAATTATTGATTTTATTGCGAGTACAGCATTGCAGTCATTATTAATGCTGTTAATTCAAACATATTGACACATTTCTTCCAGTATTATCCATTGGAGGAGGTACTTGCAGCAGAGTACATGCTGGAGGATTTCAGACCAGACCTAATAGAGATGGTGCTAGATAAGCTGAGACCAGAGAATGTCAGGTGATTCCAAGATGCATTTATATTGTTTTCTTGACGGCATTAACCCTTTTAAGACCTGTGGGAGCATTGGTGATCTTAAATTAAGTGGCAAAAACATCATAACAAAAAAACAAAAAAAGAATATTGCCTATTTTGGGATAAAAAAAAAACTTTGAACGTTGAAAGCAAAACCTCCAACACCGTTTCCGCCAACGCACATGCGCCAATTGCTTAAATACAGATAGAAATACTTTCAGTTATGAATTTTCGCAGATATGAACGGAACCACAGAAACAAATCACCGAAGTACCACGTGTATTGTATATAAAAACAAAATAGACACTGCAGTGCACCAGATACAAATATTTACAATTCTATTCAATCTTTTCAGTGTGTAAGTAAAATGTATAAGCTGTCTAAAGCCAAGCGAGTCATTTCGGCAGCACCGTGATAGAAAATGGCTGTCCTAATGGTGTATAATCCTAATTTCGGAAAATCCTCAACAAAACAGTTCACAGCCCAATACAGTGGAAAACAGCTCTGAGACAAAATGGCGTTCAGGATTTCCTCTCACGATTTAACAGCGTAGAGACAACACTGTTCGGTATGCTTTACACTTAAGAACAAATTGGACTTAGGAATGGGCTCTCAGGACGGTACTCGTGGACTACATTAGGCATTTGGACTACCTGTACGTGTTTCCAACAAAAACACCAAAAAGCCATTGCGCATCATTTTATGCATGATTTATACATTTAACATATGCTTGTACATCATCATGTGACATGCTATAGCGATCTAGTTTGTGTGCGCGTGCTACTACCGTGTTTGTCGTGTACAGTCATGTCACGAGCATTCGAGATTTCTTCTCCTGCATTATCTCATGCTACGCTAGCTCCTAATCCATAGCATTTTATTCTTTGCTCTCTTTTATTAATGCAGTCCTGTGCTCTCTCTCTCTCTCTCGCTCTCTCTCTCTCTCTCCACACACACTGCGTGCACAAATAAAATAAAACTGTCCTCCCATATACAGCGATGTTTAGATGCGGTACCACTTACAAAATAAAGTACACAGCCCAAGATGCTCCGTCGGTAATCGCACATCGACCAGGAGGATAATTTGTCCGGCTGCTCATCAGTTCCAGAATGCTCGTGTTGACGCGTTTCGAATACAATATTTTTATAAGAAATAAAAATAAAAAAAACTGTTTATAGAAATGAGTAGATTCCACCAACTTATTGGCGTATTAAAAAAAAAAATACATTTTTCAGCATTTCCTGCAACTCTTTTACATTTGACAAGTATGTATATATTCTTGAAGGTGAGGGTGTAAAGATTTCTTTAATGTGTGACACACAAATCCTCCAACTAAAAAAAAAAAACTAACATTGCAGCATGTAAAAACACAAAGATGCACTCTGGTAGAATAATTCTTCTGTGGCCGGTCTGAACAGCAGTCCTTAGCTGAACCCTACCATATCATTACTTCCTTCAGCCCGCCTTGTGGAAGTAAGCCTGATGCGTTATATGTGAAAAATATTAGATTTATTTCTGGGGCACAATTTATGTCCTGAGAACTAGGTCGGGCAAAATTGCTTCTGCCTCTTAAGGAGCGATTTGAGTTTGCCCAGACTTTGGACAAACGACTCGCCTTACATCAAAGAAGATCCTTCATGTTTGAACTCTTTCATTTTGAATGTCATTGAACTGTTTTTCTTCTTGCGTTGTTGCTTTAGGGCAAAACAATACTGTCTGGTTATTGCCTTGAATTTGCTACAGCGCATTTTGAAAAGGAAACGGTTTTTCTTATCTAACTTTTCTTGACATGTGGGTGCCTTATGAGTTCTTCTGAAGTTTCAGAATGAAGCTGTTCATGGTGAGAATCAAAATATGGCAGTGTCTTCAAGTTTTTTCTTTTTTTTTTTTTTTTTTTTTTTTTTTGATTAAAAAAAAGATTCTCAGTTTAAACTTTTCACAGGGTACACAGATTGTAGTTGAAACTAGGGTATTGCAACCCTAAAAACCAACCTATCTTAGACCATGCTCTATACAGGGAATGCTTTTATTCATCTGCTTGTCATCAGTTAAAGTTGATGAACTTGCACACCATCAGTCTGCACTCTGTACGGTTTAATTGTCCCTTCCAGGTTTATGAGTTTGTCTGGAAAGCCACTTATGTGCGTGTAAATGACTCACCCCAGTCTCCTGAATTGGTTTTTCAGCCCTGTTTATTATAAAGCAGCCTTGGTGATTATGGTTTCCTAGGCTTCACTGAATTATGCTTGTCTTATTGGAAGTCTTATGAAAATTGCACAGTGCAAGAAACCCATGCTAATAGCCATGAAATGAACATATAGACAGGTTGCTTATTGGAAATTAATTACTATGGTAATTTAAATATGAAAACGATTACTTTCCAAGCTTTTTATTTTTCCAGTAGAGGGGGCTTTAGACCTGTCTTTGGATTGAAGTAATCTCTGCTCAGGTCTAGAGACATCGACTATTTTGGGCTCTGTTTTTCAAATGATTGATTTTGGTGACTCAGAATAGCGGTCATTGTTCTGAAAGTCCTCCATCGATCAGCGAAACACCGATTGCCCTGGTGCATTTCTGTCTAGATAGAGCATCGATCCCTGTCTTGGTGTACTCCAGATTGAAGGTTCACTGGAAACCCAAGCTTCCCACATGTAATGTAATAATCCTGATTCTGAGAGCCACTTACTATAGAGAAGATTTGCTAAAAGCGGAGTTTTGCAGCCTGGTTCCTCCAGGGAGGCTGTGAGAGATGGGAAGTGTCAGTGTCTGTAAACCGAGAGTGGGCTGATTGTAACACAGGTTTTTTATGTTTGTCTATTCCTGTTCCTCTTCAGGGTCGCCGTGGTCTCCAAGTCATTTGAAGGACGGACTGATAAGACGGAGGAGTGGTATGGAACACAGTATAAGCAGGAATCTATATCTGATGAAGCTATTAAGGTGAGGCAATCTTGGGTTGATACACAAGTGGACAAAATTGTTGGTACCCTTCGGTCAATGAAAGAAAAACTCACAATGGTCACATAAGTAACTTTAATCTGACAAAAGTAATAATTAAAAAAAATTCTATGAATGTTAACCAATGAAAGTCAGACATTGCTTTTCAACCATGCATCAACAGGATTATTAAAAAAAATAAACTCATGGAACAGGCCTGGACAAAAATGATGGTACCCCTAGAAAATACTGAAAATAATGTGACCAAAGGGACATGTTAATTCAAGGTGTGTCCACTAATTAGCATCACAGGTGTCTACAATCTTGTACACAGTCAGTGGCCCTATATATAGGGCTCCAGGTAGTCACTGTGTTGTTTGGTGACATGGTATGTACCACACTCAACATGGACCAGAGGAAGCGAAGGAAAGAGTTGTCTCAGGAGATTCGAAAGAAAATTATAGACAAGCATGTTAAAGGTAAAGGCTATAAGACCATTTCCAAGCAGCTAGATGTTCCTGTGACTACAGTTGCACATATTATTCAGAAATTTAAGATCCATGGGACTGTAGGCAACCTCCCTGGACGTGGCCGCAGGAGGAAAATTGATGACGAATCAAAGAGACAGATAATCCGAATGGTAACAAAAGAGCCCAGAAAGACTTCTAAAGAGATCCAAGGTGAACTTCATGCTCAAGGAACATCAGTGTCGGATCACACCATCCGTCGTTGTTTGAGCCAGAGTGGACTATATGGGAGACGACCAAGGAGGACGCCATTGTTGAAAACAAATCATAAAAAAGCCAGACTGGAATATGCCAAACTACATGTTGACAAGCCACAAAGCTTCTGGGAGAATGTCCTATGTCCTAACTTTTTGCAAAGGCACATCAGCTCTATGTTCACAGATGGAAAAATGAAGCCTATCAAGAAAAGAACACTGTCCCTACTGTGAAATATGGAGGAGGCTCTGTTATGTTCTGGGGCTGCTTTGCTGCATCTGGCACAGGGTGTCTTGAATCTGTGCAGGGTACAATGAAATCTCAAGACTATCAAGGGATTCTAGAGAGAAATGTGTTGGCCAGTGTCAGAAAGCTGGATCTCAGTCGCAGGTCATGGGTCTTGCAACAGGACAGTGACCCAAAAGACACAGCTAAAAACACCCAAGAATGGCTAAGAGGAAAACATTGGACTATTCTAAAGTGGCCTTCTATGAGCCCTGACCTCAATCCTATTGAGCATCTTTGGAAGGAGCTGAAACATGCTGTCTGGAAAAGGCACCCTTCAAACCTGAAACAACTGGAGCAGTTTGCTCATGAGGAGTGGGCCAAAATACCTGCAGAGAGGTGCAGAAGTCTCATTGACAGTTACAGGAATCGTTTGATTGCAGTGATTGCCTCAAAAGGTTGTGCAACAAACTATTAAGTTAGGGGTACCATCATTTTTGTCCTGGCCTGTTCCATAAGTTCATTTTTTTTTATAATTCCGTTGAAGCAGGTTTGAAAAGCAATGTCTGACTTTCATTGGTTAACATTCATAGAATTCTTATTTATTATTACTTTTGTCAGATTAAAGTTATTTCTGTGATCATTGTGAGTTTTTCTTTCATTGACCGAAGGGTACCAACAATTTTGTCCACGTGTGTATTGGGATTAGTTAGGCAAATTTATTGTATTTCGTACTCATCGCTTTTATGTGTCCTATTGGGTAGTGATTAGTTTTGTATAGCTTATTGCCAGATTGTGTTTCATGTACCTTCTGAAAGGATGTAATAGGGATGGGAATAACCAGTGATTACCCAATAGGATATCACGATACATGGGTGCCGTTTCGATTAATATTGCGATTCTGTAAGCATTAAAAATTTACAATTACCCTGAGTCAATATAACATTAAATCCTTGAATCTTAAAAATAATTATAAATAAGTTGTCATAACTCGAAAGTTTTATACTTTACCTTTATTCAACAGCTTCACAACTGAATTGAACATGAGTAATTAAATGTAGCCTGTTTTCATATAGCATTCGTTTTCTGACTTAAAAAGCAGCATTTAAATAATACACGTATGTCATCATCAACCATCATTATTGAGTCTCAACAAACTTGGAAAATAAGTCACTCCTTCCTTCCACATGAGATTCCACTGTAGGGATAGTTTAAAGTGTACCACCTGTAGGATTTTAAAGCCATTGTGACTTTTTATCCCCTCAAACACCTCCAAAGTCTGTTGCATTTGTTGAGCAATTGTGAGCAAGAGGCGGTGTGCAGCTTTTAACTTTCGAGCCTAATTAGTGCCCATTGTGTTTTGGGACTGGTGTAAGCATGTGGAATGAATGGGTTGAAACAAATTCACTCAGAGTTTGGAGAAAACTGTAGATCGGAGACTTTTTTTATTTTTTTTACGCAATGGTAATGTAACGACAGGAAAACGTGATTCTCTTGCACCAGTCAGAAGTTCGTTTATATCTCAGGCTGGTCAGTCATGGTTGATCAAGCTGAAAACCAGCCACTTCCTGTCACTGGCATCTCCATTATAAATGCAATAATTCGATAGTTCGATTCCCGGGTGATGCTGTTGCCTCTCACAGCCGGGGGCCTAGAGAGAGCTGATTGGCCGAGCTCTCTCGACGGGGTGGAATGGGAGGCACTTGGCACTCTTGCATAAATTACGGCTCTACAGCCAGTCATGAGCATCTGTGAGCTCACACAAGCGGAAATCCCCCCGATTTTTCTCCCTAATTTAGTCGTTTCCAATTCCTCCCCGTCACTAGGGGGCTCCCACATTAAGGCTACTACTCTACCATTCAGCCGGGAGGGCCGAAGACTATCATGTGTTTCCTCCGAACCATGTGATGCCAGCCGACCGCATCTTTTCGAACTGCTACTGGCGGCGTAACGCACTCGGGAGTACAGCGCTATCCGCTCCTTTCGCTTGCGCGAGCTCACAGACGGCCCTGATTGGCTGTAGAGCCGTGATTAATGTGGGAGCACTAAGTACCTCTCATCCCTCCCCTCTGAGAGAGCTCGGCCAATCAGCTCTCTCTAGACCTCCGGCTGCGAGAGGTTACAGCACCACCCGGGATTCGAACTAGCGATCTCCGGATGATAGGGATGAGATTTAACCACTGCGCCACTCGGAGGCCCCCACCCCCAACAGTTGATGGTCTTTGGCTTTCCCTGACTGGTAGTAGTATCCTTAATATGGGAGGCCCTTAGTGTCCGGTCTGAATTAGATATGGAATTTTTTCTTCCACCCGCATCTAGATTGTAAAAAATATTTTTGCTCAATATATGCTTTTTTTTTTTTATTATTATTTTTGCTTAATAAGTATTAACAGTAGAATATGGAAAATGCCATAATGTAAAATGGCCCACTAAGAATTTTTAAACCTTATTCTGTAATAGTTCACATTTTCTAAGTGTCCATATATTTAATATACTTTAATGTTTAATATAGTTTCACAGCTCCCCCACTTTCTGTGGGTTTTATTCTAGATGTTATCATTTGATTTCATCATTCTGTTTCAGAACTGGCAAAATGCTGACCTCAACGGAAAGTTCAAACTCCCAATGAAGAATGAGTTCATCCCCACCAACTTTGAAATCTACCCTCTCGAGAAGGACTCTCCATCCTATCCCACACTGATCAAGGTGTGTGTGTGTGTGTGTGTGTGTGTGTGTGTGTGTGTGTGTGTGTGTGTGTGTGTGTGTGTGTGTGTGTGTGTGTGTGTGTGTGTGTGTGTGTCTTTACTCTGCTTTCCAAAACCTTTTTTATTTGTATAACTGATGGTTTCACGTTTCACTTGCATGTAAATCCTAACTGTGTAACTTTTGCACTGAGTATCTTTTGTTTTCCTGATCTGTGAATGTGTTTTCTTTCTATAGGATACTGCGATGAGTAAAGTGTGGTTCAAACAGGATGATAAATTCTTCCTGCCCAAGGCCTGTCTAAACTTTGAATTCTTTAGGTAAGGTCTTGTAGTGAATCGCTCGTTGGGATTACAGATGTCAGACATCTATTATTAATTTATTTACAGCACTACTGTCATTGCATGCTGGAGGTGCCGGGTTGTGGTATTTATTTATGAAGGGAATGTCAGCAATGTCATTGCAGGTTTATCTGTATTACCCTAATTACCCAGTGCATCTAATGGAGGGGGTGAAAACCACCCTGGGCCTCTAATTATTTTAATTTCGAATCTCTTAAGTATTTTAACTAAAATGTATCTGCTTGTATGTTGTTCCTTCCTCCTTTAAAAAAAATATATTTATTAAATTTTTTTATTAACTTTTTTTATGTACAGTTTCTTAGTTACAGGTGTTATGGCATCACTGCGGGTCTACAGAAAAAAAATCTTGTGCTTTGCAGAAGTCTGGCCTTTTTTTTACTAGAGTATCAGTGACGCACGTGATCTAAGATGCAAGTCTAACGTTTTGATTGATCACTGACGTTTTTCTCCACAGCCCCTTTGCGTATGTGGACCCGTTGCACTGTAACATGGCATATTTGTACCTTGAACTTCTTAAGGACTCCCTCAACGAGTATGCATATGCAGCCGAGCTAGCTGGCTTGAACTATGATCTCCAAAATACCATCTATGGGATGTATGTAAGTATCCGAAATACCCTCGTGTAACCGCTCTCATCGCGCATCCCGCTCCATTACTACCATACCACCATTATGCTACCCAGCTGCGCAAACAATCTGCCTCTTCGCTCTTCTCATAAAGCACTGTCCAGAAGGACCAGATGGTGTTTTGGAAGTTTATATATAAGAAGCTAGCAGGTTTCAGTATTTTTGTAAAGCCGTAGTTTAATTGTTCTGTGTTTGAGATCTGATGGAATTTCTATTTAGTTGGTCGCTCTTGGGTGGCTTAATCCGGTTATAGAAATAGTTGTTTTAATCCGATTTCACAGTGTGGAGAGGTCACATTTTTCCATTAAAAATACTGTATTAGCCTTGCCATATAAAAATCTGACCAGAGTTAACCACTTAATGTGTAGGTTAATCTAGCTAACGCTACTGATTAGCAAAACATTCCTTGTTGTTTTGGTATTTATTTTTTTTAAAGGTTTGGTTATTGTCAGAAAATCTGATGCGAGTGAAAAAGGGACATGCTGAAAGTTGTTGGTGTCTCATTGTGACGTGCGTGTTATAACCAGGTACCAAACTGGCAACCTACTTGCAATGCCAGAAGGACATGAGGGCGTTTTCTAAAGTGCATATTGATATACTGTATGTTTCACACCCACTTTACCTCACGAAGGGTTTATTATCTGGTTTAATGATTTACCTATTAATCTGATAATTGACTCGTGTGTGTGTGTGTGTGTGTGAGGCGTGCAAAACATTTAAATATGCCGGATTGGAAGTACACCAGAACCATTCCTTGTTGTTGGAGAGTCGCTGGCGTGGCAGGTAGTTTCTGCATTGGCCCTTGTTGGCTCTGCCGGTTTTGAGGCTGCATATACATACTCTTTGAGAAAAACACTTTTTTATTTTTTCCTCCTTTTCTGTCTCGTCTCCAGTTTTCCCTGTTTGTTTCATCTGTCAGTTGTGTCTTGTTTTGACAGATTTCTTTTCCAACAAACATATTTTTTTTGTTTGTTTTTTCTTTTTCCTTGTTAGTCGCTACCTATACGCAGATCCCCTGCACTGCAACATGACGTACCTGTTTCTCAGGTTGTTGAAGGATGATTTAAAAGAGTATACATATGCAGCCCGACTGGCAGGGCTGAGCTATGGCATAGCTTCAGGAATGAATGCCATCCTTGTAAGTATGGCACGGCAACTAACCCATCACGTGTGGCAGGGAAAAGGTGTAGGGATGCTTGAGGCTTTGGTAGTGTGCTAAACTGGTTTTCCAAACCCTTTGCTTATATTCTTGTCGGTGCGTGAAAAGGTAAGTAGTGAAACCCTAACCGTCTGCACTAGCCGAGTTAACGTGGCCATTCTTGCTTAAACTCCTGTTCCATTTTATGACGTGACCTTCTATCTTAGTTTCACATGGTGGTGTATAGCATCTTTAAGACAACTTGCAGGGAAATCCATTTTCATTTCAATACTCATTTTCTAAAAACTCTTCAACCAGACCATGTTCATTTACCTAACTGTTGTCAACTGCACATCAGCTTACATATTGTTGTATTTACTGCTGTAGGGAGTCCTTAGAGTAGGTGACGTATTATGTGGTTGTGTAATGGTTACGATGGCCATTTAATGTTTTAATTTGTTTACTAAGTTAATGGGCTAAGACAAGCGAGATGCAAGTTGGGTGTCTGTCTAGATTATCCATTAAAAGTTTAGTATACACTAATCAACGTTCTGGGCTTTTGCCCAAATTTATGGAGTATTTCTGTTGTTTTTTGTTTTTTTAGTTTAAGTTACTTGAGCGATTTAGTTCATGATTTATTTTTTGTTTGTTTATTTTGGCCCTGCCTTTTTTTTTTGGTGCTAAACACTTGTAGAACACACTGGCTCATCAAACTCGTGATAAAATTTATTTGTAAAATTAATCTGCTTTTGTGGCCAAATACAATAGTCACAGTTTTGATGCCTAGCCAGTTAATTTAACAGAAACGCCTGTACCCTTGCTCATTGATGAGCAGCCAATCACATACAATTATACAGATACAGGTTAAGATCTTCAGGTAATTTTCATGTCAAATCTTTAACGGGGAAAAATATGATCTCTGTGACTGTTGGATCGTCTTGTTTGTGTGTTTCAGAAACTGCTGAGCTCATATAAAATAATAACACAAATAAGAGTCTCCAGAGCAGAGGTGTTCAAATGCAGGTCTGCATGGCCAGTGTCCAGCACAGCTTGGAGATTTTTCTGCTCAGGCTCAGCGGATTCAACTAATCTTTTAAGTGCCAGGCTTGGTGGGTGTGTCAAGTGCTGGTGAATTACAAACTGTGCTGGACCCTAGCCCTCCAAGACTGGATTTGGACAGCCCTGTTTTAGAGTGTACACAAAATGGTGCAATAAACAACAAACAAACAACATTCAGATAGTAGTTTAGTTTGCGCAAGTGGGAATGCCAGGCAGGCTGAAGCTGTCTGGGTATATGGCCATGGTTTTCTCAGTCCTTTTACCCAGTTTGGGTGCCCACTGTAGACTCAAATGTAATGGTCTGCTGTAGCTCATCTGCCCTAAGCACTGGCATGTTGTGCCTTTTCGATTTTTTTTTTTTTGCACCATTCTGTGTACACACTACTGATGCTCTATTAACATATCAGTACTAATAACACCGAAGATCTGTTTTGATGAGCTTTTAAGAAACAGCCATCCAAGTGCTTGAATAAACTATAGATGTATATATCGGTTGTGGTCAGATCATTGCTTTCCAGTGGTATTCATGTGTTTTCATCATAGCGGTATTCATCAGGCTGATGTAGATTTTCTTGAAGTTGATTTTATTCTCTGTGAGCAGAGCTTCCCTTATCTTTGATTAACGAGAGCTCACACTTCCATTTGTGCTCATGATGGTCATTGGTTTGAACCTATGATTGTAGAAGTTGTAGAATATTAAGTTTTTTTTTAATAGCATTTTCTTTCTTGATTAACATGGCAGTCTAACACACTAACTCTGCCGTTTGACTATGCAGACTACTGTAATACTGTTGGAGTAAATGTTTAGCCATGGCAGGCCCAGTGTGTCAGTTTAATAGTACATGTGATTTCGTGTCATGGTTTAGCTATAAATCTATAAATTGTTTGTAGTTTTATTGTCATCAAACTGCTGAAGTGTGGTTTAAGGGAAGCGAGTTGTGTGCAGCTGAAGAGGAAATTAAGTGATTGGTGTTTGTTGTGACATTTTGCCATCTGGTTGCATTACTTTGTGCTTTGCATGCTTTTCTTTCATTGCCTTAAATATTCATTATCAGAGTTTTATCATGTTTGTAATTATAAACATGTCCCCACTTCCTCAGCAGTTGGTTGTTGCCAATTCTTAGTTGTGTGTGTGTGTGTGTGTGTGTGTGTGTGTGCGCGTACATCTCTTGGGTTCGTCCCTGTAATGACCGGTTGACATTTTGCTAAACAAAATGATTATTTTCTGGACCGTGTGCCAGACTGGGCTTGTGTAGACTCTCGGGCATCACAGCTAGTTTTACAATATGCAGCGTTTCATCTCTGCTGAACTCCTATACTTTTTCCTTGTACATGGACACATTTGACTTGGGTGTGAAATATTCCTGCACTAACGATCATACTGTCTCTACTACAGCTTTCAGTAAAGGGCTACAATGACAAGCAGCATATCCTGCTGAAGAAGATAATTGAGAAAATGGCCACATTTGAGATCGACGAGAAACGTTTTGACATCATCAAGGAGGCGGTAAGAAGGGCTCACTTTCTTCTACCCTGCACCCCCTCTCCCCCCTCCTCAATTTAAACCCTTCCCAATCAATACATAACATCAAAAATGCATGTGGTCTGAACTCTGAGTAATATTTGCGGGAGACACACATAAGTGGTCTACGCAGAAGAACTGCTTATTAGCAAGAAAAAGCCGCAACAGCTCCTTTGAATACATGTAGCTAGCCAAGTTTCCCCATATAATTTGTACCCACCCGTCCCCACTTACATTTTGTCAATGTAATAGATGAGCCATCACTCAGACAGACCTTGATCCAGACTGAGTGACAGTTCTATCAACCCTGATGTTTTTCTGATAAAATAATAATTAATATACCAGCAATCTAGTGCTTTTTCCCTTGAGGTGGATGTGACAACACGCGTCACTCAACAGAGCTAATTAACGTGATAGTTTACCAAATATAGACAGTGTGTGCGGAAGAAACAGAAGCGTGACACAGCATGACTGGCTCGAAAAAAAGGAAAGTAGACTATGAAAACTGAACCTTCAAGGTGAATGGACAGATCGATTTATGTTTATTCATCCTGCAAGTTTAAAAGCAGTTTATCATACATGAAACTATAGTGTGATGATAAAAAGCAGTAATTTGAAGTGCCACCACCAGACAAACACGGGTCGTTGGAGCAAACGTATCTGCAAAATCTCTGAACTGAGAGTCCTTTCACATTCATTTACAGCCCAGCTGCATGCAAATGAAGATTTATTAAAGATTCATTAAATATTATTGTTTGTATTCCATACAAATAACAAGGATAATGTACAAGACCTTCACAGTTCAAATTGTCCATGTTTTAATGTAGTTACCGAAAAGTTGAAAAATAAACATTATTGAAATTATAGGGAAATTATAAATTGCTTATTTTATAGACTTAAAATGGCTGCATATATAAAGATCTGAATCCTAACACACACTGAAATGAAATTTGAACTTCGATAATTTTATTGACCGGACTATCTTAAATTTCAATTCAGGACAATGATGTAGACTGTAGTGGAATTTATTTCAGCTTGATTGAGTCATTTGTTTATGATGAGTGATTATGTGTAACATGACCGTTTTATATAAAATTTTAAAAATGGGAGAAAATTTCAGAAATTCTAGAGATCTTTTTGTATGCAGCTTTTGTATGTTTTGTAACAGCCAAAATATCATTGTGCACATTATTAAAATGTGTGCGTTTTTTATTAAATTCTTTTTAGTACGTTTGTAAAATAACTAGATTTTACAGTTAAAGGGATCCCTGGCTATAAAGAGTTTTCTCTTACTTTAACTTCATCCATATTTAGGGATTTTTCATGAAATTTTCGTCATGCAAAGTTTCAAAAGCAGTATTTTCAGTATATCCGTTTTATTATTTAATCTTTTTTTGTTGCCTTAAAATTGTGTTAGCAAACTGAAGAGCCTTTCTAATCTTTTCAGCTTGTACAACATGAGTACGACTTTTGCAGCAGGTTCTGGGTTTTGCTGCATTTTAAATGAGATTGTATTTGTTCCGTTTGCAGTATATGAGATCTCTGAATAATTTCCGGGCCGAGCAGCCTCACCAGCATGCCATGTACTACCTGCGGCTACTCATGACCGAGGTGGCCTGGACCAAAGACGAGCTCAAAGAAGCACTGGACGGTAACTTAAATTGCACACACCCACGTCGTTGTTGAGTAAGAATGCTGGCGAGTATGAATCATTGATCTGAATAGCGACAGGAAAATTGAGCTTATAAACTCTGCACAGCCATGTGCCAATGTCTGTTTTTCATTTAGAAGCAGACATTACACACATTATCATTGATTTTTGTATGATTGTTCTTTATTTCTTCCTTCTGTTCCTGTTGCTAAGGGCTGTCATGATGTCTGTAGTCAAGATCGACTTTCTTTGTCTATTCTGTGCTTCAGTGTCGATTTCTTTATCAGGGTTTTTCCCTCAAGTTAACAACACTATCCATTTTTATTTTCTCTTATTTTTATCTTCTCATTTTCTTCCCTGGTTATATGATCTGTCCTCGTCTCTTGTTGATTTACTCATCTTGTGCTACTTCAGTCACTCAGCTCGGTCTGAATCTGGGTCAGACGCTGTGTGAATTTAGAGTGGGCTCTTCTATACTGTGTGTTCTTGTGCGAACGTGGTGTTGTGAATTATGTGCCGCAAAAAATTATATCTTCTTTATATATCATTTAAATTAAATCTGATTAGCATGTATTGCGGGATCTGCCTCCATGTGTGCGTGTGAAGTAATGACACCCTGTTCTTCTGCTATGCGTAGGTTTGAGAATGGTTCAGTGATTGATTTGCATATGTGGTCATTTATTTTAGATGTCACTCTGCCCCGACTCAAGGCCTTCATACCTCAGCTGTTGTCACGGCTACACATTGAAGCTCTGCTGCACGGCAACATCACCAAACAGGTTGGTTTAAAACCTATGAAGGTTGACTGTGTGTGTGTGATGAAGTAAGAAGGCGGCAGCAGCTTTTCACTGCATTGCAGAAGCTCTCCTGAGATGTGACTGACATGCGGCCACCCTCTGATCCAGATAAATAAATGCGTGTTGGGCATGGTTGCAACTAACGGCGGTTCTAAAATTTATTTATATAGCACAAAAACAACCATCAGGTTGATTTTAAGTGCTTCACAATATAAACAAAAATATACATTAAAAATAAATTGTTACGCATATAGGGAACGGCACAAAAGAAAAAACAGTAAAAACGAACAACTAGTTTGGGAACTAAGGGAAACTAGTAAAACCCTGCTGCTCGGTTTTAAACTTCAGGGAGAAAAGATAAGTCTTCAATTTAAGTGGAAATATATGTAATAGATCGGAGCTCATTAGTCAGATTATTCCACAGTTTGGGAGCTGCCACAGCGAATGCCCGATTTATCTCCCAAGCGTTTGTTTTGACCAAGGCTGCTGTAGCATCAACTGATTCGCTAATCTAAATCGATTACCGAAATGATTAAACACATTAAACGACCCATCTCCAGCTCTTATTTAGCCATCAGCTTTTAAATGAACTTGACGTTGTTTTGTGCATGTGGTAACTAACAATGAAGATAATAAACATGAATACTTCAATAAAAAAAGTTCATTCAATCTAAAACCAAGGAAAAGCAAAGTAGCAGCAACAAAATATAACTATGAAATAAAGTTTATAGATGGCACGGAGCAATTATGTTAAGTTGAAATGTTTAGAAAACTGAAGTAAAGTCTGTGGTGAAGGACCTGAGAGTGTGGTAATTGGGGAGGGAAGGACGCATCAGACGCGTTAACGCCATGAACGAATCGAGAATTAAATTTAATTACAGATTTATGTCGATAACATCGATTAATCGTTACGCGGCTCTAGTTTTGGGCTTTACTGCCCTGTTCTTTAATCCAAGTACCCCAGCATGCACAACCTGGATGTTTAAATAATTAACAACTCCAGGGTCGCTTATTATGAGTCTTTGTTTCCATAGCAATCTACATTTATTTCGAGCAGGTTTAGTGCTTTATATAAAAAAAAAACTCATCAGACATCTACCATTTATAGAATGCCAATTTTAATAAGCATCTGTCTCAAGTAACAGAAGGTTGAGGTTTATAGAGAAGGAAAATCTAAAATAGTATGTGTGTGTAGTCCGTTTCTGAATGCTTCATTTGGGTGGTTATTTAAGACGAACAGATGTGCATTTGTATAAGCTGACTTTGATTGAGGCCAGTAATTTGGTCAGTTACTATGTTTGGATGTTCGGTAGCTTATGTGCAGCTTCTGAATCATTTTCTCCATCTGTGCCTTTTCTGTAGTCTGCACTCAGTATGATGCAGATGCTGGAGGACACGCTGATTGAGCATGCTCACACCAAGCCCCTCCTCCCGAGCCAGCTGATTCGCTACAGGGAGGTGCAGGTGCCGGATGGTAAGTGCCGGGACGTCTCTTCCCCCCCCCCCCCCCAACGCACATCACACACACTTTTTATAACCTCACAGCAGGACACACACGCAACCTTCGCCCAGATTTCTAGCATTATCGGCTAATGGTTGTGTAATGTATCCTGCAGCTGTGTCCTCCTCTCTCAGAGGTGAATGTTTCACAATCCAAAGTCAACATCAGCTGGACCACACACCAGTTTTTTTTTTTTTTTTTTTGTATTTCCCTTTAGCGCACACATTCTGAATTAAGTATTTTCCAGTTGTAACTGTATTGCAGTGGTTCGTGTCAAGAAAAGCATTCTGTAGAATTATCAAGGAATAAAAATGATCGTATCTGAATTGGTGACTCACTATAATATACAAATCCTGCTCTCCGTTAGTGTTTTTTCTTAGTCGTGCTTAAATTCTGATTAAATTTCACATGGGGGGAAAAAAAAAGGGAAACGCATTGTCCAGGTTCCCAAGGCAAAAGCCTAGCACAGCCAGACTGGACTCTAAGCCGTTTTCAGACATGGATTACTATTGGATATGTAACATTTCTGACTTTACAAGTCAATAAGAGTGACATTTTTTTGCCATTCAGTCGTTACTCATTTTAAATGTTCCTCAGAGCTTCAACAGCACATCAAGTGATGCATAATATAACTGATCAAATTAACAAAATCCCACCCTGTGATGCTAAAAACCCACGGTTATAAAAAAAAAAAAAAGTTAAAATAAATAAATAAAAACTTGTATAAATACGCTACGAAAAATACGATATGCGTCAGAATATACAGTACTGAAAGACAAACAGTATTACCATGTCGTCTGTGAGTTTCTTTCTCCTGAAAGAAACGAACATCCACACTATTAGCGTCTCGATTTACCACGGTATGCGTAATGTAAGTGTTCGAAGTGTGTGTGCATCGCCTCGCTGTAGACAGCGTTCATGTCGTTGATTCTCAAACATATCCCGGAACAAAGTTTGCTGCTGACTCTTGCAAAGGGAGACGATTTGATCCCATAATGCAAGTACGGTTCTTGGTGGATCTTCAGTTAAACACGCTCTCCTTTAGCATTCCACACAAATGGGCATCAGGTGGTGTAAGATCGCGGGAATGGGACGGGTGTGGGAAGGAATCGTTCTGCCACCGTTTTCCAAAGTTTTTGAGATTAAATGGCGTAAGTATAACAGAAATGCAAGTGCACATGCTGCAAGTCCGGAGCTAAGCTGAAATTCTCTAGAGCCTTCTGAAATCACCCGGTAACCATGACTAAACCGAGTGTTCCATGCTTTTAAAAATGCAACCATCTCGTCTTGCAAAATGTCTGACAAGTCGTCAATGTCAAGCCAAGGTCTTTTACACAGACTGGATTTTTTTTTTTTTTAACAGGGAATGCTCTTTGAGCCCTAATTTCAGTCTCATTTCATGTTTCAAATGTGATGCATAAAACTTATTAGACCTGGTTATTTCTGGAGCAAGATGGAAAGCTGGTTGGTCCATAATTTGTGTGTCTGTTTTGTATTTTTTGTATGTGTGTGCTTTGTCATGACTCCTTGTCTAAGTCCAGTTCTCTGTGGTTATCAGGTGGCTGGTATGTGTACCAGCAGAGGAACGAGGTCCATAATAACTGTGGTATAGAGATTTACTACCAGACGGACATGCAGACCACGCACGACAACATGCTGCTGGAGCTCTTCTGTCAGATCATTCACGAGCCCTGCTTCAACACCCTGCGCACCAAAGAACAGCTGGGTACGTCTCCTCGCCCATCAGAAACCAGTGTATACTGGGAGAGGGAACAAATTTTGTTGCCTCAGTCGTTTGCACTTTTTTTTCTTGGAACCTAAATAATTGTTTGCAGAAACCTCCGCAATTTTGTGGAAACCAAATATCCTTCGCAGTTTTTTTTAATGGCTTTTTTTTGTGGCAATGCATAATACTATATAGATTTTAATTTTATTATTTTCTTAAGTACTGTAAAGATGACGCAAGGCAACTGTAGAGGAAAACGTGTCTTGGGATTTATTACTGTATTTACCTATTTTTACTTGTCCCAAAGAAAACCTACTTGTATTTTTTTTTTTTCCCCCTCATTTTAGTCGTGTCCAATACCTCCCCGTCACTAGGGGGCTCCCACATTAAGGCTACCACTCAGTTGGGAGGGAAGACCATCACATGTTTCCTCCTAACCAGCCGAACCTCCTCTTTTCGGACTGCTCGCTCACGCACCATTGGGGTCGGCGTAACACTCGGAGGACAGCGCTATCCACTCCTTGCGCTCGCGTGAGCTCACAGATGCCCCTGATTGGCTGTAAAGCCGTGATCAATGTGGGAGCACTAAGTACCTCTGAGAGAGCTCGGCCAGTCAGCTCTCTCTAGACCTCTGGCTGTGAGGGGTAACAGCATCACCTGGGAATCGAACTAGCGATCTCTGGATGATGGGGCAAGCACTTTACCACTGCGCCATTCAGAGGCCGGGTTTACCTTTTAATTTAATTTCAAACTCGGCTTAATAAAGTGTTTTGGGAGCACATTTGGGATTTAAGCTATAAAAATTGGACCACATTCACAATTTGCGGTTTCTCCCCAATGCCCTAGGAACGTAACCCCCGCGAATTTCCCTGGTCAACTGTATTGCCCAGATCACCATGGTGGCTAATGTGATAATGAAAAACTAAAGGAAAAAAAGATCGGACGGAAAATTGTTTGGATATGATCGATGTTTTACATGGATCATAATGGTCTATGAAAGTTGAAAATATAGTTAAATATGTGCGTAACGCTAGCGCTAGTTCTACTACCGTTCGGATAATGAATACTGCTACTGTTTCAGAGTCAAAAAATGATCATCGTTTTTTTAAAATTACTGTTGAATTCCTAAAGTAACTTGATAAGGCACCAGTTATACATAGTGTGGTATAGTCGTTTTTTATTTACTTTCTTTCTTTGTCCTTTAAGAAAAGCCAGGTGTTCTCATCGTGATCAAACTCGTACTTGCACAGATGGAATCTGGAATTTCTGCTTGTGTAAATTCTGCACATTTTCTCTCTGCGTAGATAGATACATTTACTCCATCATGACATCAAGTCCACTGATGCGATCCGCCGTCCAGCCGTTTCATCCCACTACCTCTGCTTTCTCCAGCATCCCTTTGAGCTCAGTCTCTCTCTCCGTTCCTTTCAGGCTACATCGTGTTCAGCGGGCCACGCAGGGCGAACGGCGTGCAGGGGCTCCGTTTCATCATCCAGTCTGAGAAAGCCCCTCACTACCTCGAGTCTCGGGTGGAGGCCTTCCTGAAGACCATGGAGAAGAACGTGGAGGAGATGAGCGACGAAGCCTTCCACAAGCACATTCAGGCCCTCGCCATCCGCCGCCTTGATAAGCCCAAGAAGCTGGCAGCGGAGTGCGCCAAGTACTGGGGCGAGATCATATCCCAGCAGTACAACTTCGATAGGGGTGAGTGACACAATGTTTATTTATTATTATTTTTTCCTTTCAGTCTTTCTTTTCTCTTAATGCTGCTTCTGGGTGAACAATTGATAATGCAATCCTTAATGCAAACAGCTCCCACGTTTTAACATGACTCTCCCACACAGATAATATTGAAGTTGCCTATTTGAAGACGTTAACAAAAGACAACATTATGCAGTTCTACAAGGTACGTTTCCTCTCTGATCATTTATAACAAATGCACAGATTTCTCCTTTGTTAGTCAATGAGTGAAAATATAATGTACAGTATACGCCAATATATACAGTACTGAAACTTGCGCACTTGCGTTTGTTAACGGGGCAAAGCTCCAGTCGCATGTTTTCCCCGGAGTGAAAAGGAAGTCGTGTTGCGCATTTGTTGCTGGAAATGGATCTCTCAACAAAGCAAAAAAAATATTATAGTTAAATAATAGTTGAGTATTTCTGCTTATACGGAAGGTTTGAGAATCTGCGCGAGTGATCAACACTGTCTATAGCGAGGCGGTGCATACACGCTTCAAACACTTACATTACACATACCCTGGTAAATCAACACACCAGTAGTGTGCATGGAGAAATGAACTCGCAGATGACGACAAGGTGATTATTGTTCATCTTTTTATTTCAGTACTGTACATTTTGGCGGAGTGAAAAAAAAAAAATCAAACCTTCAGGTCAATCTTCAGTCTTTGGAGAAGAGATAGTCGCAAAATCATCATCTTTAACAATAGCCTTCTTTGAAAATAACTTAATGACATGTCAACGTGTTTGAAACCTTCACTGATGTGTTTAATATTGAATAAATATTTATTTTACACCATTTGGCCAACCTCTTCCACAAGAAATAAGTCTCATCTTCAGGTTCTATGGTTGGCTTACACTTTATATGTATTGTTGATCCTAATAACCCAACAACGGTGATACCAAATTTTTCTCCCCATTCGTAACACACAAAGCAGGTTTTGCTTACAAAAATGGGAACAAACATGACCTTGGTTACACTAGCAACATAATCAGCACCAGTAACGGCAATCTTATGATTACTTAATGTTACAGATATGTGGTTTTTGAGTTTAAGAGATGTAATAATTATTAATAAATAAACTGTTAAAAAAAAATCTACACAATGTTTTAAGTCCTGCCTTCATGCAGTACAATTCCAACCAATCATAGACGAGACCGAGTGACCGAATATGTGCTTGATGTACCGCACTGTCCTGAGGAAATTTGCTTTTAGACATCTGTGACATCTGTGACATCATCAGGATGTTGAGATTCTTGCCTAGGGGTGGAACGCTGTGTGATATTGTTGGTTTTATTGACAAAGAACAGGACAGAAGGGGTCTTCATCCCTCTGTGGCTGAGGCATTAAAGAATGAGGTGGGACAGGAGAAATTATACATTTGTGCTATATTTCTGCCCGTCTTTTGTGAGATTCTTGTCTGTGTGAGATCTCAAACGTGTGGCTAAATATTCTTAGGGTTTATATGGAATAATCATCATAACTTGGGAATAACCTGATTTAAGTTTTTAACGCCATGCCAGCTTCTACGGCTATAGTGATGGCACAAGTCAGGTTTTTGTTATTCGATGTTAAAACTAGATGAGATGTTTAAGAATTTTTTTTTCCCTAAGAACTTTTAAAACACAATTTGGATTTACATGTTTTAAAAACTCAGAATAAAAAAGTTCCTCACAGAAGTACAAGCATTACAGTCAAATAATATTATGTTTGATGGGCACGAGTTTTACATGACGAACACTGGTGAATTTCCTCTCGATAGGAAATGTGTGTGTGTGTGTGTGTGTGTGTGTAGCTTTTGAGTGTAGTTTGATCCCAACGATTACTAAAAGGAAATGTATGTTTTGTTCCAATATCAGGATTTAATTTATGTGGTTTGTTATTTAGATGTTGATCCCATATTCTGATTGTCATTTATTGTTGATGTATTCATTTTAAAGATTGGTTTCAAATCTGTGAGAGGTATAGAGAGAGGGTTTAGGTTTTGGAATTGATCCAATCATGGTCAAAGTTACAGAAATGCCAAATGTCTGAAATAGGTTTCCTTCATGAGCTTCTTTCTTGCTTTAAAGTATATCTAAGGTTATTAAGGGCTATAATAAGGTGATCACGGTGGCGTAGTGGTTAGCACGGTGGCCTTTCACCTCCGGGGACGAGGATTTAATTCCTGCGTGCAGTTTGCATGTTTCCTCCCACAGTCCAAAGACATGCAGAATAGGTTAATTGGAGACCTATAAATTGGTAACGGATAGTAATAGACTTGTTGATAATCATTCTGTTTCTAACTCCTTCACTTGCTCTACAGGATCTGTTGTCTATCGATGCTCATAAGAGGCACAAGGTTTCCGTGCATGTGCTCTCCCGGGAGATGGACTCCTGTAAGTACCCGTCTACGTTTGTTTTTGTACAGAGAGGTTCGTTGCCCGTGTGGGGCAACACATAGTCAGGTTGCTTAATATCGCCTCGCTTGTTCTAATGCCAGGTCCAGTGGTGGGCGAGTTCCCAGCTCAGAATGACGTCAATCTCGCTCCTGCTCCGTCTCTGCCTCAGGTAAACACACTTCACACCATCATCAGCAATCAGAATATGCGTATTCAATTTTATTTGTATAGCGCTTTTAACAATTGACATTGTCTACAGAAAAATCCTGTTTTTTTTTGTGTGTTCACAGCCTGTGGTGGTTCAGGACATGACTGAGTTCAAGAGGAGTCTGCCTCTCTTCCCTCTCGCTAAACCTCACATCAACTTCATGGCTGCCAAACTGTGATCACCCCATTTACATACAGAGCATCGCCGGGTTCGACCCAGACACACCGCTCCCCTGAGTTTAGAGCCAGTAATTGCATCTTTTGTGTGTGTGTGTGTGTGTGTGTGTGTGTGTGTGTGTGTGTGTGTGTGAGACTTGGCAGAGGTCTTGCAGTGATGAGTCACCATGTTGACTACAGCCTGTTCACCGAAGAGCTGTTTTAAAAATCACCTTCACTCCCTCACTCACACACGCAGCTGTTTTAGAGAATATAAAAGCAAATAATAATTTCATTAATCAGGAATAGTTCATGTAGGTGTCGAGTGCTGACCGCTGGGACATTTCACTTTTTTTGTGTGCGTGTATGTTTGCCTGATTAGGAAAGGGTTCAATTTTTTTTTCTTCATTTTTGAAATGCTGGAAATATTTTCTTTACTTGTGCTTCTAGCGGGAGAGAGTCAACATTTTAGCAATCAAGACTTCCTGTTTACCCAGAATCTAGGAAATGCACTGATTTATTTAGCCTTTGTGTGCATGTTAAACCTCATCACTTTTTCCTTTGCTTAGATTCACATCTAAACATGTGCATTTAAATTTTTTTTTTTTTTTTTAAATCTATTTATTAATTTTACAAATAGATTAAGGGACAAGGTTTCAGAATTGTTACTCTGCCAAGGTGCATATTATCCTTAGTTTAATCTCGTCATATAAGTTCATCGATGTCTTTGTTTTTTGCTGCTTTATGTTACTCCAGCAGCCCTTTAATATCCCCGGTAGGGTAATAACGTGTGAGATGGTTATTTTAAAGGAGTCGGCTTTAGAAACACTACAAACATCGTCTACGCTACGAGATTTTCCGCTTCGCAGTCATGTATCGAGACTAAAACTGGAGAATCCTATCTTTTTTTTTTTAACAAACACAGGGTTGAAAAGTATACAAATGCTGACTTTGTAGTTATCAGATTTTGGGTAAAGAGAAAACATGTTTAGTTGCTAGAATGTTGAACTATTCAATCCATTTACCCAAAACTCCATCACTTTGAGTTTGAAAGTGCTCATGCAACAAGCTGTCTACACATATATAGTTTCTGTACCAGAAATATTTTGGCCTTAAGTGACAAACGAAACTATTTTAAATTGAATGAAGAGGTTTTAAAAGAAAAAAGAAATCTGGTATTTTATTTTAGCTAGTTAAATGTTCTGGAGGAGCTGTTTTAGGCTACTGAGTAGCGACGGGCATGAAACAGTTTAATCAGACTGCTTTATTATTAAGGATCATACTCAAAGTGATTTGTTCTGGCTTTTTATTTTATTTGAAGTTGAAGAACTTTAATAAATCATTTTT
Source organism: Clarias fuscus (assembly GCA_030347435.1). Classification (NCBI taxonomy): domain Eukaryota; kingdom Metazoa; phylum Chordata; class Actinopteri; order Siluriformes; family Clariidae; genus Clarias; species Clarias fuscus. Next base: position 11,372,399 of record CM059211.1, on the reverse strand, counting down.
AAATATATTTTTCATTTAATGTTTTTTTTTCCCCAAGAAACATATCTTTAATGTGATGTTTAATAAGTCGCGGTTTCCACCTGTAGTTGGTGTGATGTTTGCATTATATTTATATTGGCTCAGGGGAGGAAAAAAAATCACTAACTGGCTGTAGGTTTAAGTTTTGAGTTTGAGAGTCATGATTAACAAGGCTCGAATGTGAATATAGGAGCTCTTCATCACGCCCATTGTGTGGATTAATCTGAACTTTTTTTTTTGCTGGAACTAAAAATATGCACCTCATGTCAAGAGCAATAATATCACACAAGGCCGCCTGTGCCGATGCTGCATGTGCTACGAGGTCTCGATCGGGTGTTGTCGGAATGTTAGGAAGCATTTCCAGGCCGTTCTATCCGTGCGTTTCCTCTGCATGGGGCGGTAGATGAGCGTCTCTCAGGTCTCAATTAGTGTCGTTAAGCCTAACCACTGCACTCTTGTTTTCTGTCGGTGGCAAGAACCAGCTTTATTTTTGACCTCCTGATTATTCTCAGGCCTGCAACTGTAATGCTGCATTTACTAGACTAATAATACAAAATGACTGCACTGGTATAGAGGTTTTCTCTCCAAAGGACCCCATAACCATGCTCGATATTTATCCACAATGAGTGAGAAACTAGAGCAGCTCAACTACCTAGTTATTTGTTTATTTTTTAAAATCCTAACACCTATAGTGCTTCACTTTAGAACAGCTACTTCAGGCAATGCTTTTTTTTCCCGGGTGGTGCTGTAACCTCTCGCAGCTGGAGGTCTAGAGAGAGCTGATTGGCCGAGCTCTCTCAGAGGGGAGGGATGAGAGGTACTTAGTGCTCCCGCATTAATCACGGCTCTACAGCCAATCAGGGGCGTCTGTGAGCTCGCGCAACGGAGGGAGCGGATAGTGTGTTACGCCGCCCCCGAGCGAGCAGTTCGAAAAGATGCGGTCGGCTGGCGTCACGTGGTTCGGAGGAAACACGTGATAGTCTTCGGCCCTCCCGGCTGAGTGGTAGTAGTAGCCTTAATGTGGGAGCCCCCTAGTGACGGGGAGGAATTGGACACAACTAAATTAGGGAGAAAAATCCCCCCCCAAAAAAGAGATTGAATGGGGAAAGAAAAAAAAATTGGGTTGTCGTGTTAATTTGTAACCAAAGCTGTACAGCTACTTACAGCCATCCAGTATTTTACAAGGTGGAAGTAAACGCTGGTGAAACATGTAAATAGTAATCACACGGAAATCCATCAGGCATGACGACCATCACTCGACCATCAGTACATTGACGTGCTCGGGCTGGCTGTGTGTCCACAGAAGCTTGTGCATCTTGTGCCTTATTTATTCATTCATCATTCTTTCACAGAACACCCGAGAAAGTCCAGCAGTGACTCCCTTCTCCACGGGCGTCGTGCCATGAAGAACTGGATTATTTCAGTGTAGTCAGGATCACAAATGAGTGAAGAGTAGAAAAGAGATGCTTTTTTTCCCCTCAAGATCTTTTAGATCACTAAACAAGCACCAGAAATTACTCCACTAGGAAATTATTTCTAAACATCCTAAAGCTGACCTTCAGATTGATTATTCTTTATTTTTTCAAGCGAAACAGTGACACAGTCCCTTTCTGTATCTTGCACATTCTCTAAAAATATTAAAATTGACATATGTATATATATTTTACATTAGTCATGTTGTAGAGGTGTGATACTCCACCTCATTTTACAACAGATTTTCTGAACAAGCATCAAGACTAGTCCAAAGTAAAAAAAAAAAACGTAATGTAGGTTACAAATTTTACTTTTCCGACTAGTATCAATGTTGTTCCAGACGCCCAGTGTTTCTCCTTTTAAATGTAATTCAGGCTGAAAACGTGCTGCTACAAGAATACCTCTATACAGCAGAGTGACTGATTTATTAACATCGCGCCCTGTCAAACACCCAGTCATCATCAAAAGGCAAGGTCATTAATCCATCTCAGCGTCAAGAGTAGTGTTTATAAAAACCAAGTCATTTAATCACATAAAACTTAGAATTCCACATCCTACTCTTATTTAAAAAAAAAAAAAATTACTACAATCTATAAAATACAGAAAAGAAGGAGCGTCTCCCAGCACGGATCATAACGGGAAGGGATGCCTGAATCTTTACTCGTACACATGGAAGGGGGTAAAGAAAATCACATTCTCAGGGAGAGATTAAACAGAACAGCTTACGTGAATCAGAAATGTATCAGTGTGTGTGTGTAGAAACATCCATCACTGTCGACTCCTCTCAACCATGTTCAAGTTGTAGCAGCCTGAGTAAAGCCTATTCCAGCAGCAGTCTTATACGTTGGTGGTGCCGCCACACACACACACACACAGAGAGAGCGCAGGTGTCACGGCAGTCTCAGTCTGTAAAGGGCTGGGGACGTTCGCTCTGGTCCGCTCAGGCCTCCTCTTGCTCGGGGAAGTTGAGGATCTTGCGATGTGCCTGGCGGAGGTACTGCTGCTGTTTGAAGTACACCTTGAACGCACCCTTGATGGCCACGAAAGCAATGCCGCCCTGCGGGAAGAGAGCGTCCGGAAACATCACGATTAACCGTACAGGAAGTCGAAAAAGACTAGACATGACCACAATAGTGATGGGAAGTTTGGATCATATCAGTGAATCGGTTCTTTAAATCTCGTTCATCAAAATGAATGAATCTTTTAGTTTTTTTTTTATCAGAAACAGAATAAAATGTTACTTAATAAACAGACCCCCAGCACGTCTACATACACAAATTTTGGCTATAGTTCCAGCAATGAAAATACTACAATGCAGCTAAGGACATAATATAAACAGGATGAGCAGCTCACCATCATATCTTCCGGTCCGAGTCATTCGTTCTTTTGAATCTATCGCAAATCATAGCGTCTATGGGAGTCATATGATACGGACCAAAAAGACTCAAAGGTAACGACTCTGTAAAACCTCCGTAGGTTATTTACAGGAAACAATGCTTTGCGCATGCGCGCCCAGTAGAAAATGAACAAATCACTCTTCGAGACTACTCGTTCTTCCGAGTCACGTTAAAGATTTGTTCAAAAATTCTTCAGTTTAAGCAACATGCATGCTATAAAACAGAACCGGGTGCACTTGAAGGAAAATGATCTACAGTGTGATGGTATAATACAGCGAGACTCACAGCATTAGTACTGTTACCACCCTCACGTAGATTTTCTATAACTGTAACTGCAGTTCCTTAAGTGCCTTCTTTAAATTTTAAAGCTTTGGTTTAAAAAGAATAAAGTCCACATAGACAGAATTCCCTCAAGGAAAGGTCTAGAACATCATTATTTCTAATATTTGTGATATACAGTGGTGGAGAGAAGTGCTCAGGCACCCTTAAAATTATCATCATAAAATATTCATAGAGAACTTTTTCTTGTTTTTCTCGTCTCTCTTTAATCTGTCTGTAGTATTTTTATTTGCTGCCTGGAATGCACAGATTTGATCGGCTGTATAGCGTCACGTGAGCTGGCTTCACACGCATTAAAATTTGTCTGAGAGTTTCCGAGTCAGCTAAACCAGTACCGTAAAGACGAGAAAAGCTGCGGCGGATAAAAATGAAGCACCTCATGGAATGATCAGGTCCGGAGCCTCTGTTAGTTTAAAGCATCAAAGACCATACTCTAAGAAAAAAAATCAAAGTATGAAGCAGAAAATCACAGCTTTACTTTTAAAAAGAATGTGTGCGCGAGATTATTTTCATACCACCAACGAACACATAATCGACCTTTTTGTCTTCTGTGGGCAAAATTTGAAATCATGCTTTATTAAAATTTCAAGTACCTTATGATGTCAATGTATTAACCACGTTATCCATGCTTTATAAATTCACATGGCGTGTTAAAGATCTTTGAGACTCAATCTAATTGCGTCAAGTCTAATCATTCTTATCTACTTCTACCCGACACTGTGGGTGCTTTTTTCCCCCTAAAAAATAAAATAAAAGGTTTCTATCGTACCAGGATGGTCCTCTGCAGGTTAGAGTTGACTCTGCTGAACATGAGTTTGCCCACAATGGTGGCGATGGTGGGAAACACCAGCGCTCCACACAGGATCCGAGTGGCTGATACATGATCCGCTAAAGGACTGGCCTCGGCGGGGATTCTGGGAACTGGACATCCGATGCCTGCAAAACACGGGTGGTCCTGGATTACAAAATAAATAAGGCACCAGCAGCTGGGGAAAGGATTTACAGATGACGCTAATTATAACTACGCTTTTGAGAATTTCTTAGCATGTCGGTCAACTTGCCTAATTAACGACCCTGAGATAGTCGTGGCGCTCTAACGGAGTGTGTGGAGATAATGTTCGGAGTAAACTGCTGACACGTCTAATTATAACCCCAGTGCTGTTGAAGTCTCAAATCAGAACGTCTTGATTAATTTCCTCTAACAGCTCACCACGGACAGTAGCGTTGCTCATCATTTAAATTAACGTGCTGACTGTAACGTGCTATTTTTCTTTCCTTGAGTACGAACTCATTCAAAGGGACAGATGAAAGATGTACAGTTTGGCAGATGAGCTACACAAAAGTACAGACCAGGTCACTTGAGATTAAAAATTAGTAATAATACAAGTATTTCTAATATAAACGTATTGTACATGTATTATATTACAAAGGAAACTGAAAGCAAAGCTTTACATTTCAATATGGACGACTTCTTGCAACGTTCACCGAGCCTGTGGTCACCAGCTTTGCATTAATAAAAAAATATATATATTTCTTATTGTCTCCGGATGTAGTGTTGCATTCCTCTCTTTCTCTGGAATTCCACACTTCATAGCGCGCGTGTTTACTTTGTTTAATATATAATCCTATTTACTATCGTCTATTTAAAGACTGTTTTCATCCTCCAGTGATACGAGTTCTACTGCCTTTAAATACAGACTTGTTCATCTTTACCCACCCACCCCATACATACATGATCACTCATTACATAATCGTTAACATTTTAGAACATTAAGCGTCACTATACGTGTGTGTACACACACACACACACACACACACATATATATATATATATAATAATCAAAAGAGATGTGATGTTTACTTGTAGGTGATATTTTGTAAATCACTTTTCCTTGAACAGCAGGTTTTCTTGCTTTTATGACAAACATTCACTCATTCCACATTACGCCAGGTCACATGACACCACCCTGGGCCTGACTGTTTTCCTCCAACATCATGTTTTAAATGTTATTACATTAGTCATTATTCCGCTTATTATTATTATTATTATTAATAACAGTATTATAATGCACAGACCACACTTTAGTAAACACACCCTACCCATGGAAGAGGAAGTATATATAGAATCACATGATGTGTTTGGAGATTATATATCAATAATAATAATAATAATAATTAATCTGTTCTGAACAAGCACCTCCTTCACAGCTCAGCTGTTTTTAAAGAAACTCAGGCTGTTTTTTAGATTATGTGTGAGGAACAGCAAGACGTTTCCTGTTGAACTTTTTACAATCTGCACGTCACTGTACAGGAAATATTCAGTAACCACTAATGCAGTTGTTTCTCTCCAGGCTTCTCTCAGATATTAGGTTACATAGATGTTGTGAAGAGAGAGAGATTAATCTGATTGGTCGCTCTTCTCGATCGAGATTCACTTCCCTTCCCAAGCTGGAGCGATTAAAAAAAATAAAAATAAAATAAAATAAAAACGCAGACAGGTAGAACAGCAGGCGTGGATGGGACTCGGACCTGGGAAGATGCTGTTGAGGATCTGCAGCTTGTTGGAGTACTTCCTCCACAGTCGCAGCACGTAATCCTCCCAGCGTATCATCTTCCCCAGGATAAGCATGACGGGGATGGTGGGCAGTCCGATGAGAAGGAAGAGTGGATCGGCCCGCTCCATCACGTCCAGCCCCTCCTTATGGCCAACCACCTATAGGAACAAACCGTTAAATTTTGCAGGTCCCCCCCCTCCCCCCCAAACCCAGAGTGTGAATTTCTGCTGGTATTTATCCGTGTGTTCTCACCTGCATCACCGTGACGGCTCCATATGTGACGGCAGTCCAGTAGATGGAGCCCACCATGATGCCAGCTGCAGCAAATGGGCATGCCTTGGAGATGAGCCTGTCTGCCAGGTCCAGCACGTACACAATGGGTCCTGCGCAGACAAAAATTTTTATTGAATTACTTCAAATATATATTTATTTATTTATGCAGAAGAGACATTTTATTCAACAAAAACATGACCCAGGATTTCAGTTATTCTCGCTCCAGGCGTTTAAGCTGATCGTTAAATTTTTAAAACATGTAAGGACATACAAGAGGTTAAACACCATTACACTGTATTACATAAATCAAACCTTTTTGCACCAGGTCATCACACGCTCGTAACAAAGCATAATAAAGTGCACCCTAACACAGAATATGTGAGAGAGCCCTGAGCTTATTTCCCTGTGACGGGGCGTTCCCACCTAGGAGAGATAGGGGACAGCGACATCTCAAGTGTATTGCAGATTGCACACAAACCCGTCTCACAAAGATAGGAACTCAGAAAGAAAACAGAAGCAGGAGATTTGAGAATATTCCACCTCAATTTTTAATGCAGAACGTCAGCAGAGTTGAATTCGATTCAAACACGCTTAACACTTTCAATGCCGCATTTTTTATACAGAGCGGGACTGTAGCATGTTCCGATGTGCGGATGCAAGCGAAAGGGAGACAACGTTATTGTTCAAAATAAAAACGGAAATAAAATCCATATATATTTCTTCATTCTTTCTGTGCGGCCCCGTGACTGTGGACCACTGACATAAAGGATTACCAATCATCTCAATCCATCTGTCATCTATAACACTTAATCCTGTGTAGGGTTGCGGACGGATGCAGGGTTGAATTCTATCCCAGAGAGAATTCAGACTGTGGATGTGGCCAACTCAACGTGTGACACGAACACGAAATCATAAACTGCATGAGACTGAGTACTGATAAAACCAGTGGAGGATTTCACATACATTTGCCACACCGACGAGATTTGAGCCCTGAGGCAAGGCGCAAGGAAACGTGCTTAAAGAAAGAAAGAAAAAAACAGAGGAAACGAAAAAGAAAGAACCTAAGACGATCTGCCTCTCCAGCAGGGGGCAGCAAATGAATTTCTGGTGCTTGTCAGCTGGAGCATGCTCAGTACAGTACATTTCCTTCTCCTGGTTTACTAACTGATGCTAAACTTGTTTACTTTACCAACATCGGTCCTGGCAGGAAGCAGGAGTGCACAGCTCTAACATAATCCAAACCTGTGGGGGTCAAAAAAAAAAAAAAACACTATTGTAATTTAAAATGAATTGACTGCAGCAGTCATCGATTCAGGGTCGAACAAAACGTCTTAGTCATATGATCTTTATTTTCATGCACGAATCCTGTCAATACCAAGAATGCAGCGTTATTCGAGTGGTCACCACTCGCGCTGTGGTTTCCTGCTGTGGCACAAGCGATCTGAAATAAGCACTGATTTACATTTCCTTCCTGGGTGGATGTCAGTGTGGTAAAAGTAGACAGAGAAAAATGGCTTGTCATTAATTACAGGGAGATTACATTGTGATGATTTGAATATTAAAGCAATGGGAAAACAAATGTAGTCTGCTTCTAAACTCCTTCCACACAGACACAAAAGGACAGTGAATAGGCTCGGCTGGAATGTAAATTTACTGGTAAATGACGGCGACTAGACTGAAGTTGATTGACTGCCGCTCCTTGATTGTCTATTATTACTTTGCATTTCATGCATAGTTATAAATGCCGGAGGAAAGCCGTGTTCACAATCAGAGTCACCAACACTTCCACCGGTGCGAAAGTTCAATATTGATAAAAGCAGACTCCGACGGCACTTTAAAAAGAAAGGATGCATTCATCTCGACGTGACTGAATACCTAGCTTCACTTTCCTCACGTAATAAGACACATGCACGTCCACCCTGTAACATTTATCATAATATGCTTTACAAAAGTTCTGAATACAAGTACTTTTACGAAGATTTTCCAGCAATGCCATTTTCGAAAACATTTATCCCAACCCAAGTGAAAGCAAGGACATGATGCTGTTAATCTTACGCAGACCGGTTTGAATGAATCTCCGGGCTGCTCCTTCCCTTTAAAAAGCAGATTGTGTGGCACTGTTGCCATGGCACTACAGACTGGCGAGCGCCTCCCTTTTAGTTTATATCCTCCTTCCACAATGGTGACAAAACGTCCCGCGGCATCGAGTCCACCCGCGTGCACAAGTTCACATTACAAGTTTAAATAGGTGGTGGTGTTTCTCTTCCCCCCCCCGTAGTATTGGAGAGCCTTTTGCCCTCAGACATCACCAGTGCAGCCACTTTGCAAGGCAGTGCTTTAAGTCATACCTGCCTGTGCCAAGCTCATCAATTTCACCCCCAACAGGAAGATCCATCCATCTCTGATGACGGTGCCGGAATCTATGCTTCCTTCACTCTGTCTAAGCATTATAGCATGGCACTGTGGGGAGGCGGGGGGTGGAGGGTGCGGTGGGAGTCAGCCCTAATGGCTATTAGAAAAAGAAAAAAGCTGAGACAATTGTTTCTACCGCCAGCCACAGATTACATAATTAAAATTATGATTTTTTTAAAAAGCAGGTGCAACATGGAGCCACCGAGCTCCCGGACTGATGGAAAAAATAAAAAGTATTTCCAGTCCTTCTGTGCCAGCAGCTGGCAGTCTACAAAAAACGTTTTGTCCTCGATATTGGCCACCTGACGACAGCTACAGGGAACCTCTATGCTTAGGCTTTTTGCAAGACCAAAAGAAAAAAAGACATTGTCTGACCAAAGATATAATAAAAAGGTGACAAATGAGGAAGGTAAACTTGAGAAAACAAATATATATATATATATACACACATACACACAGTACAGACCAAAAGTTTGGACACACCTCATTCAGAGAGGTTGAATTTGTATTATGGCAAGAAAAAAGCAGCTAAGGGAAGCATAAAACGAGTGGCCATTATTACTTTAAGAAATTGGGAAAACTTTGAAAGTGTCCCCAAGTGCAGTCACAAAAACCATCAAGCGCTACAATGAAACTGGCTCACATGCGGACCGCCCCAGGAAAGGAAGACCAAGAGTCCCCTCTGCTGCGGAGGAGAAGTTCATCCGAGTCACCGGCCTCAGAAATCACAGGTTAACAGCAGCTTAGATCAGAGAGCAGGTCAATGCCACACAGAGTTCTAGCAGCAGACACATCTCTAGAACAACTGTTAAGAGGAGACTGTGTGAATCAGGCCTTCATGGTAGAATATCTGCTAGGAAACCACTGCTAACGACAGGCAACAAGCAGAAGAGACGCGTTTGGGCTAAAGAACACAATAAAGAACACGATAAAGAAAACTCTTTTGTCTGTACACATACATTTTATACTGTTGTTCCGAACCAGAATCATTGCTGGATCTTTTCATTTACAGGTAGTCTTCTTCCGGACTGGTGACAACAAATGATTTATGTAGTCCAGTTAAAATTTTATTCCTGAAACATGCTTCATAGAAGTCTGCAAATTTGTATGCTTCAAGCTAAGCAAGGCCGGTTAATGTGTTGCGTCACCTGAAAAATCCTAACACGCTGCGACTGCAAGGTGCATTCTTAGCATGGCCACTAGGGTGCTATAGCATGAAATAATATAAGAAAGCTGACTGAGCCTTCTTGCGAAGTTCATTTTTACTTTGAAAAAAGGTCTAAGCATTCAGTTGCATATATTTCCACCTTTTGCACTGAGCGAGATCGACTCTTCTTCTTGCGGTTAATTATAAATTTTTTGACCATTCGTGGTAAGTGCTCATAACTAGAGACAGTGCATGTTGAGTATATCTGCCAGAGATGCGCGTTGGTACCAGCTGGGTTAAGCATCGCCAAGCAACTTGTGTTCGAGTACTTGCATGAACCGTGTTTCAGGCCTGAGTCATTAGCAAGACAGGAGCATTGTGAAACTTCAAGAGCATTATAACTAAAAGAGCATGACTGTAGTTGTTCACTGAAGTGAAGTGTACATTTATTTAGTCAGAAGACCAAGAGCAAGTGGTTCTTAAACATTTCTTAAACATATTTACACAACAGGCTCACTGTTTAAATGTATACAGTAGTAGTTTGGCCATGTCTTGAAGTCATACAGCTTTGCATAACAGGATTTTCCACCAACAATACCTGCAGATCCACTTTTTGATTACTAAACCCTTATAATTCAAGAGAACAGTTAAACGCGCTAATATACATACGACGTCAACAAGAACATAATTTTTGGTCGTCATCGTAATTATTACACGTAATCAGACCTCCTAGTTAAATTTCCTTCATTTCACTTTTTAAAACCGATGACCTAGTATACCTTAATGGTTTCTTTACTACACGTGTGTGTAAACTGCTATCTAGTAAGCAAACGTATCTCTGGATCTCCTGCAGGGTGTTTGCCTATGAGGTGTCATACACTGGTATTCCACTCCTTAAGTACACACTCCTGGACAAACTCGAAACATCACCGCAGAACTCTATGCACTGGTTTAGAAACTAAGCAGGTACACATTAGAGATCAGTGAAACAAGAACGATTCGGTTATGAATCGTGATTGTTTTGTGTGCCGATTCATGTATCGCCACGTGGACTCCAACATCGAGCGTTAGGTGATGTATTACTTTTATAATAGAGGTGCAACGGTAAAATCAGCCGGTGACCGGAACCGGCTGGTTTTCAGCTTAGACATAAACGGTTCTGTGCCGAGAGCATGAGTCGTGCGACAGAAATGCAATTTTATGGTGTTACGTTATCAGGAGCTGCGCACATAAAATTATTATTATTTTTTTTAAAGCGCCTTTAATCTGCTTTTCTCTCTAAACTCTGTGAGCTAATTTGTCTCGAAACCCACTCATTAAACACGGTTACACGAGTCTCAAAACACCACGAGCACTGATTAGTCTCAAACGCGCACATTCACATCACAAGAGGTGTTTGATGCGGTAAAACATCACAGTGTTTATATAATCCTAGGTAGGAGTGAATTATATACCGGATGCCGGATGACAGAGATATATGAATGTAGCATCTTTGTTTAATTTATAATTAAAAAATTAATTAATAAAAAAAATAAATGTTAAACTTTGTATTTAAGTTCAGTTTGCCATGTTTAAATGCTGGACTTGGATTGAGAAAACTAACATTGTAAGGAACGCGTTACGTTTAATTTATCATGTTCAATTCAGTTGATGAATACAGCGAGAGGTTAAAGCATTTAACTTTTTTTCTTTTCTTCTTTTTAAAAGGATCAAGTTTTTGAAGTTTTTTTTCAAAAAAATCTGAATATCCCAATGTGATATCAAATTCGGATTTTTATAAAATCATGATACAATATTAATTAGATCGGCATCTAAGTATCATGATATCGTAACAGGTGATTCCAATGCCTAGTAAAAAAAATTAAATAAAAAAATAATTTCTGTACACTGTAGAGACGCAGAAACTGTTGCATGTACATACGCCATGACCGGTAACTTCTCTCAGCACAGAGTTAATGCACTGTGTATCCTCAGAGCAGTAATAAAGTAACAAGCTGACAGCCCTAGATGCGGTCCTTTCTCTTTCTGTCAGCACTCTGATCAGTTCGGTCAGCTGTGTTTGCTGACTGCATCATGGGTGCTGATGATTATTTTTAGATTTTAGAAGTTTTAAGTGGTTCATCTGATCTTGAGTGGTTTCATATAGACACTACACAGGCGGTCGCATTTTTTTTCCCACTGCCTTCACCTTCTGAAAAAAAAACAAAAAAAAACAAGGTGAGCCCTGTCACAATATCGCACTTCTTTGAAACTGGTTTATCAAAAGACAATACGACTCAATTACGGTCAGGTCTCATCCGTCTTCTCTCATTAAAACGTGTAGTTGCCTTTTGTTTCATGTATGTCCATTTTCATTCTTTAAATTTGCCTCAATGCCAGATCTAATACTCACCGGCAGACATTCAAACAAGGCTGCATCAAAGTGGAACTGTTTATTGGCTTGGGAAGGCTAAAGTCTCTCTCTCTCACTCTCTCGCTCTCTCTATTTTATATATATATATATATTATAAAGGCAGCCTTCGTGCCCATTCTGTCTCCCCACTTTTGCCTTTCTTTTACAAGGTGAATGGAGCACACATGCAGTGCAATTTCACAGCTGGCCACAGATGAGGAGGTGAAATGATACAGACACCATGATCCAGAAATAAACCAACATGAGCCTGACACGGCCAGACGAGTAGACAAGAACAATGGGAATGGAGAGAGAGAACAAAAAGAGCGTTTTTAGTAAGGCAGTCTGAAGGTTATTCGATCCATTTGCATAGAGGAACAAAGACTGTCTGCAATACATTGGGATAAAAACTGATAGAGAAAAATGACTGAGACTGGCATGCACTCATCTAGAGTGGAGGATTAATCAGAGACGACATCTGCTGACTGCAGAATAAAATCCCCCAGTCTGGGTTTAGACATACATGGGAAATGAGCATTTCTATTTTTATCCAAAGCTGTCTAGTGGATGATGTATATCAATCAATATATAAATAATACTTCTGCAAAATGTGTTTGAAAGAAAAGAAAGGAAAAAAAGCACAATAAAGGAGCAACATACTGAAAGCATGTTGAGAGCTACTTAAGATTAGCCTTTTAATTGCGTTTAAGGGAAGACGAGGAGTGAGAGACAGAAAACAAGTGTGTGAGACCGAGACGGAGAAAGAAAAACAGGCAAATAGCGACAGAAAGAGAGAGAGGTAGTCCCATTATAAAAAAGAGAGAGAGAGAAACAGACACAGTGATAGAGAGCGAGAAAGACAGATACCGACAGTAAAGTGAGGCGGATAAATAAGAGTTGAACAGCGTGACAGAATGAACAGACTGCACATTAGCTGCAGGTGTTAGTCGTGTCCAGCACATCATGTTGGGCAGCGCAGCAAACCCTCTATAAATAGCTCGCTGCCTGTTTACTGCCACGACGGACGCAGACCGTCTCCTGATCATGGCTCACTCTGACTGGGAGAGCTCTCAATAACCTCAAAACAGCAGCAGGGGTGGATTAGGTAACCTCGCCTGAAGCTCTATAATTTCCTGCTCCGAGTCAACTATAATCCATTAAAGGAAAGCTCACCTATATGAGATACAAGTACTGGAATTTTAAAACGTGCTTACAGAGTTATTGTTGTTTGAAACAGACCAGAGACGACCAAGATGATTGCTGTGCCAGTAAAGCTTGGTTATAGACACTCTTTCCTAGGAGCAGTGTTTGTTCCTGAATACCCTCTGAGATCTCAAACCCCATTTATCATCATGAAGCATCTTAGCTGAGGAATCAAACCAAGACATTGAAGGAAATCGAGGCAACCACAGAAGAAAATAACTGAATAACAAGGAAAAGTCATATTTTTATTAAAGTTGAACTGAGGAGGACACCGATGACCTCCCTGCGAGAAAGACCCCGCACCCACAGTGGTATGGATTAAGCCTTCATAACATAGTGATATCCTGTTTTGCGTTACCACGTAGCCGTAATCCTTAGAACAATTTTTTTTAAGTTAAAAAAGTCTAAGATCTGATAATTCGTCTTTCAGATATTCTTCTCTTGTAATAGGATTCCCAAGGTGACTTTAATCCATTGACCTGACTTGGGTTTACTCACTGTAGTTTGTGTGGGTCTCCGAATTGACAGTTTAAACTTTTTGGCCAACATGAGGGCCGAGGAAATGTTTTTTTTCTTCTTCTTTCCAACCAAATGAGCATTGCTGCGAATAAAGAAAATGTTTACCTGAAGTAAATTTATTTGAATGAAAAAAAAAAAAAAAATCATAATATACATCTCCAACCCGAGGTTTCGCTTGGATATGAACATGAGGTTAGACAGAGGTCAAATTCCTGTGCATTAGTCACCCAGTAATGTATTCTGCATACTGTGGTTTAGCTAGCCTTGGCCTTGAACCAGTGGCTCAAGGCTCTGACTCGGTGTCTCCAACATACAGACATATTTTGCGTTCTTACCCAACATGCTCCCAAAACCATTTACAAAACTTTAAATGCCCTATACAAGATTTATACGACTATGAATTTATATAAAAGACATATGCATATAAGATTTTTTTTTTTCATTTTTCTTTTTTAGAATGAGACTTTAATATCAGTATCGCAGATAAATGACAAAACTGCGGAGTATGACGAAGTGTCCTGATCATTAGTGTCATTTAAGTCCACTCATTTAAACCATAGACATCGCTTGTCTGTGTTGACAACTGTGTTGTGTTAAATGTGGCGTTGAAAATAAATTTGAACTTTTGAACAAAGTGCTGTACAATCCAAAAAAAAAAAAAACGGCTGCAGGCGTAGAAAACAAGACAATAATAAGAAAAGAAAATCAACAACAATAAGAAAAATCACCCTTACTCTTACTGCATAAATTAGAAAACAAACAACATTAAAGAAAAACAGTAAAATAAATAATTAAATAATTTTAAAGAGCATGTCCTTACATTGTACAAAGTATTTATGATTTTTTTTTTTTTTTAAAGTCATGAGGTTTAGGAGAAGATACTGAAAAGGCACAACCGTCTGGAGCCCTTAACCTAGATTTGGGAACTGTACTTTAAAGATCATCACCTGACCTGAGAGACCATGGTGGACTATATGGCGGTAAGGTTAAAAAATACATGGTGAGTCTTTTAACAACAAGACCTTGAACGTCACCCTTGAACTACAGAGGGAGCCAATGCAGAGATGCCATGACAGGATGCCTCTCACATGTTCTTGTTAAAAATAAATAAAAAATAAATAAAATAAAATAAAAAATATGCTTGACCTTGGACAACACTACAACACTGTCCAGTCAATCACTCTGGTTTCTACAAAAGATTTAAGGGAAGACATCTCTATGAAAGAGTCAACAAAGGCTCCACCAGCACCACAAAACCAGTGTCCCTACTGTCCGTGTGTACACATACCCAGCTTTGGGAAGACGATGAGGTACTCGGCGTTGCACTGAGGACAGGCCACGCGTGCTGTGCTGTTGCCCCGTTGCTTCTCGTCCACCCAGCGCTGCAGGCAGGTCTGGTGAACCCACTTGGTGGAGCCGCGGCATCTGCATGGCCGCACCCACTCGGCAGTGCGGTCATCCTCGTCTGTGGCGAAACACACCCAGCAACTCCTGCGCAACACAAGGGTAGAAAATAATATTAAAATGTACATTCAGGTGCGATTTCTATTCATCTCTCTAAAATGCTCCTGAGAAAGGATAAATTTGCCTGGTAATAGCAGCAATCTCGAAAAAGCATCTTCGTGCAATTTAGGTGAGATTCATTTTTTTCCCTGCACAACGAAACAACTTTTGAGCAATTTTCCGCTTATGGATGTTCAAATTGATCTAGACAATTGAATACTTAAAGAGGAAACATTTTAGCCTGTGAATCACTACTGGCATGTATTATTAGATATAAAACCAAGCTAATTGTAACACGAGTCAGCCCAGTTTGGGAGGAGCAGAGAGAGAGAGAGAGAGAGAGAGAGAGAGAGAACAGTAGCATTGTGGGTGTGCTGGTATTTTGGCTCCTATCCAGATCCACAACCCTGAAAAACCTGGTAGAACTAAACCATACATTAGAAATGACCTCTTTTCAAATAGGATTAAGAACATTTGCATGTAAATTTGGTGAAGCTGTCGTACATACTTGCCACGTTTGAGCACAATGTATTTGTATCAGAATGAGGGGAAGCGCGAGAAATCCGAGTAAAGCAAAGTCACCTTATAAAAACCAGAAGTAGTAAGTCGAGTAAAGCCTTTCTTTTATGATTGATTGGGAAAAAAAAGTGTAACATTGCCACCTGCCTGCTTAAAAAAAAACAAACAAGGAATCTAAGAATAAAAGATAAGAGAGCAAGAGAGGGAGGGAGGGGGAGCAGAGCGAAAACAGTAGACAGAATGAGAGCGAGCATCATTACAGAGAAACGCTCGAAGGACAGCCCAGCATTCTGTCAGTGACTAAGCACAAGCGAAAAAAATATATCTTTAACACAGTGTCACACAAAAGAAACTTGATGAAGTGAAAAACAGGAATAAAAGGGGGATGGGGTGGGGTGGGGGGGGGGGGGGGGGGGGGGGGGCAAACACACAAAAGAAAGTGCATTAAGCTCATCAAGGCGAATCGGTTTCTCTTGTCACTTCATAAACCTCAAATGTCCTGCCTTCTGAACAAAGCTAGCTGAGTCCAGAAACAGAAGCACAGCAATATTTCATTTTGCATACTGAGGCGTCATTTCCAGTAAGCTGAAGACAGGAACACCTTTTCTGCATGCAGTATGCTCAGAGTAATAAACGATGAGTCAGAGACTGGACAAGCTTTCTGATACCTAATGGCGTTTATTTTCCACTGAAGAAAATTTTATTGATTACATTTTTTTTACTTTAACCTACTGCAGAGTTAATAACTGGCAAAACAAAGGGAGACAAAAATCTTTCAAAAGTAAATGATCATGAGCACTAACAAACTACAATTAAAAAAGAAAAATTTAAAAAGAGGAAGAAGGAGAGGGAGTGACCAAATCTGGTAAAGAATTTGATTAAACTCAGCCCCTCCCTCCCCTCCTTCAGTTCTCCGCTGCTCAACACCGTGCGCATTCCCAAGGTAATGACGTTAGATGACTAACTATCATTATTAAACCGTCATCAAACAAATTACATGCTCTTTTTTTTTTCTTCCCAATACTACAGGGAGCAACAAGGACGGTAACAAAAAGAAAGCATTTCGAATTATGCATCAAGTCAAATAAATCCATTTTCCTTGAACTAAAACCCTTTTCCATTGTCCCACAAACAATTATGATATTAAGTCATCTGACGACATCATGAGGAAATGGGAGAACAAGACAGTTTCCCGGACCCAGGGTACCAGCTCTAGACAGTCATCATCGTGAGCATATGTTGACAGACTAGAAAGTAAACTGAATATTTGTGGGCAAGTAATTTGATGTTACATGACACACAAGGATTAGTCTTCACAAAATTTAGGAAGTGGAACAAAACAACACTGATCTGTTGATGTGTGAAACAGCAAGATTAATGTCAAGCAGACACAGAGCAACCTCTACATTATTTTTCAGCCTTTGGAGGTCTCTCTACCATGGAAATGTCCCGCCAACTATAATGCATCTCTGCACCCCGCTCAACCTCTTACTTTTTTTTGGAGCTCTTTTGCGGTTTCTCAGCCATCTCTCCTTCTTCGTCTCCTTCATGTGTGGAGTGCAGCATGTAAGCATGTGTCAGATTTGGCCCACTTCTACCTAAACAACTGTCAGTATTTGGCAGAGCAGTGAACCAGTGACCGGTCATGCTAGTTCGGGATATTTATATATTTTGGCTCAAGGCCTTTCCTTGTATCCAGTTTTTCTTTCAGCTTATATTGTTAGTTATACTGACAACAGACAGATTATATTATACTATACAATAAGGGACAGAGATCACCAGTGACCAGCCGAGACAATATCACGATACCTAGATTAAAATTGCGATTCTAGAAGTCTCATGATTTTATAAACATGTTTCGATATTAGATTTTCCCCTGATTTTGTTACAATTTTCAGCCTTAAAAAAAAGTTTGAGTAGTTAAATGTAGCCCTTAGTTTTCTCCTCACTTAAAAACCAAGAGCAACATTGAAGCAATACAAACTAACCTCAAATACAAGAGTTTAACATTTAACATTTTTAAACAATTAAATTAAACAAAAATGCTACATTTTTACTGAGCAGCAAGGTATAGTACATCTCGGTCATCCGCCATAATTATTATTTCTAAACAAACTTAGCAATCAATTCACTCCTACCACATGGGATGAGAATGAAAACATGAACCACCAGCAGGATTATAAAAGAACGACATCGTTTTACCTCCTCAAACACCTCCAAAGCCTCAAAACTCAACAGTGAGCTCGCGTGTTGAGAGGCTGCGAACACACGAGGCTTCTAACGCATGCGATTTTTGACTTTGCACAGTGTTTTGAGACTGGTGTAAGTGTGTGGGTTTGAGACCAATTTGCTCACAGAGTCTGGAGAAAAAGCCATAAAAATATGTCTATGTTGCGCCACTCTGAAGCGTCTGCAATCAAACTGAAAACCAAGAAATTTTGGCCCCCGGCTGATCGACCAGTATTTAAAAAAAAAAAAAAGTTTGTTAAAATCCCCAAAAAATTATAATACCACATAATAACAGAGAAAAATGTGTCATACCACAACATCCCTACTGCTCACATCAACTCTTAATTCATAAAAACCTCATGAGGAAAAAAGAAAAAAAGAAAAAAGAAATTACATGGTTTCATAAGTGCCCAGGGTTTTTATAGAGGAGGATCAAGTTTGTATGTGTGTGTGTGTGTGTATAAACTCAACAGGGCTTTGAACAACAAAAAAAACAACCATTACATTTGCATTATAGATTCTGAACAACAGTGTTTGTACCATAATAACAACAACTTGTCAACAAATGCCCGTTTCAATCCACCCCGTCCCTGTTTGTGCGCCGTCAGCCCAGTTTACCAAGCCCTGTTTATTTTTAATTCTTGCACTGTCACATCTACATTCCCATTTTCCTTAACAAGACTGAACATTGAGCATTTGGTATTTCACTAGGTCACAGAAACAGTGATTAATCTCCATTGTGAATAACAGTCCCCACCCAGACAATGATTACTGGAGAATGTGAGAGCAGAAAACCTGAATCAAAGTAAATGACGCGTCATCTGCTGACAGGCAGTAAGGCTGACGCTATTTTGAGCTCTTGTACGGATGGAAACCATATGACCTCAATTAAAGAGGAAAATGCATCCAATCTGCAGGTCAGCTAGATTAATGAATTACATGTGGTTGGACAGGTTAAAAAAACATTTTAAAAAAGAAAACAGAAACACCAATGTAAATGCTTTGACTTCTTGTATTCAAAAGAATGGAAAATCCAACTTATGTAGAGGAAAGGTACATGGGTAAACTAGCACCAGGAAAAGCCCTCCAAAAATCTACACCAACATGCTGTTCATTTTAATGATAAATGTCACTCTCAGGTCATGCCTCAGTGGGATGTCTCCTTTCTCTCCATAATCTCCACCCACACCGGGCTGAGGTTTCAACAGCCTGCTACAGGATGTTAGTGGAGAGTCGGACATGCCGCAGCCCAATCGCATGCTACTCCATTTATAATTGAAAGCTATAAATAATGCAGGGGTGAAATCTCTGCTCGTCTGTCAGTTTTGTCCGTCCCAGCGTGTGCTGCAGCAGCAGCAGAACGGTCACATCTCACTCGACCATTCTCTCAGGTGATTCTTTCCATCCAGTGCTTCTGAATTAAACATGAATGGCAGGGCTGCTCAAATGACTTAGGAGAACAACCCTTAGTCTTATCTGACAAACTATTAACCTTTACTATTGCTGGGTCCAAAGGCCATGAGGTGAAACCATGATACCAAATAACGTGAGTGTCGTCATCTGACTAGGATGACCTAGCACACACTAAGCGATCATAAATATGGTCTCTAGAAGCCATAAATAACACATCTACGTACTAAAGTTTCTCTCAAATGGGAAATGGAGTCAGCATTTAAAAAACAAAAACAAAACAAGCAGAAACACTAAGCGCAGATCCCAGGAGATATTCGCACCAATCACTCTGCCTAACTGTAAAAGCACCGGGGTTAACGACATAAAATATCTCCGGATAAAAGCTCTCTCCCAAATGAACAGATAGAAACCTATATCAGTTAAAAGTGAAATTTTAACAGACACAGAGTGAGGTACACAATGGGCTCCTGCCCCCCAAAGCTTCCCTTACTTTTGTTACTGTAACTCTGTCTCCTTCATGACGGCTGCTGATAGAGAAGAGCAGAAATGCAATCCACTCTGTGAAACGCAAGCCTCAAACCTCAAACACAACATACAGAGAAAAGACATTTACTTCAAACTATTTGAGGTAGGGGTTCTCAGCTTCTTGGTCCATTAACCCCCTTTCAAGGGCTCAAAATTCTCTGGAGTTCCCGTTTCCATATTGGATTTCACACAATATAAAAAGTGTAAAACCAATTTTACATCATGACTAGCACGGCTATCGCAGCACGGCTGTGGTTTGGTGTAAACAAGTTTGAATAAAACGAAAACTAGAAGACTTTTAAATCACATGAATATTACAGCCAATATTTAAATTCACAATAGAACATACAGAACATCAATGTTTAAACTGAGAAATTTACACTTTCAAACTTTGAGCATCATTAAACAGAGAATACGTCACTGACGACCTCAAACTCTTCAGCAGCTAGAAACCTATTTCAGGCAAGAATGGGAAAACACCAAAACTCCAGAAACTCATAACCTCAATGCTCAGACATCGTCAAACTGTTTTGAAAAAAAGAGGAGATGCTACACCATGGTAAACATGCCCCCGTCCCAACTATTTTGAAACCAGTAGGAGGAATCAAATTTAAAATGAGCTCATTTGTGAATAAAATTGTAAAATTTCTGTTTAAACATTTCTCTCTGTTATATTGTGAATAAAATATTGGCTCATGCGATTTGAAATTGTTATTTTATTCTATTAAAAAAAAAAAAAAAAAATATATATATATATATATATATATATATATATATATATATATATATATATATATATATATATATATTAGATGAAGATATGATCAAGCCATACCACCTCTTATTACAGGGAGCACGACCCAGACTGCCTCAAATCTGTCCAACAAAAATCTTCCATGTGTAATGCTCTGCCAGGAGAATGTCATTTTCAGTTTTCTTTCCAAGATTTCTTCAGGGCACTTCATTTTTGTGGGATGACTGAATGGTCAGGCTCATGTTCATAATTTCTCATGCTGAAAAAACGCCATGATAAGCTGGATATACACTAGTGATAACAGACAAAACAACTATAAAAGACCTCTTTGCAACATGCTCATATGTGGCCAAGCTCCAGTGTGATTCCTGGTAAAGTATAAAGAGAGTGGTGTTGTGATGCTTGTCTAATTCCAATAACAGGACAACACAGGATTATGTGTTATGTATCTTTGAGACAGCTACAGTAGTGGCAACGGTGAAATAAATACCCTTATCATCAAATCCTTGCTTTAAACAAGGTTTCTGTTTATTCAAAATGTTCTCAATGCCTAGATGATTACGACTGAGTTTGTAAATTCAGCACAATAATTTCCTTTAATAACTAATGCATCTTGAAGAAGCACCTGACATGAAGGCAGTTTATTAAGATTTTACTAGGACAATCTTGTACAGTGTGACAGTAGTAATCTTAAACATTGGCCATAATAATTGCACAAAGGATTTTATATCATGTACATTTCACACTGCAGCCACATTCTGCTGTCTGGCAACCCTGTGTCAAAAAAAAAAAAAAAAAGCCTCAGAGGCATATTATGTACTTGGAGCACGTCATGAAGGCTGCGACACAATGTGACTTGCCTCAGAATAAAGGAACTGAAAAATCCTCACACAAAACTGAGACTGATCCTTTAGCTCATTCCTCATCACATTACACTCGAAGCCAGTGTCACTGTGCCTAAATCAGAAATTGCAACTTTAATAACTTGTGGGAAGGAATCAATCTCTGCAGAATGTCAAACAGCAGGACAGAGAAGTGGCTTGTCCTCTGGTTTCCACTCTAACTACAGTCTAAAAAGTATGATATAAAGACCAGGCGAACAACTAAAACTCTACCTTCTGCTCAAATCAGCATGGGTCCGAAAACTGAGCCTTTATCAATTTCGACACAAGCCTAGAGTCACGTAGATCAGAAGCAAAGGGTAATGCCAGTGTTTCACTGTGGATCAGAGCCTGGTTTTTACTGCAGCAGATCAGCTCACAGTGTTCTACCCAAGGGCCGGATCTGTTACGACATAATCATAATAAAAAATAGAAAGGAGAGGAGAGAAAGGTTATGCTCTACTGTGTTCCAAGCAATGAAGAAGAACTGATTAGAACACTGTTATACTAGAAAATATGTTGTTGTGAATTAATTAAATATCATTGGATGGTAAACAAGTGCATAGAACAAAAATCATATTTTTAAAATCAGAATTTGCCTCATTTTATCTGGAAACAAAGAAACGATTTCATTAAATAGGGTGCTAAACCTCAGGCCTTCAGTTTCTGCATCCATTTGTGAAAAATAAAGGCTTTAAAAAATAGGGTGTGTAGAACAAATTCTACATAAAGTTCCATAAGTCACTATGTTTATACAACCGTTTGTCCTGGTCCCTTATTTAATTGGATAAGCAGGTTTTCATGACCACTGATATTAATTACAATCCACTAACAGGAAGGTACAGAACAACAGGCTATTAGTGGACCTCGCTTTTTAAAATCACTGTCTTTAACCCCAAAAATTGAAGACATAAGGTTGCCAATATATGGACTGATGAAAATTTGTCTATACTTTGGAGCAAGTGAAGCACATCAGATCATTAGCAGAACACAAATCTGATTCCTGAGGTGTTTGAAGGAGGATATTAATTTCCTGTCAGAACAAACCAGTCATGTGATTCTCTTTTAATCTCTCTCATCAACAAGGTGTATTAAAATATTTTTTTTCCACCATGTAGCATTAGCTCTAGAGACTGCTTGGGGGACATATACCTCTAGAGAGTTGTGTTAGAAAACAAGAAAAAGTGGACCTGTAACAGACCTTTAGAACAATTTCTAATCAGACATTGGTATTATTTATTTATTTATTTATTTTTTTTTTTACTGGAACTTGACTGGCACTTTTTCAAATGGTCTGCAAATGCACCTACTTTCCAGTCTTAGTCTTGGTACAGTCATGTTCAAAAGCTAGTACCCCCTCTCTTTTAATTCTGTATGGTTTTGTGTTCAATTACAATTCAAAATTGTGTGATTGTTGTGGGTCTACAACCTCAGATAAAACAATATATAACCTTTTTTTTCCACAAAAATGGAGCCAAAAAGAAAAAAATTTTTTTTTTTAATTTTGCCCAATTCTTCAACATTTGCGCACAAACAAAAAGTAAAAAAAAAAAAAAAAAGGGGGTTTAAACTTTTAAACATGACTATAAATGTATGTACATACAGTATACATTTGCTTTTAAACCCAGACTGATATAAATAAAAAGGTGTGGTTAAAAGGGAAAAAGCTGGTTAAATATCTGCATATTCATAGAAAATGTTATCATATTGTAATGAATACATGTAATTAATTAAATATTATATAATAACTATAATAAACTAACATGTACAGTATATAAAAAAGTGGCAGGACATTCCCTGAGAGTCTTGACACTGAAAAAAAGAAAAAGGGGGGGGGGGGACTTAGCTCTTCTGTCAAAGTACTCTTTTGGTAATCAAATCATTTGATACCCTTTTAAACTTCAACTTTTCAGAGGGCTTTTCAGGTTTTTTCCCCTCCTTTGAGAATTCAAAAGTGACTGCCTCTCTCAAACTGCAGTAAGCAGACTTCCAGTATTGGGTAATTTCCCTGCTTAAATACACTTGATTCAACTCGGCAGGTAATTAGCAGGTTTGAGTGCCTTAGAGGAAAAAAAAACCCTCTGGTCCTTTCGGAGTGGTTTTAGTTACTCCTGGATGACAGCAACAAAAACCTCAACAGCTTCGGCTCTATCCTACTTCAAGCACTTTATTCCCCCACAGGCACAACACCGAATGCATTTATTACAGCACATTATCAAAGCAACAGGGGTTCATAACAGAGTAATGCCTTTAGGTAGGTGAGACTGGCTTTCAACAACAGGGAGCCATAATGATTTTGTACCAAAGAATATCAAAAACATTCTGATAGGAGTTTCCTAAGTTACATCTATTTGATTTTTTTTTTTAATTCGACACAATCATTTATGTTTTTCCTTTTCACTTACTTTAAGCAAGGGGAAAAAAAACTGTGTCATTTATAAATACCCATTCTAGAGTCTCGGATCAGGTGCCAAGAACTGAAAACCACAGCCTCTAAAATAAACCCTGTGCCTACTGACTGGTGTGTTATAGCAGGCGTGTTGGTTCCCACTGGAGAACAGTTCTACTTTCGATTGTGACACTAAACCTCATTCCAATCAGCATTGTTACTGAGAAGAGCAATCATACTCTGCCCATTCTAAATTAAGGTCCCAGACCTCTAGATTACCATTAACATTTCAGTATGTGCAGGATTATAACCTGAAGGGTCTTTTAGATAGAATCTGCTGGCAAGGACAGTGATCCTGCTCACCTTTTTCTTCGTCCAACTGCAGCCACGTTACACTACACAGAGAGAGTGTAAGGAGCTACACCTGAACAAATAGTGTTATGATGCTTGAAACGTGGGAACACGGTGTCAGCTTTCAATCATGATTTAAATCTGAGGATGCGCACGGAGGTAAGCAGTTGAGCTTCATGGACCTTTTCCTAGAGCTAAACAATGGCTCTTTGTCAGCTGTGGGACTTGTACTCTCAACCTATAAATAAAAAAAAATCACTTCTTATTCTTCTCCTGTATCACTAAAGAACCTAATCAAGAGGGCTTTACTAAATCTCTTGCTCTTTATGACCCCCCCACCCTCCCCCCTTGGCGGAAAAAAACACAATACACAAGCATTTATATCTGGAATCTGGTCTGAACTTGACCTGGGCAACGATGCAGTCAGCTCTAAACTTTTTCACGTGTTTTGCATATTTAAAGAACTTGTGAAACAAACAAAAAAGGGCAACCGCCCAAATACCTTTAGCCATCCACTGGGTGTGAATGTGCATGTGAAATTCTTAACACATTTCATCATGTGCTGAAACTAAAACAAATCACATACAGAAAGCAGGCATCCAGGAAGCACCAGACATGTCATTATGTATGCTACTGATGCCTTGCTATTTTTCTTTTTTTTTTGTACCAAGTCCATTTAGATGTAGCGCCTAAAGAGGGATTCAAGTCGCCTAAACAAAGGCTCCTCTCACACGGCTGAAGTCACATGACTGTGGGAACCTGGTGGATGTCCGATACAATGCTGCTGTGACACCACAGGAAACAAATGCATTTTCATCGCTAGTCACTAAATATCACTGAAATCACAACCGTTCCTCTGGTCTTACGCTCCAAGGTACTATAAAGCTACTTCATGCTTAAAAAAAAGAAAAGCAAGATTTAATTCTTGATGAAAATCTAAACACAGCTGTCCTACAATTCATCACTAGACAGTGTTTTATTAGGAACAATGAGAACCAAAACTCCCAGCCGGCACATATTAATGCTCCGGCATATATTTAACACATTTTAACTACAGGGTGTCACAAAAGTCTCCAAACATAGGAGGGAATTTACACTTTTTAGCAAAATGATTATTTAAAATGAAACATTCTACCATCTCTCCCACTCATTTTGCCCAAAACAGAAAAAGTAGAATAATGTTGACCAACCGCATAGCTGGTTATTACGATTTTCTGTATTCTCCTTAAAGCCTGAAACAGTGGAATATTAAAGCAGTAAAAAAAAAAAACGAAAAAAAGAAGATGAATATAACCTGACGTACCCCTCAGCTATCATCCATTCAACCCTTTACAACCCATATTTGGAACTTCTCTGCCCTATAGACATAAGCAGAGCCAAACTGTGCAGGTAAACCCTGGCTTCAATTAATTACACATCAGTAGTCCGACCGTCTTAAAAAGAAAAAAAAGAAAAAAAAAAAAAAAGATTCATTTATATATACAGAGGGAGCCCAAAAGAATTTATACACACTTCAGGAAAAGAAAAATAGCATGATTATCATCATATCATTCATAAGGGCACAAAGTTTTCCATTCTGGTAAACATTTTAATATACAAAAACTAAATTGTGTGACCCGCCCACCAAAAATTCAAGATACAAGCGAGTTCTTTTGTGTACTTTTTCTGTCCAGTAAATTTTGCCAATTGACAGCACCCACTTCAGTTTTCTTGGCCGATTCCAATTACTTACCATTTTATTTTTCTGACCTACCAATTCTGATTTTCTTTCTAAGAACAATAATTCACAAAGCTTTTTGTTACTATTAAATAACTTAAATTTTCTCCAAAACTGCACAAGGTTACAGGACGCCTCCACTCAATCTAATCTTGGTAATAAGAAAAGGACTCCAGGCTAACGAACAGAGCCCCTCAATAAAATCCATGATAGTCAGGCAAACATCCTGCTTGGCAGTTTGTTTCGGTAAACCTGCCAGCTAACCAGACCTTTCTGAACTGCTAATCATGCACAGTTATGAAGTGGTATAAAACACTCAGAGGTGAGCGAACAATTTGGAAATGCCAGTTACCCTACTCTGCACATCTTGGGACTGTGGGATGAAACCAGAGTATGTGAAGGAAACCCAACAAGCATGGGGAGAACATGCAGACTACACGCACAAGTGCCTCTGAGGCTAAACAGATTTATAATTATGAAACATAATGCATGCAGAAAAAACATATATAATCATGCTTTATTATGCAATTTCAGTCTGTATTCTTGGGGATGTACAACCCTCACAGGATGCAGATCCATGCCTGATGCACGGTGTAAGATTGCATCAGTTAATTTCGAAAGGTGTGGTATGGGACTTTCATTTGAAGTACCACAAGCAAATCCGAACTTGGGTATTTGGCTACATTTGACTTGGAGAGACAGCTGTGTTCTCCTGAACAGCCCAACATCCAAAACTCATGCGCACAACCCCATGAGGATGTCGCAAGCCCCGCAAGGTATCACGTTCCACCTGCAGACGTTGGGCTGTCAGAAGAATCTGCAACATGCTGAGCTAAGGAGGAAAAGTTTCAATCACCTTTCTACATAATGTTTTCTTTCCTCTACAAAGTGCTGAATCTAAAAAAGTGCTCTCTAAAAAATTTTTTTTAAATAAAATAATAACCCCCCCTCCCCCCCACACACACGTTTAACAGCTTATGGTGTAGAGTTTGAGCCAAAATAAATCTATTATCCAACAGGAGTTGTGTTAATCAGAAAAATGTATGACAAAAGCAAATGAGAGGTTTATGTGATTTAACACTCAGTGTCACACTCACTTTCAATCAATGCAGCCGGACATGAAAACCTAGATGTTAAATAAAATCGTGTTTCATTTAAATCGTTACTCAGTGCTTTGCCTGTGTTCTAACTGCTTATAATTCTTCTTGTGTTTATCTGGCTCTTATTTATAGCAGGATGAAACTGACTGGTTTCACAGGGTCGTTAGTGACACACCTGGGCATGAATAGCATCCTGCTCCTTTATTATATCCAGTATGCTTTTCAGATCCTGAACTGCTTATCAAAGACGAGTATGAATGGTTTAGTGATACAGGAGAATATTTATAGTAATAGCCATCTTCTTTCATTAAAAACACATTCGACATATTGTTCTTGGCATTATATAGAACTGAACAAATGCACTGTAACCATTCGAGTACAGTTCCCTAAAACGATTACTGGAGGTGAAGACATTTTTTGAGCTGTTTAGTTTAAAATTTAAGCAGCACATGGTACAATCAAATTCTTTCTAAAACATGTCCTCAGTTTATTTTCTACTCTAGAACAATACCGCTTGAAGACAAAGTCCAATGTCTGAAAACAAAATGCAAGCTTAGTGTAATGAAGAGGGTGTGTGGACAGAAAGTGAAACTAGATTTAAAAAAAAAAGGCAAACAGCTTTCTATATTAAAATGAAAGACAGTAAGGGAGGAGAGCGTCTATGAAAGGTCAGAGAGGATTCAAGCGTGGCTCTCACTTTCCTGAAGGTGAAAGACTGCATTGCAGAGGGAAGCAGCCGTGGGGTGGGAGGCCTTGATAAAAGCTCTTCTCAACCTTCTGCCCTAAGCTGATAGAGTCCATCTCACATTAACCTCTCACTCACTGCCAATGATATATAGCATAATGCTGTTATCTGTCGCTGCACGTGGCAAGGGTTAGCAATAAGATAGTATAGCTAGAACTAACTGCTGGACTGGAGCAGGGGCAGAGGATTAGCTGACATTATTGAATGCAGAAAAATTTATAAATTGATACGTGGAAGTTTAACATGAGGAAATGTTTTATAAACGTCAGTAAACGAGAGGATATTTTGTGTTTTCGCAGGAACATGAATAAGACGAGCTTCATAGGGGGGAAATTATCTCCTAGAACATTTTAACATCTGTCCTGATCTATTAGGATGCTAGCTAACACACATCAGAGGATAAACATACACTGTTCGGTTCAAGTCAAATGCACCAGGAGTGGCAGAAATCTGATTGAAATCTTGATTGTCCTTGCCTAAATAAACAAATTATGAAAAGCAAAAAACACAACAAGCTGGCCCTCATGAGCTCTCTAGGTAACACGGACTTACGATTGGCTAATGACACAAACTCCAAAAAAAAGATTAAATTCAGTAAATCATTCACTAGCTTCAAACATAAAAACTGATTTAAAATGCCTTATAAAACTGTTTTAAAAATCAGTTTGTTTAATATAACAGACCCATTAATTAGAGTTCTTTCCTTTCTCAAGCTTGGGTGACGCATCTGATCTGAAAAATGATGTATTCACAAGAAATTCTCCCCAGGTTAGATAAGTACAGAATGAGAATTATTGCGAAGACCATTACAGGATTTTCAGGGAGACCCTTCTGGAGCTTAGGCAAAATAAAAAAATAAAAATTCTGTGCACAAGAGCTTTCAATTTGACAAAAAAAAAAAAAAAAAAAACGATTATCCAAAGGATAACATGGCAGTAAAATAAAACTGAAGACAAAAGAAAATTTCTATTTATTCTCTGCCAATCACAACTAAGCTTGAGGGAGAGAGCGAGAGAGACGCTTGTGGTATTTAAAAAAAAAAAAAAAAAGGATCACAATCTCAGCTTTCCAAGTAGAGCAGAAAACTTGGCTCCTCATACATTTGGTCTAGTCCACTGTTTAGCTATTTAGCACAGATGTCAACACTGTGCATGTGGCAAATGGTTCATTCATTGAAAAAGGAAGAAAAAAGCTAAATTAAAAACAGAAGGTCAAGATGCAGAAAAGCAAGGGATGACGCACAACAAATCGATAACTCTCTGCTGCAACATGACCCACAGCCAATGCCAAAAGCCTGCTATATTTAAACGACCCAAGATCACAAACATGAAGTCGAAGTCAGATAATCTGATAACAACATGGCTTCAGGATGGCTAAAGTGGTGCTGCATTTAAGCCTGTCCACTTACAATGAAAAAATATTTACCACCTGTCACGCCTTCGGAAATGGGATTTGTGCCAGACTTTCATTCTCAAAACTAAAATGTTTAACATGCGCTAGAAGATTGACTTATGACATCCTGTGTAAACACTGATAGTCTAATGACTTCAGTTCAAGTTTAAACATGGAAACTCATCTGCAACCGTTTTTGCGGATTTGCTTTACATTAATATTTTATACCCGAACAACACTGATTATGAAGCATTTTTATCTAAACTAGATGATAAACTAAAGACCTATAAAGATGCACCACTGATAATGATTTTAGCTTATATACTTATTAGGTCTAAATGTAAACAAAGCTAGAACAAACCATTCTCTACGTTCAGTGAGTGAGCTTTATCAGGTTGCTGGCCTTACTTCGGAAAGATTGTGTGTCACAAATATATGTACTGTATATAGGGATGACCTGTATCGCCAGAAGGCACTACTATCTTGCAGGGCTTTAAACATGGCAGGAGAAGGGTGTGCCTCATGCTGCATTTAATTGAACTCTCAACAGGTAAGCTGGAACATATCACTCATGATATCTGTGTGTCTTCAAAATATAAAGCGAGCAAAAACTCCCAAATGTCTCCATGGTCTATTTTTATTATCAACAATCGAGTCAGTTATCTGAGATGTAGACGAGATAACGTGGGCAAAAGGGTGGGGACACCTGACTTGTGTTCATTCACCTACAAGAGCATCAGTGAGTTCAGGTACTGATGTTGGACGTGAAGACTCGGTGCTCCACTTTATCACACAGGCGTTCAATGAGGTTAAAATCAGGGCAATCTGCAGGCTGTAATCGACCTTGTGTTATAGATAACTTTGAGGAATAAGCTTAAGAAAACACACGTAAGGTTGTAATGGTTAAAGTGTTCACATACTTTTGGACATATAGTGTACATTTACTTTCTCAAAAGAGAGAAAATAGATTTAACAAGCAAATATATCTGAATGGTAAAGCTGTAATATATGAATGTTATAGCTGTTTGTTAAAACACTTGAATATATAGCAACATTTTTAAGGAAAAACCTACTACTTCCTTTTTTTGTTTAATGTTTATGCTGTAAGCACCCATGCTGAATTTATGTTACTATATGTCGAGGTTGGAAAGTCATAAAACACTAGACTACTGATCAGAAACCTGAGAGTTCAAATCCCAGCACTGCCAATGATCGGTTCCTCTCTCCATTTAAAGCCACTTTGGATAAACTCATCAGCCAAATTAAGTGAATGTAAATGCAATGAGTTGTAGTCTGGAAAAGTAGAGAGAGAGAGAGAAAGAAAGATAGAGAGAGAGAGAGAGATAGATAGAGAAGGGAGGGGGTAAAAAAGAAAAAAAGTAATAATAAAAACACATGAAATGTGTCATAATCAACTCATTTAATTAACCATATTTTGCTTTCAGGGAAGAACCAATCGGGTAATTAAAACTGAGTAAGCTACAGCTGGGGTGATATATTAGGCAGGTGTCACAAGATGTCAAAAATGTCAGACGCAAAAAAAAAAAAAGGTTATAAAAAGGTTATACAAAATTATTTTTTTTTAAAAAGAAGACTTTTTTTTCTTTCCCGTTTATCTTAAAAAAAAATAAAAAGAGTTTTTATGAATTCTTACATTTAATTGGTCTGAAGGTGCTGACAAAATATCTAAAACAGCAGGTCTGACTATAGCGTCAGCTGTTGCAATGTTATTAACTTTCATGTGCAATGTAATAAAAGGTTTATTACAGATGGGGCTATATTTATACGGCGACACTTTTCTTAAAGAGATAACATTCATAAAAAATTTAATGTTCATTGAAGATTCCTGAAGAAATTACAAAGGACTAACATTCATGGTCTCCTGTGTAACCGTCCACATAACTGTCTTATAGATAAAGTGCTTGTTCTTTTTTTAATTTTTTGGTGATAGAGAGAAAGAGAGGTTGGTAAGGGGACGGACATCTGCGATAACTGCTATTATAGGAACTAAATTATTTCATTATTTATTCATGAAAAAAAAAATAATTCAACTGTGGGCAAATTGCTGTTCTAAAAGGAATAAACCACTTTCTATAAGACACGCTGAATAGTTTTATTCCTTATTTACAACTGTGGTGCAAGTAATTGCACCATAGACCTTATCAAAAGCAGGCAGTGGTGTTGAGGTGCCCTTGTTCGTTTGATGGAGGTATTTTCCAGTAAAAGGTGACCTTAATCTGTTTTGCCCACAACATTAAACCTACGTCTGAATTCAGCAGGCTGTGTCTAGGCAGTATAGCATGGCACGTCAGCTCCAGTCCTGGAAGGCCAATGTCCAGCACAGTTTGTAACTCACCCAGGCCGAAACACACCCACTGAACATACAAATTAACATTGGTTGAATCAGCTTTGTTTGAGCAGAAGAATCATCGAACTGTGTTGACCACTGGCCCTCTAGGACTGTTGAAGATACTTGGTGTACAAGCTTGACAAACAGTAAAAACATTACTGTAATAAATATTTGTGTGCTATATTAAATTTTTTTAATCACCTTCTGTGCGACAAATACATTTTCACAGCACAAAACTACTGAAAGAAGTAATGTCTCCCTGAAGACTACAAACAGACTGACCTAGCCCACAAAAAAAGCTATTTAAAAATAGTGAAACAGGTGCATCTTAAGGTAAAATGGGGACAAGACTTTTCTAGAAGAGAGGTTATATAAGCAGCAGAGTGCCCTGGAGGAGGGCTGAAAGTGAGTGATATGAAAGGAAAAGCACAAGAACCTAGATAGGTTCATAGACGCCAAGTTCTTATTAGTGGTGTAAAACACAACTTTTTGTAGAAAAGTTCTTTTAGTAATGCCCTTATCTTTCTGTACTCATGTGTGCTGTTCTCACAAGACAATAGAAGATGCACGCAAGTGTGGATCTTAAAGTATTAATGCACTCCAATATAAGATGTACGATATATATGCAACTCATAACCTTTAATTTTGTTTTTTTGTTTTTATTATGGGAAAGACCAACTGGGAACTTGTCCATGCTTTTATATTTCTAAAGAATAAAATAATTACATAAAAACATTTTGGACAAGCTATACACATTTTAAACCTAAATGCCTAAATAGGTCACAATGCACACCCTGTCTTGAAAGAGTCGAACCTCTTAAATCTCGTGTTTTACTCACTTGTCACAGGCCACAAGTTTGTTTATCAAAATCCAACTATTTCAAAGATTATTCGTCTTATACTGTACACAGCATAATTAAAGACATGTTTAGCTAAAATGAGCTGAACAGATGTTAAAAATTAATGTTAGTGTAGTTTTCCATAATTAAAACTGTGTGAATGAACACAGCTTGCATTCAGAATTGGGAAATTTACAAGGGGCGTTCCAGTCAAAGTGGGATTGTAAAACTGATCGATTTGTACAGACGACTTGAACCACAGTACAGTAACGAGACTGCATTAAAGTTCCTGGGATTTTTTGCTCACAACATTCATACATAAAAACTGCTGCAATTTCAACACAAACTTTTGAACCGCTATTTTAATAATAAATTTTATGATCTTTAACATGCACTGTTTACAAGTTTTTATTACTCATTCTACAAAGATTTGTACATTTGTTTTTAGACCTTTTTGTCAGATGTTACTGTGGTAATACTCAAGTACAATTACAAGCATTTCATAAGTGTCAAAGGCTTTTAGTAATTTCATTAAGTTTATACCATCAATTTAATAAAAACAGTAAAGCATCCTGTATGTGGTCACTTCTCAGCCAAGGGAATGGGATCACTCTCAATTTTGCCTAAGAACACAGCCATGAATTAAAAAAAAAAAAAAAGGTACAAAAACATCATCAGAGTGCAACTTCTCCCAACCATACAACAAGAGTTTGGTGACAAACAATGTCTTTTCCAGCATGATTATAAAAGTGATATCTAAGTGGCTTGAGGAACAAAACATCAAAGTTTTGGGTCAACGGCCAGGAAACTCCCCAATCCTCAAGGGGCGGGTAAGCAAACAAAAACAACAAATTCTGACAAATTCCAAGCATTGATTTTTGCAAAAATAGGCCACCATCAGTCAGGATGTGGCCCAGAAGTTGATTGAAAGCATTCCAGCGCAAATTGCAGAGGTCTTGAAAAAGAAGGGGCCAACACCTCAAATATTGACTCTTTGCCTAAACTTATAAAATGTAATTATCAATAAAATCCTTTGTCACTTATGAAACGCTTGTGATTATAGCAACATCTGACAAAAAGATCTAAAAACACTGAAGCAGCAGACTTCGTAAAATATATATATATATATATATATATTTTATGTCTCTCAAAACTTTTGGTCATGGCTGTATGTAATGACTTTTTTGTGCTTGTAATTATACTTCAGTATTACCACAGTAACATCTGTCAAAAAGATCTAAAAAACTGAAGCAGCAGACTTTGCAAAATATTTGTAAAAATAAATTATACACACACAAACGTATATATAAACTTTTGACCAGGGCTGAATGCAATGACTGTGTACATAATGTACATAACAGTCCAGTTCATAAGCAAAAAAGATAACGGTAAAATATGAATAAAGCAAAACATTTGAGCTATATCTGCCCTAATAAATCTAATAACAGCAGCGAAACTAAATTAGTGATTAGTCTATTTGTACATGTGTAAAAATAATGAAACCAATAACACTTGCTTTAGCTAACTCTGATGCTGAGGGAATCATGCTAGCTTAGCAAGCTAACCTAACAGGTGACGTTAGCTAAATTAATAATTGACGTTAGCTGTTTTGTGTTTAATTGAATAGGTCACTAAATTAATTAACTTACCTGTCCATCATTTGCTGCATTGCAACGGCAGTATCGTCTGTCATGCCTTTGTGGCCTTCAGAAATGCACACAGGATCCGCTAGTTATTATTAACTTCTTGATAGTTAGCGGGAAGCTAAACTAGGCTAGGCTAGGCTAAAACCAGGCCTTCAGGGGAACGGCCAAGGGAGCGCGAGCCCACCTCGCTGCACTGTAGCAGTTTATGCTAGCTCTAACCAGTTACGACATAAAAACCCGACACTAGGTTAGGCTGTTACCTAACAATCTAGTAACTCGTACTAAGACTACGCGTATTAGTTTTCTCGCACCACACCACTAATACTTCGTACGCTCTCGCGCCACTGTGACCGCTTGACTCCATTTACGGCTACGGACAACGCGCTAACAAGGAGGCGCACTGCGCATGCGCTGGCAGATCATAACACCAGCGTGTGAGAGAAGCACGCCGCCACTTAGGGGTTCTGGGATATGGAGTCTTTATTCATGCTGTTCTCGTGTACCTCTGAGTTTATTAAAGAGAGGAAGCATGAAGATACACATATGGTTACAAAATACGTCGTATTGCGGTAAGAAACTTCGGTTGTTGTTTTTTTTTTTTTTTTGGGGGGGGGTCACAATTTCATTGATCTATAGATTCACATAAGCACGTTCATCATTTATGGATTCCATTCAATGAGAAGGAAATAAGAGTGCATGGAAGTTGTGCTAAAATCTAAAATGTTAAATTCGTACTCAACAATCTGCTTGTGGTGTTTAATATCATCAGATTATGTTGACAGACTAATTTTGCTGACCCATGTTTGATCCATCATTAAACTCAACATGGTGTCTAGATTTCAATGCTGTGTAAACATTTAGTTTTAAAAATCGTCATAATGGGGAACGCGTTAACCTGTATGAGGGTATCCAATCATTGTTCAATTCTTAAAACTATTTCTTTCTTTTGGTTAATTTACAAGCGCATGGGGGGGGAACTACATTTCCCATGCACCTTCTGTGCGCCGTCCATGCGCCGCAGTCAATCAGCTGTTAAGGCAACTGCTGCTGACTCGACCTCGTTGTAGTAGAAAGGTTGCTGGTTTGTCATTAAACCAGGCAAACATAAATAGCACTATTTAAAGAATCCAAAAAGGTGAACGACAAGGTAAAGTCTTTTTTTATCGTTTACAAGCGCAGTAAAAGGAAAAAAGCATGCATGCATGTATGTGTAGCATATGTTTGGGGCTTGCTGTCGGTGCAGGAGAGGATTAGTGAAACAGGATGCATGACCACAGTACGTGGTTATATGCGTGGCTCATGAAAAAAAAAAAAAATATGGAGAAGTAGAAGCTTTGACGCATAGGCCAGGATCAGAAAGTGCGTGTGTGTGGGCTGTGGCCCAAGTGCCAATTGTATTATTGATCACTCTGTTGACCTTGAATGGGCGGTTCTTATGCAGCAACGTGAATAAAAGGATTACCAGTATCCGCCTAGTAGATACGTCTGTTTAATGGAAATAAAACGTTTTTGAGTTAAAAAAAAAAAAAAAGTAGCCCTTTTTAATATTAAAAGTCCAGCTTGCACTGAGACGAGCAGCAGCTTGTGTCTCTTTGGGCTAGAGCTAAAAACGTCGCATAGCTCGGCCTACTTGAAGATCTTTTTACAGTCGTATTTTAACCTACACATTAATATCACATAATAATCGATAGGGTGCTTTTCTATTTTGGCTTAGCCTAGTGCGTCAGGTTATTTTGGTTAGCCATCTGCTGCAGCAGTATCATATGAGGACCTTAAACCCTTTCATTATTTTCTCCCAGGGGAAATATATATATATTAAACTGATATATATCCTTCTTTTTGAGAAACATAAAGATTCAGTATTCAAGAGAATTTATTTGTACACACACCAACACTATGAGTGCATTGGATGTTTTTTTTTTTGTGTGCAGAAGCTCTTTGAGTTAATGATAAAATAAGAAAGATAAATACAGGAATAAATAGTAGAAGGATTTAGGTTATCAAGCTATAACACACTACAAAATTATCTAGTCCTATAGTGTACTATGGTATGTTTTAATAAATTCCTTAAACCCAGGTGGCACATCTGGATCTGTGCCGACAACACAGCATAGGTCAATGATGATAAAAGGAAAATATATACTGTATGTGCTTATATGGAAGTCCTGCCGATGTTTGTCAATGGGGAGGCTTCAGATATCAATTCTGGATATGTCAAGTAGAATGAAAGTTATCATTACTTTTAAAATGTGTATGTTTTACCACTACAGTAATATGGGAATGACATTGCAAATATGTATATATATATGTATATATGTATACCTATAAAAATGAACGTTATTATTATTATGACTTTGTAATAGAAATGTTTGATCATGTGTGTCTGTGCTATTTCCTTGTCTATGTGGCCAAATTTTTAATGTTTTTTTTTTTTTTTTTTTTTTTGCTTGGTCATGTTTGGATAGTTGGTTAAAATGATTCATCATATTTCCTGTTTTGTGCTGAAAAAAGCATCTTCCTCTATAGTGCACAATTCTGAGCCCTTCGTATGTTTATTAAAATAAATAAATAAATAAAATAAAGGCTAAAATGCTCTGAGTTTTCATGGCTAGACATGATTCCCGGATCATATTATGTAACAATGAAGTCCATTTATGTACCTTAGCTCATTCTAAAGGACTCGTTAACCATATTTCTGATTAGAGAATACAATAAGCAGCTTAGTATTTCCTGAGTGTATATTCAATATGTATTAAATAGCACTAAAAGTATATCACAATAGATGTGTTGGCCAGTGTCATGTCTCTCATATGAGGGAAGTCAGACCTCTGCATTAAAACAAACCAGAGTTATAACAGAGTCCTATCTTGCATTTTAAGCACATGTGTTGAACAAAATGCACGAAAAAAAAACATGATGCGGCAGCTGGAAAAAAGCATAGTGTATAACAGTGAACGTATAAACGATATGTTGTAAATAATATATATGAAATGAAGTATCCAGTGCCTGGGGTTTGGACACTTGGTGGGAATTGAACCTGGGCCTTCTGCATCAAATAGTCCAGGGAAATGTTTAATAGCTTACTTTAAATGATTTATTGAGGTCATGTGCGAAGCTTATTTTCTTTATGGTACAGGCATTTTTAAGAGTGCATATGCCTGAATGAATATTACGATTAAACTTATGTAGGCGTACTGGTTAGCACTGTGGTCTTGTATGTCCAAGGATGAGGGTTCGATTCCAGCCGCGGGTCTGTGTGCGTGGAGTTTTGCTTCGTGGTTTTCCTCTGGGTACTTTGGTTTCCTTCCACAGTCCAAAAGGCATGCAGATTATTTGGTGTTGATTAATAGGTGTTCCCAAATTGTCCATAGTGTGTAGGCTCCAGGCCCCCCTACGACCCTGTACACAGGATAGGCGGTATAGAAGATGAACGAATATGTAGGTTAACAAAACCCATGCTGTTATGTGGGTTATACAATACTATTTATTGGGTTCATATGTAGTGGCTGGGTGTTTGATTCAGCAGTAACAATACTGCGCGTCTCCTTTAACCTTCCTGAAGGACGTGAGTCTATTTATTGACGTATGCAAATTTATGAGAGGGGGCGGAGTTAGGGGCAAAAAAAACAGGAACAAGAATCACTTTCACATTGCAGTCTGGAGTTCCGGTGAGAGGGGGAAAAAAGAGACGTGGCGAAAAAAATCGGTGAATATCGGTGCCTTCAAAGCTCTTTTCTCCTTAATTCAGTTTCGGAGCAGTGGCTGTGTGTGCGCGCGCGTGTGTGTCAGGAGATCCAGTTTGCGCAGTAACGCCACCAGTTTGCGCTAAATGGGTGATTACGGGTTCGCCTTACAGTCGGCTCTCCTCAGCAGTAGCGGCAGCTATAACGCGCTCCCTCTCGCTTCGTTTGCGCCGTCCAAGCACC
Organism: Clarias fuscus; assembly: GCA_030347435.1. Taxonomy (NCBI): domain Eukaryota; kingdom Metazoa; phylum Chordata; class Actinopteri; order Siluriformes; family Clariidae; genus Clarias; species Clarias fuscus. The sequence continues at coordinate 11,334,392 of CM059211.1, read as the reverse complement.
GTAGCAGTCCGACGAATGTGGTGTACGATATCCTCAATAATAACTCGTCTCTGTTTCTCCCCCTTGCAGCTCAGCAAACCATGCAGGATGATTTACTGATGGACAAAAGCAAAGCTCAGCCTCCTCACCAACACCACCACCACCACCAGCAGCAGCAACAAGAAGACCCAACGAGCATCGAGTCTCCTTCCACGCCGACTCCCTCACCGTCCGAGCCGGTGATCTCCGAGGACAGCAGCCCGTCGAGCAGCAGCAGCAGCAGCAGCAGCCAAGCGCCTTCGATCCAAAGCAGCCAAGAGAAAGTAGCGATGGAGTCCCCGATCCTGCCGAACCTGGGCTTCCCGGAGACCGGCGGCAACTCGTTGTCTCCGTCGTTCGCCAGCACTTGGTCCTCGGGAACGGCGAACGCGGTGGACGATAGTTTTTTACAAGGAATCCCCCCGGTGAACGGCACCATGCTTTTCCAGAACTTCCCGCACCACGTCAACCCGGTTTTCGGCGGCGGAGGATTTTCGCCGCAGATCGGCTTGGCACAGTCGCAGCAGCAAGTACAGCAGCAGCAGCAGCAGCAGAGGAGATCTCCGGTCAGTCCGAACCAGGCTGCTTTTCCTCAGCGGAACGCGTACAGCCACCAGACCATGGTGAACACCAAGGCCTCGCCGTCCTCGTCCTCCTCTTCGTCGGCGTGGAGCGCTCAGCACAGCGCCGTCTGGAGCTCCGGTTCAAACCCTTGGAGCGGGCTGCCGGCCGGCCGGGACCCGCGCAGAGCCGTCGGGGTCGGCGTAGGAGTCGGCTTGCCCTCGGGTCTCAACCCGATCTCTCCGATGAAGAAGCCGTACCCGACTAATGTCATCGCGCCGCCGAAGTTTCCCCGAGCCGCCCCGCTTAACCCGAAACCCTGGCTGGAGGACAACGCCTTCAGGACCGACAACGGCAACAACATGTTACCTTTTCAGGTGAGAGAAGTTTCGTGTTCTATTCAGTCATTAAACACACGCGTATATTCTATTTCATATGATGAGAGCCTGTATCATTTAATGACTATGCTGTTTAATTGAGGTAGATGAAAAATGTACAGTAGGTGAGGTAGACTGTAAGTCTGGTAATTGGTAGGATGTTATCAGAGCGGACATGTTTTTTTTTTGTTTTCACGAACAGGTTTGGGTTCAGGGCTGTCAAGATTATTTCTTCACCTTTATACGTGTAGTATGTGATCATTGCTGTGTGTGTTGATAAGGAAATGAGTGTGTTATAGGCTGGAGTATGACCTTCAGAGTGTTGTCTAAAACGTCTAATGCCTAGCTAACCTTTACACGAAGGTCAAACACACACTCCAGTCTCTCTCTCTCTCTCTCTCTCTCTCTGGTTTTTCCATGCATGTCATTAGAATTCGCCACTGCGTCTCAGTGAACGCCTGACGCCCCAGTGCTCTCCCTACAACATTTGCACCTTTTTCAACACCTATTTGAATGCACGTCACACGGGCAAATCGTTCTCACAAATGCCGTCCGTCGCATATCCTCTTTTCCACCCCGTCACTCCCTTCATAACTTACGCTACATTCATATATTTCTGTGAAGGATTATTGTGGAAAAAACAGCCTGTACCGGTTGAGTGTAAATGGTTAATTGAGATCAAGTCGTTCTGCCAGCTCACTCGGGGGGCGTTTAAAGGGACCAGGGAGCGGATTTGATTGGTGGATTCACAAACGGGGCGGGTTGTACAGGCCCCGCCCACAGGTCCTGTCAGAGCTGTTTGTCACTGCTGTCATGAATGGAAACACAGGGCCTCACTAATCTGCCTGGCCTTGTTTTTCCTCAAATAAAGTTAAATATAGATCAATTCATTTCAAGTTTCTGGCGTGTTTTTTCTCTTTTAGATTAATGACCTTTTTTTTTTTAAACAGGTTGCAGTTGCAACTTTACAAGTTGCATTTGTAAAGACAAATGCATTTTACTCAGAAATGTTCCCACAGTTTATATTTATTTCCCCATTATTTTAAAACTGAAGCCTTTTTGTTTGTTTGTTTGTTTGTCTCAGACCCCTATCTAATCCTTGCTATTATATGTTCGTGCTGTATTGTGCACTTCTTCCGTATAGGGATTATCCCCAGTGTAACTGCATTTTTTTTTTTTTTTTTTTTTTACACCAGTGGAAAAAGGTCAGCACTGCGGCAGAGCGAAATCTGATGAGTCATGTAGGTGGTGATCCACCAAGTGACAGGTTCTGCCTTGTGTCTCCAGTGCGGGTTGTGTGACTTCTTCACCACTGGTTGTTGTTTTGGACTTAAATTGAAATGGCAGAACCGGTGTCACTTGAACACAATGAACTTAAGAAAAAGCAGGAATATTTACGTTGCACTTCTCAGAAAAAGATACAGCTGATAAAGGTTAACTGCGTCTTTTCCTGTCTCATCACGCTATGAGATCATTTTGCGTGTATGCTTAAAAGACAGACTGGGAAGGATGAAACGCTAGCACTTATACTAAGACACTGCTCTTAGAAAGGATCCATCTTTGCGCATCGGGCGACGCCTGGGTGTGTGCAGTCGTTAGTAAAAAAACAAAATGCGGATGTGCTTGTTAGTTTTGATAGATAATAATGTGATCATTTCCTCACTTTTAAAACATTTATTGTGCAACTATTTAAGCTTCCATTGAATTATGGCTGAATTCAGAGATTAAATTCAATCTTTTGGGTGGTTGAGTGTGATTTACGGTATATAGACCTGGGATTTGTGGCAAAAGTGACGGCAAGGTTGTGAAATTTACATTCTTCAATTAAAATGTATATTTTTTTCAGCAATGAAGAACAGTAATTCAAATCTTAAAACATCTTAAAGTTTAAAAAAAAAAAGTTTCTTTAATGTTTTTTCATTGAAATGTACAGTAATAGAAACATTGAATACATATGCTTCGATAAAGCATTAGACCACTCTTCCCCAGATGTCTTGGTTTAAATATATATTAATCTTATCTTATCAAAAGACGTATTAAAGGTACTTTTCTGTTTCACAAGTGAAGCTGGAAGTATCACTGAAGATTAATTTATATACATTTGGTGAAGTGTTGAAAAGAAATCACACGATCGGCATCTGTCAAACCTGCGTCCTGTGTGAACTTTGATTAAAAAGTGCTTGGTGCCACTTTATGCCTACTCTTTGCAGAAAGAGTGTTTGGTGTTTACTGTTTACTTGCATGTATGTTTTTTTTAAATGATTATTAATTAATTTTATCAACTCTTTCAGTGCATTCATTTTTGGGGAATTTTTTATTTTATGCAGATTGTTTTAGCTAAATAAATCATTTGGTCATTGTTAAAGCCAGTAAAATAACCCTTTGAGGTAAAATGTACACTGAATACATCTTTAAACTATTCTCCTAAGGTCCAAGTCTAAGATCTATGGTCTATTCTCCTGTTTAATTGTTATTAGTAAATCATACCTTTTTCTAACTGTGCCAACGGTGGTAATACACTGTTTCTAGCAACTGTTTCAGCAGTCTGGTATGATGAAATGAGGGGAGGGAAAAGGAGGAAAGGTTGAGGGAGGACAGCCAGAGAGCGGTTAGAATCCCAAACTAGCTATTGGGCCAGATCACCCAGCAGGCAACCACCAAGCCTTATGCATGCCACTTCCATGGAACTGTATCCTCCATTAATTCTATGTAACCAACTACCCCCGTGAAAAGGAATTTCCACATAAACGCACAACAGTATGGCCTTGCAGATCTAGAGTTGGATAACCAGGTGCCTTATTTAATCCAATAAAGATCCTTTATAAATGCATAAACAAGAAGAGTTTTTACCTTATAAATGAAATGCTCATGCTCATTGTTGCCACATTCTTGAATAGTAAAAGAGGGTTTGTCTGCTTTATTTCATGATTTATCATTTGGTTCAACATTAATTTTAAGATTATATTTCTGATCAGCTTAACACTTTACATGGACGCTGAGCCAATCAGATGTTCGTTTACATGCTTAAAACATTCGATAAGATTCTAACTCGACACGCACAAACTGGTTACGTCCGCTGTGCAGCGCTTAATCTGCTAGAAATATAACAGAAGTAGTAGTTTTCTTTCCCCACAACTTTAAGAAAATTCAATTCATTCAATAGAAGATGATGATCGTGACGGAGCCATGTTGTGTCATGGGGGCAATATTCGGGTTTCTGCCTATCTTTTTTAATTTGGCAGCGATTTCAAGGGCACATACTCTTCACGCAGTCCTTAAACAGGAGGGGGGGGGGGTGTGTGAAATGACTTTTTATAGCTCATCAAAAATGCTAAATTTCCCACCTGAGTACTTCTAAGGTTCACCCCACTCCCCTCATTCTGAGTGACTATTCATTCCAATCAGGCTGGATTGGTTCAGTCTGTTCTGGTTGATGAGATTATTCTGATTGGGTTGTTATTCTGATTAATAGTGGAGTATTAGGGTTGAGGCGTATAGTTAGGGTGCTCCATCCTTATATCATCATGTAGGTTACAACAAGGTTTTATTTTTCTTTGAATAATATTGCTTGTTTCTAATAATGTGAAAGTTATGTTTGGAATAAAACCATGTGCTGATCCAGGAAAATAGTCAATCATTTGGGAATATTTTAGATCTTATTCTGTAAAGTGGCTTTGCGACAGTAGACATTGTTAAAAGCATTGTATAAAAATGAATTGAACTTAATGGAATTGGAGTGACACACAGCCAACTGATTATTTGATTGATACTCCATGACTCAAGTTGTGAAACCAGGATTAAGACTGCCAGTTTTTTTTTTTTGCAACGGCTTTAAGCGAATTCGTTGGAAATACCATTTTCGAGACCCCCGGTCACACGCCCATCTCGCGACATACTGGAATATTTTGCCTTCGGGTGCTTGTCTCATCTTCTGCAGTCAAACCAAGCAGGGTGGCTATGTAAATGTGCTGACTGGAGATGCAAATCCACCAGGGGTGTGAATACTTTGTTTTTAAAAGACTACTACTTTTAAGCTACCTTTCTTCTCATTGACACCCCCCCCCCCACCCCCACCCACACACACACACACACACACGCACACCATTAAAAAAAAAAAATAAATCCTGGTATTATCATCGTGCTGTGAGTTTGACATGGGTCGGGTATCACTTTACTGTGGGCATGAGTGTTAGAATAATTAGAAATCATTCCATAAAAAACTGACTGAAATATTTAAGGAATTGTCAGTCATCTATAGGCCAAGAGAACATGATCAGTTAATAATTGTTGCTTTCTGACATTGTGGCTGACTGCAGCATGTACTGGCAGGATGTGTGTGTATGTGTATATTTGTGTGTATGTGTATATTTGTGTGTGTGTGTGTGTGTGTGTGTGTGTGTGTGTGTGTGTGTGTGTGTGGGGAGGGCGCCTGACTGAAGTGAGAAGCTCAGCGTTTTGAACGCTCATGATTAGTACAAAGTGGGCAGATTCCTATCTGGGCTCAGACAGGGGAAATAACACTTTTTGAAAGGCTCTGTCAGTTACATGACAATAGCTGTGGTGGTGAGCAAACTGGGTTGCTGAGCAGTGGAGGCTTCGGCTACCTCTTTCTCACACACACACACGCGCGCATTGTTTCTCGCCACTGCCGTACCCAGGTTTGTACTCGCTCGTCCATCTCAAATTTGAATCCTCTTTCACTGCAGGTTAAGATTTACTGTGTCTCATGCCCCTGATTACAGTTATAGATGGACTGATCCAGCACAGAGTATCATTATGAGGCATGTCCATTTCAGGCAAAATGACCATTTGAATTTTTCAAGGCATTATTTAAATGATATTCAAATATCGGAACTGCCATCCGCATGCACATGAAAGAGGGCACGGATGCCATTAAT